>ML681988.1:6265834-6548889 GCA_007922195.1 Podocnemis expansa | reverse complement strand
CAGCACAGCACAGCGAGCAACATGAGTTGCTCAGCTGCCACCATCTCTTAGAGGGAACATTGGTTTGCAGACATGCATCTGTGCAGGAAAAACCTGACTAGCAAATTAGACCATTTCAGCAACTCACTTTTCCTTTGTTTTTTGCAGCAGTTTGTCCCACAAGGGAAGCGTGGTAAATCAAGCCAAACTTTGGTGTGTCCCGTTTAGTCTTCAGGGCTCTAAAAAGCGCTTTCTCCGCACCCAAAATCTGAACAGTGGAAGCTGGGTGTTTAGCCAGATTCAAAAGGGAACCTAGGGCAGAAAAAGTTACAGCATTGTCAGTTATGAATATTGTGAGTATGAAACAACCTAAAGTTATACCTATGGTGCAATAAAATACCGATGGCTGGCCTGGGTCAGCTGACTCAAGCTGCAGTGCAGATGTCTGGGTGCAAGCTGAGAACCTAAACTAATTTTATAGCCCTGCAGCCTGGCCCCAACATGCCTGAATCACCTGACATGGGCCAGTTGTGGATGTTTTATTGTAGTGTAGGCATACCCTTACAAGTCAAAGAGTGATACTAGGAAATGAGTGAAGGCAGGAGACAGTTTCAGGCTCTGATGGTGGGGGATTTATAAGCTGATTTACATTAGTTTCTCAAAGAAGTGGAAAGTGCTGTTGATTCTCTATTACTTAAGTAACAATGCTTAAGGACAATTTGGTATCTCCAGGTTTTCATTTGGAAAGGGGGGTGTGAAGGTGGACTTGACAAAAAACATCCTGATGAATTAATAATGGGTAGTGCTGACAGCACTCTCCAGTAAGAATGATGACAGCATGATCTGTAGTTGGCACTACCACTTTAAGAAGGTGAGGTAAAACTAACATTTTTCAATTCAGTTTGACATCAGCTTAAACCTAACCTCCCAACAGTTTAATTCAGATGCAATTTAACTGTCGGCAACAGGCTCAGAAAAGTGTCTCAGAAGAGGTAGTGACTGAAGTTGCCCTCATAAAGAAGTCAGGCAAACTGAAAAATGAATCATCATTGACTCTTTCTGGGCTCATGCCAACATTCTGACACTGCAACATAATCTTCTGGCCTTTTATTTAAGTGTTTTACATCAAGATCTTAGCACAATGCTTTCAGTTGACCAGATCCTTGAAGAAAGGTGTTGATGGACCTATCTTATGCAACCAGTTCACATCAGACTTGATATCCATTGATCAGTGACCTACCTGCATGAGCAATAAGTCTTGCTCCAACCAATTCCCCCACCATAACAGTGAGGTTAGGTGCAATGGCCATCATTCTGTTCTTGAGATAGTCATACAGCTGGGTTCGGTACTCAGAGATTTCAATTACCTGACACAGAAACATGGAAAGGTCAGGTTGAAGTAATCTAACAGCTAACAGCCAACTGCTAAAGTGTTAATGTGTCTGTTAAAAAGGGAAAGCACCAAGGACTGCAGTCAAGAGGCTGTCTGTAAGTGAGTTAGAGCAGACTGGAATGTAACAGGGTGTGAAATCCTAACAGAGAGCCAAAAGTGAGGTTTATCTGAAAGCTCTGTATTGGCAGCTTCACAGCATATCAACAAGAATACAAAACATGGGATTAGTATTTCTTTTCCTTATGCAGTTTCAATCAGAAAAACCCAATAAAGGGATTGACAAATATGCCCAGTACTGTGAAGGACAATTACTAAGATTTTCTTTATGAAATCTGGAACATTCAGTTTTAAGACAAGTATGTGGAACCACTCTCTTAGAATAGGATACTCTTTACCTCAAAGAATGTTATAACAAAAAATTCAACTGTACCAGTGGGCAGTCAGTATGACACAGCAGACTGAGTCTGGGATTAAGAGCCAGGTACGTTCTATTGCTACCACTGACGGTTGACTTCGGAAGAAAATAGGCTGACCCCACACCACTGAAATGGGAATTTTATCTTTTATGAGAATAGGAGCAAGACTGGGCCCACAATCCTCTTGGCCTCAGTTTTCCATCTATGTTAATGGGTAAGCACCACACTTGTATAAACATTTTGAAACTTACATGAAAGATGCTTATAAACTTAGAATTTATATAGCATCCCTTTTTCTAAGGATCTGAGAGCACTTTTTAATAAACAGATATTTGTTAACCTTCCTCACACGACATCCAATAGCCCAGCTCCTTTCCACATCAGGAATTCAAGATGGCATCAGATGAGGTAGTGACTGTGCGCCCTCATGTCTGCACATCAGGAGAGCAACAATACAGGAATCATCACTGCCATTGAGAAAGTGGGCTGAAGCAGCCATAGGAAAACTGCTCCATAAGAAAACAGAAGCAACTGTTCACATTGCTATATATCTTAAATTAAAGCTCTAAATGCATACATACCTGGTCACAGAGATGCAGTATATTGTTTATGTCTTCTTCTGATACTTCTGTCCCCATAGAGATTTCTGCAGCAGCTTTCACATCTTCCTCAATCTCCTCTGGTAGGATTTCTGAGAGATCAGAGGTAGAAAAGTTTTTTCTGTCTCCTGCAAGACAAGATCAAAGGTGGAGAGAAAAGAAGAAAGATGATCAAGTAAATCAAAAACAGAGGGAATATGAAGAAGTAAAAATAAAGTGCAGCAACATGGAAAGATCTACCTATTAGGAAGGAATAATCAGCTGCATAAATACAAAATGAGAAATGACTGCCTAGGAAGAAATACCATACAAAAAAATTTAGAGAGTTATAGTAGATCACAAACACAATATGAGTCACCCATATAATACTGTTGGGGGAAAAAGTTATAATTCTGGGATGTATTATCAGAGTGATGTAAACAAGGTATGAGAAGTAATTCTTCTACTGTATTCAGCAATGATAAGACCTCAGCCAGAGAGTACTGTTCCAGTTTTAGGCAGTCCGCTTCAGGAAAGATGTATACATACTGGAGAAAACACAGAGGAAAGCAACAAAAATAATTAAACAAAACATGACCTACAAGCAAATATTAGGTTTGTTTAGTCTGAAAAAGAGAAGACTAAGAGGGGACATGATAACACTCAAAGTATGTAAAAGGTTTTTATAAAGAGATAAATTGTTCTCCTTGATTGCTGACAACAGGACAAGAAGTAATGTACTTAAATTGCAGCAAGGGAGATTTACTTTAGATTCCAGGAAAACTCCCTCATTGTAAAAGTAGTTAAGCACTGGAACAAAATTACCTAGGGAGGCTATGGAACCTCATTATTGGAGGTTTTTAAGAACAGGCTAGACAAACGCCTGTCAGGGATGGTCTTCTACTTAATACTCAGTCCCACCTCAGTGCTGGAGACTGAACTAGATAACCTGTCCACATCCCTTCTATTCCTGTATTTGTGTGTTTCCTTTTCTAAATTCCAAATAGATTAAATCAGCATGCAGACCTTTAAATCCAATTCAACTGAAAATGATTTTAAAAGTGCCCATTCTAAATACAATTTGATATATAAATTCTTATTTTGTAGCTTAATATACCTTAAAAGACAAGGGAGTCCTCAAGAGTGCCTGGGGGAGAGATAATTTGGGAATGCAATTAGGTAGACAAAAGTGTGCCAAGACTCAAGATCTTCAAACAAATTCACACACTTTTAAGCAGTGCTAAAATTAAAAAGGGAGAATTCCAGGAAGACAGCTAATTCATCTGTTTATTATTAATAAGCTCTAATTTATTCCTTCCTGATCTCAAAGAGATACAAAAATTTGGGCCCATATCTGAGATAATTAAATCGTATATGTCCCATGATCTGCGCTCCACCTTTTAGATACATTCACATCTGCATCCTCTAAAAGCAGCATTTCTCTATCCAGCATCTGTTGCCTCCTAGTGCTGCTGCAAGTCAGGTTCAGGCAGAAATCTCAAGACCTCCAGGGAGGATGGCACATGAGCAGCTGGGGAAGGGAGGGAAAAAGGTGCACTGTGGATCAGGGCTTTAGCCTCATGGATGGACTATTTGAAAGTGCCCACCCCTCTTTCTGCCCTCCCCCCAGGTGACAGCCACTCCCCCACAGCCCTGAACAGATAAAAATATTGATCCGCGTCTGACCCTCAAACATGATAAACAAAGAAATGCACCCATGGATATCGCTATTCACAGATGTAAAGCAGATATCCACAGATTTTCAGGGTTCTACTAATATGCTCTATGAAACTCCCCTAAAGCACACATTCCTCTCCGAACTGCAAAACTAACACATGAATACAAAAACCATGCATAGTAGTTGACATGCAGATGAGCACAGGATTAAAGCCACTCTTACTTTTTCCCCAAGGAATAAATATAAACCAGCTGCGGTCTCAGAAACACCAACCAACCACCCATTAAGTGTTTTTATCTTTATATCAGTTTTACACAGTAATTCCCCAACTCTGCTCTGCAAACTAATGGTGGTCAAGCAGGGCACTCGCTGGTGGTATGCATGGAAGGGGACAGTCCTACAGTCTCCTCCTTTCCAACTGATGGATTACAACAAACTATTGCCACATTATATTACTTTCCTACCATCAGTTGCCCCCATAAGCATTTGCTGGACTTGTCACTGGAATGATAGATGATCACAAACAGGTGAAATGGCCGGCAGACTAGTGAACACCAGGAAATCTGGTCCACAAGGTTCTCTTAAGCTTCAGTTCAAACTAATAATCAAACTCACATACATACTCAAAATTGTTACTCACCAACTTTCCGTACACATTTACAGTACGTTAGATTATCCGCAACTATTTTGCCTAGTTCAGGGAAGTGCCAGCCGTACCATTCCCTACAGCGCATGATATAGTTATTCAGCTCTTTGTCCAGGTCATCAAGAAGGGCTGCAGATAGGAGAGACATGGGTTGTTTTGTTTTGGGTTTTGTTTTGGTTTTTTTTTTTTTGGGGGGGGGGGGGGAGAGAAAAGTGCAGTCTCAGAAGTGTCATTTTAAAGTCTAGTCTAATGAACACTGCAAGGAAAACATCAAGTGATTTTCCCCATATTTTTCTTGCATGAATACAAAATACCAAGGTCCTGTGACAGATTGATCTTTATTATTGTATTTTAAAGTCATTGAAGGATTTGTTTTGGTTAAGAAATGTACTTTGCAAACAAACAGATCAAATTACACACTATGTTAAAAGAACACTAAAGTTGCATAAACAGTCAAAGTAAGGATATGCCAGAACAAAGGATTCCTATACAACCCTGCATTTTCAAAGGGAACTGTTTTATCTTCCACAGAAATAAGCCTCAGGGACCCTCAGAGATTGATAGTTACCCTTTCAGTAACGCAGTTTGATGAAAATCCATCTAACTTTTGCTCATTCAAGGATTTCACTCATTTTTCTGGCCAGCATGGATCCTATAGATCTGTTATCCAAAGCCACTTTAGAATAGCCTGTCTGAAAATTTAACTAGTGCTAATGTGTTTCGCTTATGTAGCTGAATCTTTTCTGATTGTAATTTAAACATCCAACAGAAAGGCAATTTAGGGCTATGACTAACATTCTATTCTTAACTTATCCCATGTGCCTACATTTGCCAATGTTAAGGTACTGAATGATCCCATATGGGTATAATGACAGGCACAAGGATGAGTTTCAATTTTGAACTGAAACAAACAAGGAGTTCTGTGGCACTTAAAGACTAACAAATTATAATAAATTAACCAAGTTCCAAAGGGGCAGCTGTGTTAGTGTAGTAAAGCAAAAAAAGCAAGGAGTCTTGTGGCACTCAAAGACTAACATTTGTTTACCACTTGAGCTTTCGTGGGAGAATATCTCAGCGTCTGACAAACTGGGATATTCTCCCATGAAAGCTCATTTGATAAATAAATCTGTTAGTCTTTAAGTGCCACAAGACTCCTTGCTTTATTATTATTTTTTTTTTTATAATAAATTAGTCAGTCTTTAAGTGCCACAGAGCTCCTGTGGCACTTTTAAAGACTAAAATTTACTTATGACATGAGCTTTCATGGGAGAAAATCCCACTTCCTCAGACACTTGAAGATCGCGGACTCTCACATTCTGTAAGTTCCCCCATCTTCAACCATCTGACAAAGTGGGATTCTCTCTCATCAAAGCTCATGCAATAAATAAATTTGCTTGTTAGTCTTTTAAAGTGCCACAGGACTCCTTGTTTGTTTCTCTGCTAGCCACAGCGATGCATGCTGAGAACTGAAGCCTGAACTGCCATTGTGTGCACGGTAGCTGTTCTATAGATAACTCAAGAACTTTACATTTTAACTCAACCCTGTTAGGTTATTTCAAATTCAAATTACAGTAGCACCCTTTATGACAAATAGTTGTTTTAAAACATCTGTTGAGTTGGTTCAAGGTGCCTTCTTATAATATAACACTAGCAGAAATCTTGAAAAGGGCACATTTCAAAACTGCCATAACAAAAGCTAGCTGGCACCAGCAGAATACTTAGAGATATAGATTCTGAATATACTCACAGATTGCTTGAACAATCATTGTGTCTACTTTGTCTGGGCTGAATTTCAGCTTGTATCGGGAGAGGCTGCAAACAAAGATATAGTTACTAGCTGTACTCTTTAGCGCCTCGGCATTCCATTGTGAAGACCATATATTCTCCACCTGTTTTATTTTGCATGAGTGAGTCCAGCTGTGGGCTCATTCACTCATTTAATTTAATGTTAAAGACTGGCCTCTGCTGGACATAATGGGAAGTTTGGCACTGTTGCCGTAACAGCTGTAGATCAAACAGTAGCCAGCATGAAGAGGAAAACCAAAGCACCAAAAGAAAAAGAAATCTGTCTGTCCCATAGCAGGGGCTGCACGCACACAGTGAGAGGAAATTTGTGTTCATTACTTTTTGCAAATTTCTTCACAGAAACAAGTATTCCCAGTTTTACAGTGGTTACAACCGATCCATTGGAAACAGCGTCTATGAAGTAGTGACACTCAGGAGTAGGACTGTAAAGAAACAACAGATAAATTCTCTTCCTCTCACCCCAAACTACCTTTTAGGGCAAGGCCAACATTTATGCTTTTCAAATACATTCTATGATTTCACATCACTCATCTGGATTATAACCCTCTGCCTGTATATAATGACTTATAACTTCAAAAAGTTACACAAACATTAACCCTCTCCATTATCCCAGCAAAGAAGATAATGATCTCCATTTTAGAAGAGAAAACTAAAAAGGTTCAGCAATGTGCCTGAGGCCACACAGTTGAGTTCACATCAGAATTCAGATTAACGCTCAAGTCTCTGGCACCTAACTTAGCATGCCTCTGTGTGCAGAGGTACCACTCTTTTTAAATTTACATGGAAGAACACCACTTTTGATGTTTATGTTCTGTATCACTAGCGTACGTAGAGTCATGGGGATACAAATTACCTATCTCCATGAAATACTGAGTTCATTATTTATATTAAAACGAACAAGGAATCCTGTGGCACTTTAAAAGACTAACAAATTGATTTATCACTTTTGTTCCCATAAAAGCCCAAGCAATAAATGAATCTGTTGTTCTTTAGAAGCGCCACAGGATTCCTTGTTTGTTTTGCAGAATAGACTAACACGGCTGCCCTTCTGGAACTTGCGACCAATACTTATATTAAACACTGAAATACCAGATGCTTTAGGGGTAATGAATTAGTGCAAAATTAATTATTTCATATTGTGGAAGACACCATTTTAAAAAAAATATTATTCAATTACATAATATACAAGAAAAAACTACTCAACTCAAGTCAAAGCTACAGCAAAAAAAATGGGCTTATGACCTGATTGGCACCTGTAGCACTGAAGTCAGCAGACCTTGCAAGTCCTTGCTTCTAGATCAAGACTTGACACAAATCAATGTGCTCCAGGGGTGGAGAAACATCCTTCAGACCTAATCCTGTATTCAGTTCCCACTGATATTTAAGTAAGTTTTGGGTATTCAAGAATGCAGGAATGGACAAAAGCTGGAAGTAAAGCATCATTGGCAGCTCACCTATGCGCCAGTCCTAAACACATAGCTGCCATTTCCCGTGATGGAAGACCAGTGATAAGCCCCTCGATTTGAGAACGAATTCCTCTCATAAGTTCAGTAACCATTGGGCTGTGAATACAACTTAGGTTCAGCTTGTCCTATAAAAGATGAAATTAGGTGTTAAAGTTCATTAAGTCCTCTTACAAATTCTCTTTCAGTAATACCACATATTTATAGTTGGTGTCCTATTTGTTACCCATTTATGCTCAGCAGAGAATTTCTGAAGTCAGAGGCAGTGACATCCTTCACAGGGAGGATGTATCAGCATTTCCAGCAGTGTAATAAACATGCACATTCTTCACTTTAACATCATGATTCCAGGAATAACAAAACTTCTGAGTCGAGCCCTGTGTACTCAGACCCTCAGTTCTGGGGCAAGACTAGGACTTAGGAATTAATTAGCTTTACACTGCATGCTATTTTCTGCAGATTTTTCTACCCACAAACCACAACTGTGCCACTGTAGCAAGAGGAGATCAGCTTCCCTGGAGACAGACAGAAGGCGGCAGTCTGAGCCCTGCTGAGCAAAGCCAGAACCCTGCTCAACTTGCCAAAAGTGGAGAGGCAAGACAGGAAGTGTAACAGCTGAACCAGCTAGCTTAGTTAGAAAGGAGCTGCAGAAGAGAAGGACCTCTCTCCAACAGTGCTGCTGCTGCAGTCTAACTACTGCGCTGCTGAGAGGAGCTGCTGTCAGCCTGTAACCTGAAGGAGCTATCTCCTGCCTCTGACACTAAGGTCCTGTGCCTGCTGCACCTGACCATCTAACCCCCAGGAGGCTGCAGGCACTGCTGAGGCACAGGTGTTCCAGGGACAGTAGCAACCTACGGGAGCCAGACAACTGTCCAGTTGCGTCATGTCCTGCAGTTACATCAGACACTTGCAGCTGCAGCCCTGCCACCCAGTGACAGTGTCCTCTACCACTGATAGGGACCTGGGTTGGGATGCAGCAGAGCTGGATAAACCTATGTTCACTTATCCCCCTTCCATGCCACACCTGGGGTGGCCGTCTCCTCCCGGTCTGTAATGGCTGCAAAGGCCTATCGATTGCTTGCTTGTTTGCCCTGGCTACAGAACCAGGAAATGCATGGACCTCTCTCATAATGTCTCAGAGACTTAAAAAAAAAAAAAAAAAGAGAGAGAAGGGGAGTCAGTTTTCACCTTTATGACACCTCCGAGTTTGGCATCTGCTACGGCCAGCTGTTCATGGGCGTCTTTTGCTACTATCTTCTTAAGAATCTTCTTCAAGTTCTTGCTGAGCTTACCCTCTACTAAAGCTGTGGAAGCTGCAGGGGTAGGAAGAGTACAAAGATGCAGCAAAATAAACAACTTTCTAAAACTTAAAGGCATTAAAAATACCACGTTCAACTTGCTACCCAATACTGTACACTTTCATTCACATCTCTGAAAGCTACTATAGTATTCAAAATCGCAACTGTAATATTTTTTTTACCCTGCAGTGATTTAAGTGAAGAAAATGTAGTAAAGTGTTAGAATTTTTTCCTGTTCTTAATTTGAGACTATGTCTGCTCTAACAATTTTTCTTCCCTCCTTATATATAAAAAATTGCCAGGATTAAGTCCTCATTCTGCTAACTTTGTTAAAATCCCCAGACTTAAGAAATGCACTCAACATCCCTAGAACCAACTCCAAGAGTATTTAGCATATAAGCGAGTGACCCCAACCCCTTTTCAGGCCCCCTGAAGTCATAAATGACCCGTTCACATCCCAGGCAACACTCCTGTATATACTCTTGCTGATGGTATCTTGGCATCCATGAAAGCCCACTGGAGCAGGAAGCCAAATTGTAGGGATCGAAGAAGTCACATACAGACCTTTTTAAAGTATGTTTCATGGATTGAAAGAGTTTTAAAAGAATCTTTATTTGAAGTACTTAAGAAAAATCAGAAAAGTTTCCTAACACCCACATGACATATTTTAAGCGGGCATGCTCTGTGATTGATGCAACATCTCCAACCCAGGGAGTGAAGCAGAACCACCAGACCTACTTCAAAAACCTGAAAAAGAGAATAAACTTTAACTGCTGTGACAAATGCCCTCTTGCACTTGCTATTTGGGACATTCGTTATGTAACCTTAAAGTGGGCATGTAACTCTTAAACTAGATGATATTTAAATAATGCTCAGGTATATATTTATCACTTGTTTTCAAAGCAATTTACAAATCCATCTGACCAATAAACATGAGCTATGTAGGTTAAACCCAACCCCCCCTTCCCCCTGGCTTCACAGATTACTTAATGGAGGCAGAAAAACTCTGATTCATCAAAGTCACAGGGTGTTTGTATCAGAGTAAGAGAACTGAGGAGATCCTGGCGCCCAGAGCTGTGATGATGTCACACACACTCTAAATCACATGTAGGCAAGAAAAACAGTAACTTCAATCTCAGTAATGATTGCATTGCATCCTATGTGCAAAAATGGTCCCCCTTCCTTGTTTTGCTTTTTATGATCATGATCCCAACTACTGTAATATAGCAAGACTCACTGTTTGACCAAAGTGCTACATTTGACATTCAGCTAGTCATTTTACTGTGATGGACTTAAAAACCACACGAATCAAGAACAAGAGTCAGGCTATTCCTAAGTAACTATTAGCCTCTGTTTTGCATCACTTCAGTTCTGATTATTCAGAGCAATTGTTGTGCTTTACTCCTAAGAATCATTCAGATGGCAGGTTTTGCATATACTTACCAATAATAATCTTTGAGAAGTAAGCTTTTATCTAATACACAAACATATCCATCATACATCTCCACACAGTATAACCAACAGCCCTAAAGTATTTGTTATTTACATTTTATCTGTTGTCTCAGTGGTAGTGACGAAGTGTTGAATCAAATCATTAGAATTCAGTTCCAACAAGAATACATCATTGACAACAGGATACGGGCAAATGAAGCATAAAGTTGCCAATGGTTTCTATTCACCACTGATGGTATGCTCTCCTGGCAGTAAACACAGCAGCAAATAACTAGATTTCAATTCTTTTTAAGTGACTGTCCAAAGGCATTGTAACTGCCCCATAAAACAAATACCATGCTCTCTTCCTGAGGAGAACCCAGGTACAAACTTCAGAGTTAACTTTCTCATCTTTACTTACCAGCAAGGGCTTCTGTTGTGTCCTGAAACTTCTGAAAATGTTTCAACTTCACTCTGGGAGAGAAATTTTATTTTTACATTTAAGTTTACAGCAGACTATTCTTATACTTCTCTCCCCCTTTATGACACACAGTATCTGTCTTAACTTCCTATTGTAAATATATCAAGTCTCTACTTCCCCATAACATCACAGGAAGCTGAAGTCTTGACTTTTCAGCTCTCTCAGCCTCCAAATGAAGGGAAAAGGATTCTGCATTTTACACCTGCAGATCAGCCTTCAGATTGCTACTACTTCATCACCCAAGTCCCTCAATGACCTTGTTAGAGATCTCCACAGAACAAAGAAATTAGGTTCTAATAAACAGATATAACTAAAAATTGAAAAATATTTGAAACCATCTTTTTTTTTGTGTTGCAGTTCATGTTTAAACAAGCACCAACCATTCAAATTTTAACAATACCCCTTTGACTAACTGGTTAAAGAAAGAAATATACTGCCTCTACTATAGCAGAGCATCAGGGCTAATAAAGTTAAGGTTACACTCATTCTCTTTCTAGAATGAATATTCTAAGAGCTCCAAAATCCAGTTACTTACTGTCTCTTGGGGGCACAGGATATAACCTGGACATAACCAAATTTGGGATCATTTGACCCAAGGCACTCCTGAGATACAGCCCCTCTAAACAACTTTTCTTAAAGTTAATGGATTCTTTTTTCCCCCCCGTTCTGTTTTTGCATGGCACCGATTATCCCTTGAGATGTGAAATTGAAAACAGAGTTTGAAAAAGCTTTGCTCTTTACAGAGGAATGTTCCTAACACTCACAAGCCAAACACATAACACTGTGTGGATGTGCAAATAATGCCCAAGTGGTCTGTTAGGCAGCCATGACTCTCAGGACTTGCATGGCTCAGGGGGACACATTACAGCCATCAAACCTCAGCTACATGCTGGCCCTGTAAATTTTAATTTGACCCTGATGAAAACGGGCATGGGGGGGGGGTGGAGTGGGGAATCAGACAATTGCTACAATCCAGGAATTCAAACTACATTTTAAAAGAAAATAAGTTACACATACAAATGTTCAGTATGAGAGGATATGCGAGAGTGAGGAGCCTGGGACTGCAAAAAGAAGAGGGAATAAATGAGAATGGGTAGCAGAGTTATTACGGAGGCACATGGGCCAAGAACACAAATTGGCCCCACGTTTTCCCCTCCCATGTGCGCACCAGGATCTGTGACGTCTGACTCCTCCAAGTGAACCAGCATCTGCCCTTCTGAGAACAGCTGGGAGCATGCACCAAGAATACTGTGGTGACTGAAAGGTGAGGAGTTGAGAACAGGCAGGTTAAACACATACCTCTGTCTCTCAAGCACTACACTGGGGAGTGGGGATGAGAACCTCAGAGATCCGTGTGTGTATGGAAGGATCTTCTATCCCCTACCAATTTAGCAGGTCCAAGAAGCCTATGAATAGTTCCCAGCTATATCAGCTTTGCCATCTCCCCAAGCCCAACTTCCTCTTCCAGGTGAATCTTCCCCTCTGTTATCTGCCAATTGGTGCTTAAGAAGCCACTGTGACCCAGAACAATTATTTCCAGGCCAAGATTTTTGACTCTAGTCCAGTTCTGATTAATGTGTGTCAGAAAATGCTGTGTTATCTATAACAGAAGCAAGGTCTCAGATAAAGCTATCTTCTCTTAACTTACTACACTACACTTGCATCACCACCAAAAGCAGCTCAAGGCTTATGCTGCAAGGCTGAGTAAGACCAATGCTTTTTTTGGAACACAGAAGTTGTATAACAGCACCTCAGCAAAGCCCATTTAGGCCATTATCCTGTCTGGCAGTGGTCAGTATCAGACATTTCACAGGAAGATGTGAGAACCCTGCAATAGGACACTCTCCCACGGCAATAAACCTCCAAGTTAGGTTTCACCTTGAGCTCTAATACTTGAGATTGGCTTAACCACTGAAGCACTAAGTTTAATACACTTTCCAAAAGTTTATCAAATTTGGTATGCTTTTTAGAGCCCTGTAAATGGCCAATCCCTCAAAGAATCCAACATTTTTAGCTTCTATGACTTCATGTGGCAATATGTTTCACAGTTTAATTATACACTGTTGGAAAAAGTACTTCCTTTCATTAGTTTTCATCTTTTAATTGCACTGGATTACCCCTTGTTCTTGGGGCAGAACATTTTTCTAATATTTAAAAGCTGTACAATATACTGAAAAACAAAGCAAAGCCACGCTCCTTAATCTCAGGTGTGCACAACTGAACATGCACCATCTTCCAAAGCCAGACTGTGCCTCTCCCCCCATGAAACTCCTTACATTTTATTTGCCTTTTCAGGAGTTTCAAATTCTCTCCATAAACTGTCAACTTCCTGGAGCTTCTTCTCATCCAGGACCTGCAGATAAAAAATGAATAATTAAATCAGTTTTTAAACATGTTTGGGAACAGTATTCAGTGTAAAAACTTAGTTGCCACTTTTTGTGGTGTATCCTGTCTGAAAGCTGATGTTATCTGAGACACTGGGCTAGCCATTAGCCTTCCAATCCATCTGTGACCACTGTTTAGCATTGCCTTCCAATTCTGTTGCCAACAAATTCGAATAAGTTGACATCATTACTTTACTTTCAGCAGGAGTCCATAGCTACTGCATCGCTTTTCATCCAACAAAGACGGGCCCTCTCTCAACACCCACATTACATCTCTTTTTCCAAGAACTGGGCTCAGCAGCATCTGTCTCATCTCCAGGGACCTTGGACCAAACTTAGTGAACACAAAAACAGGTCAGGGATTCCACCACCCAGTAGAACAATCCAAACCAAATTACTTCCATAAACAGACTCAGTTTACTTGAAGAAGCAATTGGTCACTTAAAAAAACAAGGCTCATGCTCTTTGTAGCCACAATGTATCCATACTGACACAGCCTTGAGAATGAATTTTAAAGATATTATTACACTTGGCTAAGACTGATATTTCAAGCTTTCTGTCCAGAAAAGAAAACCCACTTCCTCCACCTTAAGGATGAACCATAGTTATACTACTTCACCATATCTGTGCATTTCCTTAATCCACAATGTCATTAGGCTTGGCTGCAAAGTTAGCTTGTTGTAAGTCTCATGTTGATCTAACTCTGTAAGCCTCTACACTACATTGCTGCTACTAATGTAAGTCATCAGTACACCTACCTAGCAGTAACTCCACCTTCACAAGAGACATAGCCCTTACGAAGCTGACATAGTTAGGGGGAAGAAGTGTTCACACAGACATTGCACTACTTATATTGCCTGTTGGCTATCAGCCCTAGTGTTGGGCTCAGAGCTGGAGCTTTTGGACTGGCAGTGATGGCATCAGAACCGGAATTATCGGTGGGAATAGTCACATACTGTTGATCGATCAGGAAAACAATTTTTTTCTGGAATCTAAAACTTAATTTTCATAGTCATCCTCTGTGTACCCCTTAGACATAGTCCTTAAGGGTCCATAGCATGAAACCCTCTGATTTAAAGCGCTGACGCTTCAGAGTTTGGGATTTCTGTAAGTGCTTACAGGTCTTAGTAGCAATAGTACAATAAGGAACACATAGACTACAGCAGTGGTTCTCAACCGCTGTGATATGACACATTACCATGTCACCACACAGCGGTAAGTGTGTCACAGAGAGCCGGGGAAATGGCTGGATTCAGCATGGATGGGGTGGGCTGGTGTGTCCTGTAGCATGTCACAACCTGCAACAGGTTGAGAACTACTGATCTAGAGAAGCAAGCACCAGCTATGTAGAGCAAATAAGTAAAATCAGCTGGGAATTTCCGTTTTAGACTAGCACTGTGTTACCCCAATGCCGATCTGGGCCTCTGCACACTAACACAACACAAATGTCATAAAATAATTCACTAGTTCAGCAGCACAGGACATCAATCTATCAATGATTATGTAAAGATTGGTTTGTGTGTCTGGTAAAAGCTTTTTAAATACAAGAGATTAATTATCTTAAAATTTAACAACCATCTAAATATATCCGTACACCACACAAATCAAGCATTTTGCATAAATAATAGCAGACAAGCTTAAATTCACAGCTCACAAATACCATATTTAAAATATATTAACAACACTGCTATTAAGTTTGTCCAAGTTCTTTCATTTAGAAACTACAGGCAAAATATAAACTACCTTAAATGTGAAAAGTCTCAGAAAAAGATACAACATGAGCATTTTCAGAAGAAAATAATCATAGACACTGGAAGGGACCTTGAAAGGTCAAGTCCAGTCGCCTGCACTCATGGCAGGACCACGTACCATCTTAAACCATCCCTGACAGGCATTTGTCCAACCTCCTCTTAAAAACCTCCAATGATGAAGATGCCACAACCTGCCTAGGCAACTTATTCTAGTGGTTAGTCACCCTAACAGTTAGGAATTTTTTCTTCTAATGTCCAACCTAACCCTTCCTTGCCATAATTAAAATCCGGTGGACTACTCAGTAGCAAATACCACAGTTTTTAACAGTTATCACCCTGGAAGAATTCTGAAAGATTTTATTTTCTTCCAGAACTGATAGTTAAAATTAACAACAGGAAGACCAGCCTTCTCTTCTTGGATGTGAACAGAAAGTCAGTCTTTGATACTATAAGACATCAGAGTGAAATGCGCTAACTGCAGAATTATCAGTAATATTTGCAGAATAAATCAAACCCCATGTTTCAGAATAGAAACTGATTTGGTCTGAAAGGAAGACAGGCCCACTTAGAAAAAATTTCTCTCTGCACCATGTTGCATGATTGCTTACGTACATTTCTTTTTCATTCTGCCAGAAGCAGCCAGCAATAGCCACTGCCACAAGCAGGGGTCTGAGCCTACACGACAATGATTTCCAACGAAGCAAACCTTTTTGTCCAAGGAGCCACATGATGTTGACAACCAGACTTCATGAAGCAAGAAGCGAGCATAAATTCTCCTTTTCCTGTGCTCAGCAGCCCCAGGCCAGCCACCTGCACGTGCCTGGGACAGGCCAGAAACATGAGTGTCCATATTAGGGACCGAGAGCTACCACGTCCTCCGTCCAGCAAGCATTTAAAAAATACACGATTTTGTCTGGTTTTTTACCCACAGGGGGTTAAAAAATGCCAGAACGTCCCAGGACACCCTTATTTTTAGGGGGAAGCGTTCAAAGACCCCCTAAAACAGAAAACTATTACATCAATACAACATTTTCTCCATGCGTCCTCCTCTGTCTTCCTTTTTCGTACTTCACTGTCCTCCTTTCCATGCTCTCGTATCTGGTAACCCTACCCAGACCTCACTCTCCCGCTCGGCATCTGAGCCAGGCTCGGGTCCTCAGACCCCTGTGGGCCATGCCACAGCAAAGGGCGAGTGGCCACCAGCTGAGGGAGACGGGGCCTACCCGGAGCCACTAACCGGGGCGGGCACGGAAAGGGCCCAGCACCTCGGCTATCACCCCCCGCAGCAGAAAGCGCCGTGGCCGCCTCAGGCCCGTGCGCGGGTCCGGCCCGCCCGGAGAATGCGCGGCCTGGCGCCGCCGCCACCTCCTCACCTTGAAAACGGCGTAGCCAGCCGCGGTCTCGAAGAGCACCAGCATGGCGCGCGGCGAGTCCGTTACAGCCGGGGTCCACAGCCGCGCGCAAAAAGGCGGGATACACTCCGCCACGTGCGGAAAGCAGGCCACAGGGCTCCTGCAGCGCGCGGCCGCGGACCGGAAGTGAGGAAAGCGGAATCCAAACTCTTAGGACAGCGATTGGCCCGGGCAGAACTAAGGGGCGGGTCTGTGACGAGCCGCCGGAAGCCGAGCCCGGCGGATGACGGGAGAAAGGGGGTTGGGAGGAGAGGCGGGGCTCAACGGATGAGGGGGCGGGGCCAGAAGGCTAGGGGGCGGGGATAGAGAGGAGAGAGTGGAGGCGGGGTCAGCGGAGGAGGGGCGGTGCTTCAAGGGCAGGCGGAGATCGGCGGAGTGGTGGGCTGTGGCTGAGAATGAGATGTGGGGGCGGGGCTCATCGGATGACGCGGACCTGGGGGCGGGGCTATGTCGATAGATTGCTTCTTGTTCCGCTCGTCTCTCTTCTCAGTGGGGCGGGTTCCTGCGGTTTGGTACTTGGGTGCAATGTTCCCTCTAATTACTTGTAGACTGTGTGCGCAAACAATTTCTCTGTGTGTGCAAAAACATTTCTTTGTGAGCACCAATATTAGCACTACTGAAATTTTTTTGTGCGCACTTTATTTTTTTATGTGCGCATGTTTCATGACTTGTGTGCGTGCACACATGTGCACAGCTTAGAGGGAACAGTGCTTGGGTGGGTTTTGGGATGGTTGGAGGCCAGTGTAGGGAAGCTTTACTGAGAGTGTTATAAACAAGACAAATGAGTCCGGTGGTACTTAAAGACTAATAAATTTATTTATTGCGTGCGTTTGTCTTTAAGTGCTACAGGCCTCCTTGTTTGTTTTGCTGAACTAGACTAACAGGGTTATCCCACTATAAGTAATTTTTCAGCTCTACTCTATGCTGACCAGGTCTCACTGGGTGTTGTGTCCAGTTCTAGGTGCCATGTGTCAGGGGCAATGTGAATAAATAGGAGAAGGTTCAGAGAAAAGCAACAAAAGATCTAAAAAGCCTGATCTCGGAGGGAAGAGTGAAGAATATTAGGTATGTTTAGGCTGAGGAAGAGGAGACTGAGGGGGGACACGAGAAGAGATTTCAGGCATATAAAAGGTTGTTATAAAGAGGAGCGTGAAATATTGTTCTCATTTACCTCTCAGGCTAGGACTGGAAACAATGTCCTTAATCTGCAGCCAGGCAGCTTAAAGCTGGTGGCACTCAAAAAAATTTCCTGTCAAGATAGTTAAGTGCTGGAACGAATTACTAGGGGCTGTTGAGGACTCTCCATTATTGGAGATATTTTTTTTTAAAAAACAGATTTGATAAACATTGGTTAAGAATAGTCTAATTATTACTTAGTGCAACCTGAGTGTAGGGGGTGGGAGTAGATGACTTTTTAAGTTTTTTTCCACCCTCACTTAGACTTCTGTGACATCTGTTAACTCATGGCACTGTCTTCAGGAACATCATTACCCAAGGAAAAGGCCTGGGGCCTCAGCCTCACCCCCTGGCCCTAAGCGGGAGTCAGGGCCCTGGGCTCCTGCCACTGCCAGCCTGGCTCCTGATCCCCTGCTGGGAACAGGTCTGGGCAAGGCAATGGCTGCCATGGGTGGCTCGGCCTGGCTGCCAGGCTGAGAAAGGCAGGAGCCACCATGGCTAGCCAGGCCCCAGATACCTGGCCAGGGCCAGGAGAGGCAGGGGGCACACCAGCCGTTCAGGGCACTGACATCGGGACTCCGGGCACATGCCTCATGTGCAAAGTGCCAGCAACACCCCTGACTGTCTTGGAGAAGCACGGCTATGATCCTGTGGTGCTTCCACCATTGTGTGGGAACGATAGCAGAGGCTATATCTACACTTAGAGTTTCAATTTGAATTACTGAATTTGAATTAGTCAATTCAAATTAATAATTATTAATTTGAATTCAGTACATTCGAATTGACAGGGCCATACCAGAAAATCCTATTTGAATTGGCATGTCCATGGACTGGACTTGCCAATTCCAATTGGAGGGGACACCGTGAGAAGTGTGGCAAGATGGCTATGGAAAAAGACCCCCACCCCAGCCAATCCCCTGCCAGGCTCCAGCACTCTGAGCCTGGCACAAGGAAAAGCATACCCAGGAGCCTGGCTTGCCTGGGAGTGGGGCTGGAGCCATGCTGGTCACGCTGCTCCATCCCTGCTAGCCATGTGCCAGGAAGGCAGCCTGCCACATGGCTCCTGCAGGGCTGGCCACGTGCAGGGAAAGCACCCCCATGCACGGCTTCTCCCCAGGCAGCGGCATGCAGGGAAGGCACCCCCGCACGCGGCTCCTGCAGAGCTGGCTGTGCGTGGGGGTGCCTTCCCCTCCTGCAGCTGTCTGGGAGAAGCCGTGTGTGGGGATGCTTTCCCTGAGTGTCCCTGAGTTCCGCCAATTCCGCCCCCCCCCCCCAAGCCCAATATGGCTGCAGCGGAGGCACCTTGAAGGCTGCTGGCCCCAGGTGCTAAAGGTATGTTCTTCCTTCCAGGGTGCCATTCACCCTGGGAGGAAGGTCAGCTCATGTCAATTCAAACTCACAGTGAGTTTGAATTGAAATGGCCACACTGGGTCAATTCGAACTCCCCAGTTCGAATTGACCCGGACTTCAAAGTCAAATGAGGCTTGACGAATTTGAAGTCAGCTTTCTTAAATTCTAACTGTGAGGTCCTCAGTTCGAATTGATGAAAGCAAGCGGGTCCATGCACTTAATAAAATTTGAATTGATGACAATCAATCTGAATTCAGCTTTAAGCGTAGATATACCCAGAGTGATTTGTTTCTGCAGGCTACTTTGTAATTTAACAGGATTGTTTGACCTCCACACCTCAGAGGGTTCTGGAAGTCAATAAGCTGGGTGATGTACTACAGCTCAGCTCACAGTGTAAACGCTGACTTTGGCTCAAGAGTCAGAGTTGCTGAACTGTTTGGATTTCCAGCTGGTGAGACAATCCATCTATGTTTTCACCCTGTCAGGTAGGCCTGTCTTGTGCTCTTGGCTTGTCAGATTCACAGAAAACTCTGACACCTTTGTTTATGATTAAGGTGGAACATTAGATTTGTTCCATAAAAACTGGTTTTCTGTAGTCCTCCTATTTTGACGGCTTGGATAAAACACTTAGGCAGTGCTCTCATGGAAACAGAAGTGCCCATCCCAAAACAGACAGCCCAAAGCTTATTCTGTCTGTTCTTACCCCCCTCTGCTTTCCCCTTTCGTTTCCAGAGCTCCCTCTCTCACCTCTTTCTTTAGCCCTAGCCTACATACCCTGCATCTGTCTTTGTTCTGCCACAGTGGTTCTAAACCTTTTTTGGGTCATGACATAGTTAGTGGTGGGATGCAACCCTACAGTAAACACCAGCCCAGCTCTATATGACACACCACTGCGTGGTGACAAAATAATATGTTCCGACACAGTAGCTGAGAACCACTGTTCTGGAGTACAGCTGTTGACTTCTTCCCATCTACCTCTATCCTTGCAGGCTACCAGGATCTTCATCTCGCTAGTCTGGCCTCAGTGTCTTCTAATCGTGTTGAAAAATGGCTCCCTAGCTCAGAAACTTTAGCAGGCTCAACTGGCCTCCAGCTGTTTGGTGCCAGAACTTCCTGGCAATGTTGTATTTAAACTGGTTTGATATTGGACTCCTTCTGCGCAGCAGGGATGGGAGGCCTTTGTGTCCATTCATATCTGGAATCCCATCACAAAGGCAAGGAACTTGTCTCACAGAAGACAAAAAGGCCATTAGTACCTGCAGAAATGCTGATAGGGCATACTGGCTATTATGTCTCAAGGAGACCTCTACATTTAGGGCTTGTCTACACTTGAGTGATACAGCGCAATAAGCTGTCTTACTAAGCATTAACCAGCCCACCATCCACACCAGAATCCCCCTTGTTGCACTCTATGTCTACACTTCCCAAACTTAGCTCTAATTTGTTAATTTGAACTAATAAATTTGAATGTAGTTTGAACTACATTTGAACTTAGTTCAAATTAACAATGTGGACTAAGTCAAATTACAGTTAATTTGACTTAACCCACTCAAGCTAACTGCCCTTAGTTCAAAATAACAAAGTGGACTTAAATGTCCACACTGTGCCAAGTTCGAACTAAGGATCAAACTAAGGGTTTAGTTCGACCTAAAGGGCAGGTCTTACTAGTTCAAATTAAGCTTTCATTAGTTCGAATTAAAGAATTCCTTAAGACAGGGGCTAAGTTTGTTCAAATTAAGCCTCCTTAATTAGAACTAACTTGCAAGTGTAGACATAGCCTAAATGCTCTATTTTCCCAGAGTAATAAAACCACAGGAGCAAGAGCAGTAACAGCTATTCCAGAATAGTTGTCATGCAGTAATGACTGTGTATACAGAGCAGAAAATTTAGTGTGCATTTACAAGCCTCCAGAAATGTCCTCTAATTCCAATCGTTACAACTTTGGTGTTCCTCTTCCATTTTGCTGCTCCAATGTGACTACCAGTATTCTCCCCAGGACTTGAAATTGGGGGGGGGGGTATTGGGGTGCTCACTAAATTGGTATAACACTTACTAGCTGACAACTGGGGGGGGTTTGGGAAATTCAGGAGGGGTTTGGGGGGTGTTAGGGAAATCCTTGGGAACTGCCCCCTCCTGTGAAGCCTGGGAACTTTTGAATTTTCCTTTTGTAGTCACTTTCTGTTCTTGGTCCTTACAGAGCCAGTGTTTGAGGGAACAATGCCAGCTGAACACAGTAAATGCCTGCCTGCCTGGAGCACAGCTGAGGTGCTAGACCTGATCAGTATCAGAGGCCAGTCAGCCATGCTGGGGCAGTTACATGGCAGGAGGTGGAATATAAATGTAGGCAGAATAAAAGGGCATGGGTTGCTAGCAGCTACTGAGAATGATGCAACGGAACTACAAATCCCAGGGGAACTTGTAAAGTTGCCCACAGTGCTCAGCATCAGCATTCCTCTCCTTCTATCCAAGTGTTAGAAGCTGATGAGTGGCACAGTGAGATAGGTTCTCACAGTTCAATGCTCTTACTGGCAAAAATTCAAAGAACAGTGTGGATGCACCATTCCATTATTAGGACTGCAGTATGGATGCAAAATTGTGCAATAACTAAACCACATTTATTATATCATGAAGACTTGTTGTAGAACAATTTTCTAGTGTAGACATAGCCCTCGTGCCATTGTAGGATAGTTTTAAGATAAATAGGTTGAGGCAGCAGTTCTCAAACTTTGTGATACTGCAGCCCACTAAAATGATAAATGAATTTGTGCAACCCACCCTCTAAGTTGCTCGCAACCCCCTGAGGGGTCCAGACCCACAGTTTGAGAACCCCTGGGTTAAGGTTAGTTAAGCCTGATTAAAAGAATATATATGTTCCTTGTACCTTGTGTAGACTTAGGTGTTTATACAAACAAGCTCTTGAGACTAAAAGATTAAAAAGTTCAAAAGTGGTGGCTAATGTAACCTTTGAGTGGGCTAGAGTTTACCTCACTGCCCTTCTCTAGTGCCAAAAATAAATAAATAAAACCCTACTCCTATGGAGAAGTGGCTGAAGACCCAGGATTCAGTCTTTACAGGCAGAGGCAGCCTTAGGCAATAGGGGGTCCTAGGAGAAGGCCCTTTATGGGGCCCCCTACAGGCCCCTACTGCTGCCCTCACTGGGGCCTTGGTCCCCCCTGCACCCCAACTGCCCCCCAACAGTCCCAACTCCCATGGGTGCGGGAGCGGGGGGCCATGGACTGCGAGGGCCAGAAGCTGTGCTGCCTGCCACCCAGCCTCTCTGCAGCAGGGGTGGAGCAGCACTCCACCCCTGCCTTGAGCCGGCTGCACCTCTCCGGGGGGAGGGAGCAGAGTGGCTGGTGTGGAGCTATGGCATGTGTGCGTGGAGCCCTGGAGTGGCCCCCGAAGAGTTCAGGCCACTTCACCTCCAGCCACCCCAGGGCTGAACAGGCCCAATCCAGGGCCTGAGAGTAAGGCAGCCTCTATTCAGGCCTCGAGTGGCGGGGGCGAAACAGCCCAAACTCTTCGGAGCAGGCCACTCCAGGGCCCCACCCTCACACACTCAGGCTCCATGCTGGCTGCTCTTCTCCCTCCTCCTGGTGAGGCGCAGCCGGCTGGGGGTAGGCTGGGAGTGCTAGGCGGGCAGGCGGATGGCGCAGCTTCTGGCCCTGGAGGGCTGTGGCCTCCCACTCCCTCACCACCCAGCGAAAGCAAGGGTAGGTGAAGCAGGCAACCGCTACGAGGTCCCCTTGCTGCTCGGGGCCCTAGGCAGCTGCCTCCTTCACTTACCCCAAAAGCCGCCTCTGTTTACATAACTCTCAGCAAAGATTGTTCTGCGTTACCCTCTGCATCTTCAGGTGCTACAAAGAACAAAAGTAATTAACTTTTTATTAAGTACTAACTTTATAAATTTTATGATAAGGAAATAATAACTACTATATATTCATAACTATGTGGCTATTTGGTGAATCCCCTGACACTATTTGCACAGCTTTCTTTTTCCACAAAACAAACAAGAAAACAATTTGAATTTAAACAGAGTAGTCCCCACAGCAACACTGTGAGAAAGAAACTTAAGCGTTCTTAAAGATTAGGTGGTGTTCATCTGACTCAGTTACAACCTCTGTTCACCAAGTCCAAAGGCTTGAGTTGAAAGAAGCTGCAACTTCTTCTTTGGTAGCAGTAATCTTCAGTAGAAATTCCTGTAGGTTCCTTTTCTTCTGCTGCTGGAACCAGCACCATCCAGGCAGCTTATTGGTTAACCAGCACTCAGTCATATATACTTGTCAAGAAAGTCTGCTGCAAAATGCTCCAGAGTAGGGAGAAAACCTCTTGCTGTCCACTCCTGGCTCCGATTTTACCAGTCACACACTAAGCACACGAGCTCTCCTCAATAGAACTCCCTAAATCCTGGTCTCATGGGCTGTGTCTACACTAGACGGCTCAGTTTAGTTGAACTAACAAGGTTGACTTAAAGTTGACTTAGAGAGTCCCCATTTGTTTAAGTCAACTTTATAAAGTCAACTTAAGCCAGGGGACCCATTTATAGTCAACTTTATTAAGTCGACTTTAAGTGGGTCCCCATTTGTTTAAGTCAACTTTATAAAGTCAACTTAAGCCAGGGGACCCATTTATAGTCAACTTTATTAAGTCGACTTTAAATGGGTCCCCATTTGTTGAAGTCAACTTTATAAAGTTGACTTAAATAACTATCCTGCCTTAGGTCGACTTCATTAAGTCGACTTTAATGGCCACATTTTGTTAAGTCAACTTAATGAAGTCAACCCTTAAAGGGTTATTAAGTCGACTTAAACAGGTGCTTAAATCAACTTAATGAACTCCAAGTGTGGCCATGGAGTTGCTTGAGTTGACTTAAGCCTCCAGTGTAGACATACTCATGGTGTCTCACCACTACAGCAGCAGAAAAATCTTGTAGATCATGCTCCAAACTACTACTACATCTCCTTCCAGAAGATTCTGGCTCAGGACAGCTAAAAGAGCCCAGCAACAGTAACTCAGCCCCAAGAGATCTCTTAAAGAGCAAGCTCTCAATTAGGCATACAGATTACATTAGCAAGACAAGTTTTGGGCATAATACTGAACTTTGAATATGAGTAATATAAAAAGGAAGCTTCTGGAAAAGGGGGAAAAACTATAAGAAGTTATCATAGACTTTTTCTATCAGGCAAAGAGAAGTTGTCTTGTGGTATGATGAACATTTAGTAACCTGTAATATACCAAAGTTATTTTAAAATATGGGCTTGTATAGTGATGTGCACCTACCTTTGAGATCCATAAATTAAAGATAATTTAAAAAAAAAAAAGTCCAAGAAGGAGGTCAAGTCCAGAGTACCTGAAACCTAGCTTTCATAAAGGTAAGTATAATATCACTTGTTTGTTGCACAGTGCAAAAGAACCGGGCTTGTTCTGAGTAAAGTCTCAGAGTTACAAACACAGAACAAAATATTATTTGTTCCTTTAAAACTTTACAACTAAACATTGAGTTAATACAGCTTTGAAACTTTACTATGCAAAAGAAAAATGCTACCTTTGACCATCTTAATTTAAATGAAACAAGCACAGAAACAGTTTACTTCTAAAATCTTTTTTTAAACATGCCCCTATTTAAAGTAGTGTGTGTTTAACATAGTACTGTACTGACTTTTTTTTTTTGGCGGTGGGGGGAGGGAAGGGGTGTCTCTGCTGCGGCCTTTTTGTGTACTTCCAGTTCCAAATGAGATGTGTGGTTGGCTGATTAGTTCACAGCTCTGAAGTTCTACTGTATTTTTCAGATTCTTTCTGATATTTTGTAGGAAGGCAGGAGAAGAGGGGTTATTTCTGGGATTCATTCTTTCATGAGTGTTCTGATCAAACACTTAGGAATGTCTGTTACTGTTGTAGCTGCTTATTTTGTAGGATTTTAGATACGTTTAGAGCAATTGTATAAATATAATTTGGTTTTGGGATTTAATAAAGGATTTAATAGTTTTATTCATGTCTGGTGGTATCCTATATTACTAATATCTATAATAATAATTCCAACAGTCATATAATGCATAATACAGCACTTCTAATTCAGAAGGATTCCACAGTGTGATGTAAACTTTACCAATAGATTTACAAAGTATATGCAGGAAATTTTTCATACAGCATTGAAGTGGAACCATATTTAGGATGGAAACTGAAACTGAAGTTGGTGTCAGTGTGATTTGTGTGCATACCTCAAATGTCATAGATGGCTCTAATTAGGGAGGAATTTTGTATATTACCTTGAAGAATACTTATGTTTTTCTGTTACAAATGACCAGGAAATAAAGTCCAAAAAATTAACTGTGTGTTGATCAGTGGGGGGGGGGGGGGAAATTACAGAATAAAACCAGTGGACAATAATTTATTTATATTAGATACTTTTCATTAATTTTTTCAGGATATCTAGGACACTTGGTGATACCTTTTCCTTCGAATTTTGTGTAACTAAGAGCCTCTGTGTACATTTTCATTAAAGACAGTGGGATAACACATACATAAATGTTTGCAGTGCTTTTATGAATTGCTTGTCATCATGGTATCTTGGCTGTAGAAGTATTCTAAGATCATTTTTGTCATCAGAAGAAATATAATGATTTAAGTGCTATTCTGTTTTTGAGTAACTTATTAAATATTGTACTTATAAATATTAAATCACTGTCTTGAATGTTATGATTTACTAATACATTGTTCATTGTAACACTATGCTGATTTTAAGTGTTATTTGAAACAGATTTCCATGTCCTCCTGAGTTTAACTCTTTATTTTCCATGACTTAGTAATAGTTATGGAATACAGATTTGCTTTTCTTGCACTAAAGGAGGACCATCCAAATTAATTTACTCTGCTGTTGTGCATTTGAAGCTCATATAGACAAGGAAGTGCCTTGCTTTGGAGAGGTATGTAGATAGCCTAGATATTATATGTGTGTATGTTGTAATTTTATCTTGACTGAAATGTGTTATATTTTACAAAATAAAGTTTCAGAAAGGCTTTGGCTTTTCTTCTGGATTTATGGAAAATATTTTTTCTGACACCTGTTACAGATCATAGACCACATTTGTTCCTTTTCCCAAGAAACAAAATAGAAATAGAAATATAATATGTAATTAAGTTAGAAATGCATCTGTACTGGAACATCCTGCCCCTCATTCCTGGAACTCAGGAAGTTTGAATTCTAACCCTGGTCTATGGGTTGAGCATATCACTACAATGAATTAATTAGAATAGTGGTTTTCAAACCATGAGTTGCAGAGCCTCAGGAACTGGGACACAGCACACCTTGCTGCCGCCACCAAAAGACTGGAATGCGTTGCTCAAAGATGTAATTGTTGGGTCAAGAGCATAAATGATTTTTTTCAGCTGGGTCCCAAGAAAAAAAAGTTTGAAAACCACTGAATTAGAACACTGAATCCAAACATCATCACATTTTCCTGAGGTTTGTCTCTGAGTGCAGATCCAAAGTACACAAACTCAGGACAGGTTCTACTTTTGCTTCCACTAGTGTAATTCCCCAGAGTCTAGTAAAATTATTCCTGATTTACACAGTGTTGTGTCTACACATGGATTTTATACTGGTATAATATTTAGATTAAGGGCAAGATTTTTCTACCAAGAGTTAAGTCAGTACAACTCTGTGCAGATATAATTGTACTGGTTTAAAGGTGCCTTACAGTGGCAAAGCTTATTTAATTTCCCTATGAGAAAAGTTATATCTTTAAACTGATCTAACTGCATCCTCACCAGTAGGATATAGTAAGAATACCACTATAGTTAAAGTATCACAATTTTTGTAGATAGTGAAAGTCTCAGAAAGTGCTAAGATTCTTAGATCATTTATTTACTTGCGTAAGTACTAGAAAAGCTCACTAATTCATTCTTTATTAATGAAGTTAAATGTATAGGTATATTAATATTGTTTATAAATAATTTGTAAAATCATAATGCTTTTTCAAAATAGCCTGACACACAGAGTTTAAAACATTCATTTGTGCCCCTACTGGTTTCTTGTGAATGTGTACCCTCACTCTGTGTGATTGCATTTGACCTACTTTCAAGTATATTTTGAATAACTGAAAGGCTGAGAATTAAATACAGAATGAGGGCCTAAGCCCACAATCTCTTTCTCAGATAAAACTCTCACTGACTTTAGATATAATATTACTGAAGCAAGGAATGCAGGATTGGATTCAAGGTAGATGGGAACGTGTAGAAGGGGAAAAAAAGAGGTTCCTACTGTTGCCTAATCCTGATAAATTGTCAGACACTCATTACTCCATTTAAGGGGGTTTGTGTAATTCAAAACTCACTCTGAGTCAGCCACCACTTCAATTCTTCTTTTCTGTTTCTTGAGTAAGGAATAGGTACTAAAGTTATAGCCAGAAACCTAGTCAAATTCAGTATAAATAAAGGTCTGCTTCTGCAGTTATTCTGTTAATAGGACCCCCATTGATTTCAACTGAAATTTTGTGTGTGAAGATACATAGAGAAGTGTGTTTTGAAGCTAAGCTAAATGATGTTTATAAGACACTCTGAGATCCACAGTTGGAAGCTACTACAGAAGAACACATACTAATATTGTTAATTTATGTTTTCTAGGTGAAAAAAATGATAGCACGTGAGCATTTTGATCCAGACCAGACCCAAATTTTGACCCAGATCCTTGCTCTGTATTCATGCAGGTAATGCTCCTCAAGGTAATATAAATTCCCTAATTACTAAAGTGATCAGTATTTGCCTTTTAATCAGGATTTTTTAAAATCACTTCACCTAGGTTTAATTAGCACTGTGACTTAACAGTATATATTTATGAGGGACAGCAAAAATAACTAATATACTTAAAGAACATCTAAAAAAAAAGTTAGTGCCATGATTTTAAAACCTAGCATCTGACAGATATTTCTAGGTCTAGGAAAAATGTTTCATTCATTGAGAATAGAATTCCAGTAGCATAAAAGAGCAGTTTCTAGGCTTGGTTATTCAACAAGTTTTTGACCATAACTGTGACCTTAATACAGCTTTGACTATTGCTTGTCCTTTTTATTTGTGTTAGAGTTTTGTATGAGTGCCCACACCTGTATCAGTACCTAAGAACTTCTCAGCTTAACATGTTGGTATAGTGAGGTTTTTAGTGAGTCCCACATTAAAATTATGACAGGAATGGTGTGGTGGAATAATGGGTCTGGCATGTAAACAACCTTTCTCAAACACTCATTAGCTTCTAAATTCTATAAACAGGGATAGGTTACTTACTTATTCATTGAAGGAATGGTAGTTAATCTTATTGTCATCAGGTAGTTGATTTCGGTAGCATGGGGAGAGGGAGCAGCCTAAGAAGGAAAGGTTATATATGGCACCTGGGAAGAAAAATGAGGTGGGTTTAAGTGAGATGTTGAGTTGGTTGTATAAATAAGGATACTGGTGGTGTGTATATTGAGTTTGTAAAAGACAGTATGTATTTTCTTGTATTTTAGTTTTACATTAGCTGGTTTTGAAAGTGCTTGAGCTTCTAGGTATACATCATGTAATCTAGCTGCCCTGCTTGTGGTGGTGGTGTTACTGGTGGCTTAGCTGCTATCCTGATAAGGTGCTAGGCATGGTACAAACATACATTGAGTTTCTGCTGTTCAGATTTTATCTGTAAACCAGAGTGGGTAAAAAGACTTATTACTGTTGTTGCTATTTTAAGTGTGAGAACTTGCTCAAGGTCATACAGAAAGTGTATGGTAGAGATGAAAGTAAGCACAGATCTGAATCCCAATCTAATTCTGTAGTTATGACATACATGTTACAAGTACACTTGTGCTGATTCTAAGTAATAAAACTGGAAACAGGATTTGGTGTCTGCGACTTACTATTCTCTGTTGTGACTGGGGGTTAAAATATCCATATAGTTCAATTTTTGTGTATGGTTATCTAAAACATACTATTTCCTGAAGAAAAATTTTAAAAGTCTATTCCTAAATGTATATAATTGGCTAAAATTTAGCAAACATAATGGAAAATGATTCTTAAATCAATGTTTCTTTGAAGAGTAGGCATGTGACCTTGAATCTGGCCCTTAGCACAACTATATAGCTGCTTGTAAAACCATTATGCCTTAGGTCATAAAACAACCTTGAAATGCAAGGCAAGAGGGGTCAAGATGAAACTTTTCCTGTAGATACTTTATTCAACAACTGCCTGCTCCAGGGCTTCTTGCAACTGTCTGTGAAGTAGCAGGAGCCTTGGCCTAGCTCTCCCCATCCTTCACCAGGAGGCTACACCCACTGTGGTTTTCAGAGCACTTGGCTATTTAAGAATTTTTTAAAATGGCTTTTCTTATCTTTTGGGTTTCCAATCCCTACTGTAAGCAGACTAACATGGCTATCCCTCTGGAAATAGTTTGCAGTTTATTAGGCACTGAAAAGCCTCTCTATGCCTAGAAAGAGAGCACTCGATTTACAAACTAAATCACTTGAAAAACAAAGTGTTGCAATTATATGCTGCAGGATGTTTGACAGGAAGCTAATGCTTGTGTTTTGTAGCAGAGTTCGGGTTGCTCCTTGTGCCTACATAGGATGGTGCAACTGTAGGAAGGCTTTGGGCTTTGAATTGCTACTGCTTAAGGCTAGGGTTACCAAATGTCAGGCAAGAAGAGGACATGTCCTCCTTTTTGTCCTCTTTTCCACAGCCATTTGAAAAATACATGATTTTTGTCTGGCTTTTTATATACAGGGGTTAAAGTAGGCTGGAACACCCCCCCTTTTTATTTTTTTGAGGAAGTGTTCCAGGGCCCCCTAAAAGTGCAGTACTACTACATTTGCTCCATGTGTCCTCCAATGTCCTCCTTTTGTACTTCCCTCTCCTCCTTTTCATGCTCTGGTGTCTGGTAACCCTATTTACGGCATCTAATGGGCAAGGCTGGCCCTACTGTGAGGCAAGAGCCAGACATGGCTTCAGGTGACAGTTCTTTGGGGGTCTCTCACCCCCCTTGAAGATCAGGCTGGCTCCTGCCTCTTCAACTCTTTCCTAGCAGCTCAGGCGCTTTTACTCAACCTGCAGCTTAAGGCATGTAGGCAGAGTGCGCTTTAAATCCCTCTGCAGGCAGACGCTGGAGATCTAGGCACTTTGGAAAACTGTTTTCAACCTACATGACTGAGATGGGGGCGGTGTTTTGTCAAAATGTGGCTTAGGGCGCCACAAGCCCTTGAGCCGGCCCTGCTGCTGGGGCTGCTCTCCCGAATCGCAAAGCCCCTGAGGGCCTGGTGTTCCTGGTTTACTGTAGCCGGCTCACAGGCGCGGGGCTAGGCAACTTTTGCAGCAAGGAGCAGCGCAGGGCCAGGGCCTTTGCAGGCCGGGCGCTGCGGCGAAGGGGGCGGAAGGCGGAGCCTGGCAGCCGGGCGGGAGGCTGGCGGGGAGTTGCGCGCGGCCGGCTCCGGGCCAGGGCCTCAGCGCGGGCGGCGGGTTTGGTGTCCAGAGGCTGAACTTGACCCGGCTGCGGAGAGGCGGAGAGCAGCAGGGCCGCGCCCCGGGATGAGCGGGGAGCCGGCTGGGGCCGGGCCGGGCTGGAGGCTGCCCCGCCTGGCGGGCGGGAAGTGAGCTCAGCGCGCAGGAAATCCCGCCCGCCTGGCCTGTGTTGTGCTGCCGAGGGGCAGAGAAAGGAGCCTAGCGACCGAGGGGCCGGCGCCGGAGAGCGGGGGCGAAGCCATGTCGGACCAGGTGGGGTCCGCGGCCGAGCGAGCGGAGCGAGGGGCCGGCGGCTCAGGGGGCAGGGGGCCAGAGGCCCCGGAGCGGCGGGGGTGTCCCCGCTGGGCGCCGAGGAGCCGCCCCCTTCCCCGGCAGCGGCGGCGCCCTCAGCTCCCCTCGGACGGGGCCTGGGGGCATCGTGTGAGCCCCGCGCCCTCCCCGGCCGCTCTCCAGAGGGGGCTGGGGGTCCCGCTCGGGGCTCCTTGGCCTAGCCTAGGCCCAGCTCGTACAATGGATCCGGCCTGCCCTGCTTTAAAGAGGTCATTCGCCGGTGCCCCGGCTATGGCCTGCCCCATGTCCCCACCCCCACACGCTCCCTCGGGGCCGGGGTTGGAGAGACGGCCGCAGGGTTTGCACCCTGGCTCGGGGCTGACAGCGGGAGATGCGGATCTACAGCTGCATCAGTCGTGGTTAAAGCTGCTTTCCTGCTAGGCCTGTCCTCAGGCCAGGCTTTGTTGCCATGGTGTCTAGTGTCCTTGTTCAAGTCGTGCCCTGGGTATCAATTCATTCCCAAAGTTTGTTCAGGAAACATTAATGAAGTCTGTTACGTTTTGGTGTGTGTGGGCTGTGCATCTGTATATTGCCTAGATCAGGGGCCTCAAACTCAAATCACCACAAGGGCCGCATGAGGACTAGCGAAGGGCTGCACAAAGACTGGTATGCTAGCCCTAGAGCCACACCACTAAAACCTTTCCATACAACAATACTGCAAATATCCGGAACAATAGCGTCGTTGGGGGCCGCAGGAAATATCTTTAGGGGCCAAATCTTTGAGACCCCTGGCCTAGATGATGCTCAGGTAGGATTAACGTGCAAATGTGGATATTTCACACTTTGGAAATCAAAGCTGGTTAGAGGTGTATTTTAAAAAGAAATAAAAATACTTAATGCTTCTGCAGTATTGTGAAACCAAGTGCTGGTTCAGTATATGAGAATCAGTAAAATTGGTCAGAAAGGAAAATGAAATGTAGGCTGTGACAGATCCCCAAAATGAATCCCATTACAGACATTAATAGGGTTAATGTAAAAGTAATCCCTAGTGTAGACAGAAAAAATGATAGTTGACACTAGTGAACTTTACCCTGATTTCAAACAGAGGTAAACTTAACTAGTGCAAATTGCCTGTTGCTGCTAAGGGTTAATACCAGTGGAGCACTGCAGGTCGTTGACAGCTTATGACTGTGGTCAGAACTACTCCTTCTAGACAAGGCTTAAGGAAAACGTAGAAAGTAAACTAGCAGCATAAATTGAGGAGAGGAAATCATGGACCAGATCTTGCAGACTTTTGCTTACATAATTGCCTTTATTTATGTAAGTAATGCTGCTGTCATAAACATTTGTGAAGGACTGTTCAAGTCAACAATAATTTTTATTGTCAAGTCCTTTTTAAAAGAATGTTCCATTTGAACTACTATGATGCTAGAAATAGAAAAAGTTGTTCAGGTAGGTGCCAGTAGTTCCTGCAAATATGTAGCTAATCAGATTTCAATTAAATCCACTCAGAATGGCAGTTACAGAATTAGAAGGTAGGTCCTCTTTTGGCTAAGTAACTGGTTAAAATACAGGAAATAAAAGGGCAGGAATAAATGGCCAGTTTTCAGATTGGTGAGAGATAAATAGCAGGTTCCCCAGAGATACGTATTGGAACCAGTAATGTTCAACATATTCAAAAATGATCTGGGAAAAAGGGTTAACAGTGCTGTTGCAAAGATTATAGATGGTATACCGTTACTCAAGATAGTTTCAGGCCAAAGCAGACTGCAAAGAGTTAGAAGAGAGATCTTGTAAACCTGGGCAGGAAAATGGCACAACATTCAGTGTTGATAGATGCAAAGTGATACCCATTGAAAAACATGTCTAAATTTGCTTCTACTCAAGAAAGGTATCATAAAGTCATTGTTCATAACTCTCTTTAAAACATCTGCTGAATGTGTAACAGCAGTCAAAAAGCTAGAAATGTTAGGAACCATTAGGAAAGGATAGATGATAATTATTATCATAATGTGATTTATAAATCCATGGTATACCTATATTGTATGGAGTTTTGGTCGTCCAATCTCAAAAAAGATATTAGAAACAGCCATACTGAGGACAATAAAAATTAAGGATGTGCAATAGCTTCTGTCCGTGGAGAGATTAAAAAGATTGAGACTGTTTAGCTTAGAAAAGAGATAACTGAGGGAGGGGGATATGCTAGAGGTCATTTAAAGTTCATGAATGTTGGGGAGGAAGTGAATATGGACGTATTGTTCGTCCCTTCTCATAACTTTATTTGGTGATCCCTGGTTCTTGTGTTGATAGGCAGCAGATTTAAAACAAATGTAAGAACTCTTTCACAAATGTCAGCCTGTGATGCTTGTGGCCAGGGAATGTAGCAAAGACCAAAAGTATAGCAATTTAAAAAAGAGAGAGAGCTCTGTCAATGGTTGTTAGCCAAGATGGTCAAAGATGCAGATCTATGCTGTGGGTGTCCCTGAACTTCTGACAGCAAGATGCTAGGATTGGAGGACAGGAAATAGATAGCTTTACTGTCCTGTTTTGTTCACTCCTTGTGCAGCATCTGTCATTGCCTCTGTCAGATGACAGGATGCGGAGCTAGATTGACTACTGGTCGGCAATGTTCCCTCTAATTTTTAATAGGCTGTGTGTACAAAAAATTCCTCTTGTGCAAATTTTGGGAACCAGGGTCCAAATTGGTGCATACTCCAGTGAATATGGTCAAACTTGTGAGCACAATGAAGCAAGTGTGTACAATGCAAATAATATTTTTTAAATGGTGATGGAAATGATTTTATAAATTACAAAACCTTATTTGAAATGTGCTACTTGAAACTGCTTTCTTAAAGTAATATAAAAGTATTTGCACTGTCAAATTTTTCTGTGCATGCTTTATTTTGTTGTGTGCATAGGTTTCGTGACCTGTGTGCGTGTACACACGCGCGCACCATAGAGGGAACATAGTTGGTTGGACCCAATATGTGCATTCGTATTTTGAATTAAACCACATCTTGCACCAAAAAAACAAAAAAACAAAACACCTTCAATAAGGAATGCTTTGTTATGCCTCAAACCTGAAAAGGTTTATGCATTTTGAGTAGTCTTTGCTGACTTCAGGTGCAGTGCTTATGGCCCACAAAGTTTAGCATACATGTAAGCTCTTGAAGGGAGACAGACATTTAAACACATGCTTAACTTTCATGCACAGTTAGTTCCACTGAAGTCGATGAGTAGTTAACAAGAGTTAAACATGCATAAACTATAGTAAGAATGGGATCTAAGGTGATATATTAATGCACACATTTCCATGAAAATAAATTTTCTTCTAATTAGCTATATAGCAATAGGGTCTATAGTTTTTCCATGCATATATTTTTCTAGAAATAGTTGTTTCAGAGGATGTTATCCTGTTATTTAATAGTTTTAATGGCAGTTATAGCTTGTCGTAATATAAACAGTAGGATATCAGTTTTTTATTAGGGTGAGATAAAAAGAATTGCTTAATGGTGGTAAAAAGGGGGAAAGGGAATAGAAAAAGCTTATGGATTTTGGGTAACCACCCCAAATACTAGGAATAAACAGATTCACAGGAGGGTATAAGTGTAGTGTGGATTAATGGAGAAAGGATTGTAGGAGCTAAGAAAACAGTTTTAGCTTCTGATTAAATATAGAAAAACAAGTTGGCATAATATTGGCTTCATGTAGCATTTTTTGCTACAATATTGCAAATCTAGGAGTCAAGGCAAAATACATTAATTAGAACTCTCAGCGCTGACATTTAGCAAACAAATGGAGTTAATCTTTTTATAATCATGATTCTAAATCTCTTAAAAAATGAAAACTGAAGCTGTGTACAAAAATTAAGTAATTTATTGCAGGCAAATTACAATGCAGCACTTGGATGTTTCTGTTGTAGTTGCTTTGGTTTCAGTAGCAAATACTTGGTGCTCTCAGCCAAGGAGGGTTTTATGAGTACGAATTAATGGAACCTCATGATAAGTTAGGAGTGAGCATTAGGGTACTTTTTTAGGCTGCTTAGGAACTCTGCCTGTAAAAGGTGGCTATGGGAACTTTTTATAGCCCTAATAAAAAGTTGTAACCTGATTCAGAAGTGTCATGGTTTTAACATTTTAATTTTGACCATTAAGGGGAAAATATTCTTTTCCTAATAGTGGTTGTCTTCTAACTGTGTGTTAAGTGGTGGAGACTTGCCCATGGACTGTTGATTGTGAAATATTTAACTTACAAAATGAGTGATAGTTGCTATCAGTTCTGCCTAACTGTGCACTAATTCCTCAATTTCTTCTGGTGGCATTCCCATTCACCCAATTTTTCTTCCATTCAGACTCTCAGTAGGGGAAGTTCTTTGTTTTACATATCCTTGTTTGGAGCCAGATTATTGAAATTTTACTTTTTAAATGTCTGATGATAATGCCATTGCTGACTCTAACTTATTTTAGTTCTTCCTCCCCATCCCTGCAAAGGGAATACAAGTTCTGCTGTTTTCCAGTTTGATGTGTAAAAGTGGTTACCTGATACTTTAAACTTGTACCTTTTATGAGGAACTGATATTTTATTCCCACAAATTCCTTTTTAACTTCCTATTGTCTTTTTTTCTCTTTTGTATTGGCTTTCATTGCCTCAGTTTCTTGAAGCTGAGGATGGGAGTCAGTCCCCCTATAGGTCATTACTTTCACTCATAACAACCAGAGGGATGTCATGGTAGTGATGGTCTGCTTTAGACTCAAACATGAGCTCTGATGCCCTGCACAAGAGTTCAAAAACTCTGGTGAAGCAAGCTAAATAGATAAAGCAGTTACCACAGTTTAATAAGGTTGCTTCTGATGGTAATGAGATCTTCTGTTATTAGGACTGCAGGTTGGCTTGAAAACTGGCTCTTTTGCATAGTGAACAGAGATGCTGACTATATACACAGGTAGTGATGGATTTCTCACATTTCATGCCAGTTAGACATTTGTTTTGCTATGCTATTTGTTAGTGGGTGTGTAGAGATGATAGTCTCTCTCCTCTTTCTGCAGGCCTAAAAGCCCATTATTCTAGACAGCATGCAGATGCTGAAATGTTCTTTTTGCCAATCCTTTGCTCTCCTGCAGGCGTAGATCAGCCTTTGGGGGACAGAGGTTCATGTTCTAGGTCTCTGGTCCTCTTCCAGCCAAGAACGTGATCCACACTATCCTTTCACTCCTACAAGTGATTCAGTGAAGTATGAGTTGAGACACATTAGGATAGGATAGGACAGTGAGGTGAATGGCAGGAGGGTGGAAGTCTATATTGCCAAGAAAGAATTCTGGCATTGGGGAGCTGTAAAGCTTTAATCATCTTGCTGAGCAACAGCATGTTGAAGAAAACTGGTTGAAAACACAAGCTATAGTTTGGTAAGATCTTCCTCTGTACAGGCTTTTTTTTAGGGGATGGGGTAGGGGGGGATTCTATGTCAAACATCACCTTAAATTTATGCATAGACTAAAGCTATTAGCCTATGCAGTGCCGTAATACACCACATCCACCAAACTGGGCAAAAGGGTAAATTAACCCAAAATATGCAATGACAGGGCTAAATGTAACAAAATCTTTAAATTGCATCTAATCTGTCAGTAATTAATATGAAATGTTTTGTTTAATGCACTCAGTTCATGTATTATTCAACACATTTAACTCGTGTAGAAGACTTAATTGCTTCAGAGTTCATACAAACTTGCCTATGAAATGCACTGTATCCTGATCTAATTAAGGTAGACATAGTGAACCATAAAATATTAAAAAAAAAAAAAAAAGTTTTAAATGTTTAAAAATTATAGTCCAGCAGTGTGTTATAAATGGTTTATAATAAACATACCTAGACACAAGTTACTTTGCTGGGGATGTTGTTTTCATGTGGGAGTAAGAGGTCTAGTCATTCTTTGAAAATTAAAAAATTTGGTGTCATCCCACTTTACGCACGGAAACTGTCTCACAAAAAGTTTAATTTTCCCTCTTTTTTTTTTTTTCCTGTCCCATACACTAGATCTCCAGTACTGTGTTTTTTCTCTCTTTGAACTTATTCCAGTGGGAGTTAGATGGGTGTAAAATTGCACTTTGTATATTTAGTGTCTCCTAATTCATCCCTCTCACCTTTCTCTTTCTAAGCTACTACTGTTAGTTGTTGGTGTAGAGCTGATTCATGGTAATAAGTTATTACAGTGGCCAATGAAAATAATTAAGAAGTGGAATTAAGCAATATCTCTGGAATGTTTTTCTTTCAGGAAGCAAAACCTTCAGCTGAGGACTTGGGAGATAAGAAAGAAGGAGAATACATTAAACTCAAAGTCATTGGGCAGGTGAGTTTTTACATATACTGGTGGATATTTCATAGTTGTCTGTATATATACCTTGCCTGCTGTTTACTTCTCTTAATTACACGTGAACAGTTGAATTCTGGTACCCTACCAATTCTTCGATGTGGAGTTCCCCCCAAAATTAGCCTTTTAATTACCAGTTGCCAATGGGTGGCTAACGGCGTCCAAAACATTATTAATTTATCCTTCTGACTTTTGTGTGAAGGGAGTATTATTATCCTTGTTTTACAGATGGGGAGTTGATGAACAGAGAAAATAAGTGGCTTACTGCAGTTATAAGGAAGTCTGTAGCAGCTGGTAACTAAATACACATAGCCTGAGTCCCTGTCCAGTCTTCGGCCAAAGACCATCTTTCCTTCTAGAAAGGAATGGCGTGAAGGTGCCATTGACTGTGTATTTAACAGTTTGAGAGAGGGGAGCTTGACTCAGACTGTAGCCAGCTGCTTCTCGTTGGAAATGGTCTATAATTTTCATTAGTGCCAGGAATAAGAACTTCAAGAACTTTGTGAGCTAAAGTAATTCTGTATAGAATCAGAGTGCTGCCATGAGCTGCCGGTTTACTTGAACTGTTCTAATATTAGGAATTTTATGGCTTTATTAGTCTAGCTGTTCGATACTAGTTGGAATCTGAGGACTAAATTCATTCTGGGCATAGGATGAGAAATTCCATTTGGCTTCAGCAGAAATTGTAACTACTTAGACAAGGGCTGGTTGTGGCCCATTGATAGAGATGATCTTTCAGACACTTACATTTGTAGTCATTTTATCACCTCTTGCAGTAATGTATCTTTTTATAGGTCTGTGGATGGGCCAGTCTTTTACAGTTTCTCTTTAACTGAGTACTGTATTGCTGAGACAGCATGCCTTACACAGGAAAATCCTTTCTAAATGAGTAATGTTTCATTATGTATTTTGAAGCGTGAGCTTAACTTGCCTCTACTGGCACTTGAGACCAGGGATCTGCTGTGTATGACTATTTTTCTTTATTAGAAAGATCACATGAGAAAGATGGACATGTGGACTTTTATTTTTTTTAATATTCAATTTAAAGCATCTAGCAGACAGGCTGTATCATCCCATCCATTTTTAAAACAAAGCTCCCCATGGAAGTGAAACTGGTGTTCGATAATCTTTGTAAAAAATTAAATTCTGCTTCCAAGGCTGCAAGTAGTTATTACAAAGAGGGGTAACTTCTTCCTATTCTGCTCTTAGGACAGCAGTGAAATTCACTTCAAGGTGAAAATGACAACACATCTCAAGAAGCTCAAAGAATCGTACTGTCAAAGACAGGTTTGTAAAACAATGGCATTATCCTGTTGAAAAAGCACTCTAACTCTGCTCTTCTTCTTCCTTTCTGCCATTAAAGGGATCTGCTTGGATAGGTGAACTCGTGTTAAATCTGTTTACCCGGGGGATAGACCCACCAGCAACAGAACAATATGATGGACCTTCTAATTACTTGTGACAGTTATTAACATTTATGCTGGATAACGTGGTGTGGACCTTGTACTACTGTAATGTGTTCAAATTATTGCTTGAAATAAGGGCGTCTGTTAAAGCAAATGCTCTCCTTTTAACATGCTCATGTGTGCACTTAGCGATGCTGTAAAAAAGTCTTTACCTCTAACTGCTCAAAGTGAAATGTGCTCATTATTGTGGAATACTTTTAGTGCCATGTGGAGACTGGGTTAAATATAGAACTACCAGTACTGTGTTAACTGGCAGTCATTTGACTGTATAAGATTACTAAATTAATTGTATTACACTTTATGTTGATAAAAGGCATTAGCAGAGAGATAGTAAAGTTTGCAGATGATTGAAAATTACCAAAGATAATTAAGTCCAAAGCCGACTGTGTGAAGAGTTACAAAAGGATTTCACAAAACTGGGTAATTGAGTGTAAAAAATGGCGCATGAAATTCAGTGTTGCTTAAATGCAAAATAATGAACATTGAGAAACACAGTCCAACTTTAGGTACAAAATAATGGGGTCTAAACAATCTGTTACCAGTCAAGAAAGGTATTGTGGAGTCACTGTGGATAGTTCTTTGAAAACACCAATGCATTGTGTGCAGCAGCAGCCAAAAAAGCTAACAATGTTAGCAACGTTTAGGGAATAGAAAATGACTGTAAATATCCTAGTGCCCCCATTCAAATCCATGATACACTCATACCTGGAATGCTGCAGGTGGTTTTTGTCATTTGATCTCAAAAAAAGCCATATGAGAAATGGTAAAGGCAATAAGAAAGGTAACAAAGGGGATTAAGGATGCAGAACAGCTTCTGTATGAGGAGAAATTAAAATTACTGGGACTAGTCAGTTGGCACAAGAAATGATAGGAATCTCTAAAATTATGGGTGGTGTGGGAAGATGAGTAAGGAGGTGTTGTTTACTTTCACATGACTTCATCAGGTGATCCCTGGTTTTTGTGTTAATGGGCAGCAGGTTTAAAACAAATAAAAGGAGATACTATTTCTCACAAGATGCAGTCAACCTGTGGAACTCATTGCCAGGGGATATTGTGAAGGCCAAAACTGTATTAGAACTCTAAAGAGAATTGCCCAAGTTTATGGAAGATAGGTCCATCAGTAATTATTAGCCAAGATGGTCAGGGAAGCAACCCCATGCTCTGAGCTTCCTTAAGTCTCTGACTATTACCGTAATTGGAGAATGGATTGCTCAACAATTGCTCTGTTCTGCTCACCGCTATATAGCATCTGGCAGTGCCACTACTGAAAGACAGGATGCTTGGAAAGTTGGATTATTGTGCTCTAAATACTAACTGCTGACAGAAAGGGTTAAATTTATCTTCCATATCAGATTAACACTTCCCTGTTTGCCTGTTCTGTGTTTAGCTATTGGATCAGCAGCTGCCTTTTATGTGACCCTTTTTTCAGCAAAGTTTTTCAGGTTAACCCTGTCAACTGTTACCATACAAAATGTTAGCCATTATTGTTTGTAAATAATTGAGACAAACTAAACTTGTCAACGAACAACTTTGTAGTGGAGCTTTATCATAGTTTGGTCTTGTGGTTTCTTAATGTCTGTGTGGTATGCTGCTATGTACAATGAGATTGTAGAGAATAAGTATGTACAGTCAGAGTATTCTTGGTATGTACAGCATATACACTGAGTATTCTTTACTGACATAGTTTAAGCTATGTTGGGTCTTTTTTAGATGAATGTGAGAATGCTGCCATCATGAGCTTAAAATCTTAGGGCCCAATGCTGTGAACCACTTTACACAAGTAGTGTCTGTATCTCTGTCTCATACTTACATGTATACTGATGTTGGTTATTCTTGTATTAAAAATCCTTCATTCTGTAGCAGTTAGAACAGACACCATTGTAGTGTAACTGATATAGAATGAGGGTTTTTTATTTGGGCTATAACTTGTGAAACAAAGTGACCTTAGAGCTCTTCTAGGTTTCCTTATCCAAATGTGCTCAAGACCCCTACGTCACAGTAATTTTATGGGAGAGGGTTCGTGACTCCTTCCAGCTCCATAAACACTGCTTCCCAGCTATGTGAAACATTACTAGAAGACGGTACAAGGTCTTCCTTTGCTATGAATTTACCTGCTAGTTAATCTGTAAATTGTTTGTCTTTGAGGGAGAATACACTATGGACTTGGCTGCTTCAGAGGCACTAAAGCCTTACAAATATCTGGCTATCTGCTTTATATCCATAAACCATTTTTGTGGATGAATGCAGATACAAATTTTGTATATGTGCAGGGTCTAGGAATAACACAGTTTTAAAAAGACACTGCATGTTTAGTTTAGAAGTTTATTGGGCAGTGGTAATAGCTGTATATGCAATCTCATGGATTAAATACTTGGAACAACTTACCTTTTTGTGATGGTCTATAACAAGATGAGGGTAGAGGTTATCTGATGTAGCTATATTGGCATAATTAGAAAGCAACAGTAGTAATTGCAGTTAAGATTAGGTCTCATTTCCCACTTGAAATGGGAGTTGAACCTATATAGTACACAAAATACAGTACATCTGGCCCAAATTTAAGTTAATGATCAAGTATATTTATTAATTAGACTGAACTCACATAACTGAAAATTGGTCTTTAAAAGTTCTTATTTTGAGTCTCTTGAGTTTTTATTTTTGTTTTCTGTTTACTAGCTGAACTAAAAAAAGTCAAACATTTACATAGTGAGTGCTTGAGGGCTCACTGTGGTCATGTAATGCTTTAATTAAGTGTTAGTGTTATTGGCCGTAACTGATCCCATATGTGCTGTAGTTAGATTTATGTTTACTACTTACATTCTTTAACATGGTGTGCCAAAGCCTTTTCAAACAGTTCAGGAAAGAAAATAACACTGCCTTCTAATATATGTCCCCAGTAGCTGTGGCTAACATAGTGCATAGGGAATAGATTTTGCTAGTCCAAGAGCATTTGTGGGGAGTCAGAGAAAGATCTTTGACAAAGGAACTGCTATATTGTTGAAGACTGGGATGTCAGTGAAACCATTTAGTCAATTCAGGAGTAAAGTTGAACAATTTAATGAGAAATATGATCTTCAACAAAGCAAGAAGTGTTGAGAAGCCTGTTTTTTAACCCATTCCACTGGTTCAGGAGTTCTGCCAATGAACTTGCAGAACCGTTCATGGAAATCCTGGTCTGTGACAAACTTCATTGGTTCAGGAGTAAAGCTTTGGAGCCACTGCAATATTTTGACAAAGAACAGCACTTTTTGACAGATCAGTGGCTTCTGACCAATATCCAGGTCCTTATGCAAGGAGGAGTTGTATTGGAGATCTCTTCTTAGGCTTTTAGGGTATATCTACACTTGCAAGTTAGTTCGAATTAAGGAGGTTTAATTTGAAGTAACTTTGTCCCTGTCTATTCTAGGCTTTCATTAGTTCGAATTAAGGAATTGCTTAATTCAAACTATTAAGACCTGCCCTTTAGTTTGAACTAAGCCCTTAGTTCAAGCCTTAGTTCAAACTTGGCACAGTGTGGACGTTTAAATCCACTTTGCTAGTTCAAACTAAGGGCAGTTAGTTTGAATTAACTGTAATTTGACTTAGTCCACTTTGTTAATTCAAACTAATAAGTTCGAATGTTGTTTGAACTACATTCAAACTTATTAGTTCAAATTAACAAAGTTGAGCTAAGTTTGGGAAGTGTAGACATAGCCTTAGTATTTTGTCATTACTGAATGCCTTTGAGCAATGGCTAGCTGACGGAAAGCCAAAAGGCTTTGTTGTTGAAAAGGGAAATATAGTTCTGATTAGGGCTACAGAGGAACAGTACAGTCTTGCCTATTGTCATGTGCCGCTCCTTATGTCCCAGAATGGTTCTAATAGGAGAGGACGAGGTTTTTCTAGTATAAGAAGTATTTGTTATATAGTAGATAAGACCTTTGACAAAGCAGTGGCTGTGAAATGCAGCATGTGAAACATGGCTGGATAGGTCTTCTAGGAAAGCACTTGGCCTGCTCTGAAGAAAACTCCTGAGTCACCTGAAAGCGTTAACAAGAATCATGTTCTAAATTCAGTCTGCCAGGCTAGGCAGAACCACTGCATGTGTGCTTCAATTTAGACTTTGCCTGCTTACATCTAACCCAAATCCACAAAACAAGGAAAAGCAAATTTAGTGTCAAACCATTCATAAAAAACAAAGTTGTGTGGCACTTAAAGACTAGACAGATTTATTTTTCATATTAGCTTTCATGGGGGATGTTTCAAAGATGGGGGAAACTTACAGAAGGGAGTGAAGATAAAATGCATGGGAGTGTAAAACATGGGATCAGGTCATACAATAACACAAATCAGAGCAGTTGCTTAGGTTCAAACACTGGGAAGGCTGAAGTCAAGTTACCTTTTGTAATGGGAAAAGAACCCATAGTCTTGATTTTTAATCCTGCTTTCACACAGTTTAATTTGCATATTAATTCCAGTTCAGCTGTTTCTCTTTGAAGTCTTGGTATCCCATTGATGTCTCTGAGTACAGTTGTTAACAAATCATTTATAGCAGACGTGGCCAAACTGTGGCTCGTGAGCTGCATGCGGCTCTTTAAAGAAAAATTGCAGCTCCTGGAAGACCATGGCAGGGAAAGGCGGCATGGTGGGAGACGGGCTAGAAGTGTGCGATGGTTGGGGACAGCAGAGGGACGGTGGTATGGTAAGAGCCAGCAGGGCAGGGGCAGCATTTTGAGAGTCCGCAGGGAAAAGCAATGTCGTCAGTTAGATGCAAAGACAAGCACTCTAAGTAAATGTCAGATTCTACAGTTTACCCACACAATATTAATTCTTCCCTCCTTGTCTGTATGCGTTATGATAGTCTTTAACTACATCATCATAGGCTTCATTCATTGCACAAACAGGATGCACCAAGAGACTGAATTAAAGTAGCACCAGCAAGAAGAAGTCTGACCTTCTGAGTGCATGATTTTCTTAAATACTTTTCTTTTTTGATATTGTTTTCTGGGTGGGTATTTTTAAAACTGGCAACATAAATTGATCAAGAGCAAGTCTACAATGAACTACAGATAATTGATGATGATTAGCAATTTAAACCTGAAAAGCAATTGTAAATCATCTTTTTTTAAAAATCACCTGGCATTTCCAGATATCCTAATATAATGCAAAATTATTTCTCTTGTATTTCTATTTTGAGAATTCAATAAGAATCATCAGAAATGACTGAAAATTGACACAAGCGTTAAATCCAAAACCACTGACTACTGTCAAAAGGTTATTAAAAAACCTATTAATTTACAGAATGTTACAAGTACTTATTATGGATCATGGTTCATTTTCAGCATGCAGAATAATTTAGACTTAGGATAGACCACCACTACTGAAAACTGGCTTTAGAAAAAAAATTCCTTAAGTCCATTGAACAAGTGTGCCTGAGACATCAGTATGTCATCTGTTTGTAGAAAGAACTGCTAGTACATTTATAAGAGAATTTTAATTAATATAACTAAGTCAATTACCAAGATAATTTACATTAACTGCAAAGTCCAGTAGCAGCACTATATTTCCACTGATTAAATACCATTCAACATGTATTAACTCTTCTTTGTTGTATAGTCAAAATCCATTTATATTTCAGTGCAGTCTTCATGAATGACTATGGATATCTGAGCCCATTAGACGAGAGTAATTGTTGTGAAGGGTTGAGGATGGAAAATTATGTTGTAAACTTTCTGAAAAAAATCTCACCAATAAAGATTTTTCTTTGTATTATAATAACCAAATAATGATATTTAGAATTTATACAGGGCCTGATCCCAAACTGAATAAACTCAATGGGATTTTTTCCAGAGTATCTTCTGTGCATGGATTCCAAAGCACTTACTGAAACAGGCTCTGATCTTGCACTTTGTCCCCATAAATTCCCATTGATCTGTTGTGATTCTGAACAGTTGAAAAGGTGTCCCTGTGTGCATCTTTTCAAAGGATTAAGATGAGAGTAATAGTAAGGGAGAACACTGCTCTCATCTTAAAATTAATTGTCTGAGTCCTCAGACCTTTTGTCTTCACTGTCCATGAGTATTTTAGTGAACAAGTTTACTGGCAGAAGTGTTGGCAGGGAAGCAGGGGCAGGGTAGGGTTGGGGGGCAGAAGTGCGGCATAGTTGGGCAGAGCAGAGAAGCAGCAGCGTGGTAAGAGATGGCAGGAAAGTGGCAACAGCTGGGGGAGGGAAGCGTGACGTGGTCAGAGAAGCCATAGCATGGTGTGATTTTCTCATAGGCCCTGATGCAGCTTACTCGTTGTTAAAATAAAACCATGTTTTACAAGTCCTAAACATGATGTGGAATACTAAGAGATGAAAATACAAAGGAGAAAAGTTTTAAAACTGAACATAGATGACTTTCAATTTTTAGCACAACTTACTGCTGTGAAGCATCATGTTCCACAATGAAATTCAAAACATTGTGCAATACTTAGAGATCAGTATCTGAGAGCTTTTACTTACTGCTTTGACAAGTTACTGCCCAGATTTAAAAAAAAAACAAAAAACCACTTGCCACAAGCCTGTAGTGTTCTACATCTAGCGACAGCTAAGTTTTTACCGTATAGGCCTAGTTTCATGGTAACCTTAAATTTTAGAATCTGACATTAATAGGATCAATATTTTCCCTATTTTTATGATAAAATGAAAGTGTGCAATGAATTTTAAGCTTAGTAATTTTGGAGTAGGTAAAAATATGTGGTTATATGCCTCAGTGCGGCTCTCGAAGGTTTAATAATCGACCTGTGTGGCTCTTGAGTTCCGTAAGTTTGGCCACCCCTGATTTAGAGTGATTAGAAAGATGAAAGTGCTCAGCAACCGGCTTTTATTTGTGTTGTGATTTCTGATGTCAGTTTTGTGTTCATGTATTTTTTTGCGCAGAGATTGTCCTGTTTGTCCGATGTATAAGGTGTTGGGGCCTTTCTGGCACATGATGGCATAGATCGCATTAGTAGATGAGCAGGGAAATGAGCCTTTGATGGAGTAGCTGACTTGATTAGGGCCTATGATGGTATCTGTTGTGCAGATATTTAGGCAGACTTGGCAGTGTGGTTTGTTGCAGGGGTGTGTGCCTGCTTTAATGTTTCTGTTGTTAGGTCTGTAGTTGCTGGTGAGTATCTGTTTTAAGGTTGGATGGCTCTCTCTAGGCAAGGAGAGGTCTGTCTCCCAAGGCTTGAGAGAGTGAGGGATCATCTTTTAGAATAGGCTGTAGGTTCTTAATGATCTGTTGTGGAGATCTGATTTGAAGGTTGTATGTGGTGACTAGTGGGCGTTCTGTTTTCTTTCTTGGGACTTTCCTGCAGTAGATGACTGTGGAGTACCTGTCTAGCTCTGTCAATTTGTTTTCGTACTTCCCCAGATAGGTACTGTAGTTTTAAGAATGCTTCATGGAGATCCTCAAGATGTCTGCCTCTGACTGAGGGATCAGATCAAATGCGGTTATATCTTAGGGCTAGGTTGTAGACAATGGACTGTGTGGTGGGTTTAGGATGGAAGCTCAAGAGATGTAGGTAACCATGCCAATCAGTAGGTTTTTGGTATAGGGTGGTGTTGATGTGTCTATCCCTGATTTGTACTGTAGTGTTGAGAAAGTGGATCTCCTGAGTGGAGTGTTCCAGGCTGAGTTTAATTGTGGAGTGGAAATTTGTTGAAATCTGTGAAAATCTTCTAGAGCATCCCTGCCATGGGTCCAGATGATGAAGATGTTGTCAATGTAGCGTTTCTTCACTTAGACATACTTAACCAGCACAACTGCCATGCACCACAGACAGTGTATCACCAGTTTCTCTCTTGGTAAGACAAATGTGATATGTTCCCATCCCTCTTTGCCTCTTCACTGTGCAGAAAGATAGCGAAGGAAGAAGTCGTCTGGTCAGTTTGGTGGTGCTTGATGGGGGACAGTTGGGAAAGTGAGGAAAATCTGAAATACAGTTTAGGATAGCAAAAATCTTTACTGCTGATTTGCAAGTCAGAAAGAACCCCACAATTCTCGGATACCTGCTAGCATTTGCATGATAGAGAGGACTCAAAACCCAAAACTTGTTGTTTGTAAATTAAATAGATTTCATGTGATTTGGGGTTGACAACAAATACACAACTACAGTCTGCTTTCAGAATAAAACTGCACTTTAATGTTAACATCCCGCTTAACTATTTTAGTGCCCTGGCTATGTAATGAAATACATGTGGTGCTGACTTCCATACATTGTGGCAAGTACCCCATCTTCAACTTTCAACTTCCTGCTTATATTTGAAAACCTAATATTTACTATTTGTGTACCAATTCTTAAAAGCTTGCATTTGTGTTACTGTTATTTTTGTGGCTTGTTTTTTAGGGCGTTCCAATGAATTCACTCAGGTTCCTCTTCGAGGGTCAGAGAATTACTGATAATCATACCCCCAAAGAGGTGAGGTTTTTTTCCTTAACAGAAGAAGGCAAATTGCAACTTAAACAGTGTATCCCTAGGATCATTACAGAAATAGGCTGTTCTTCATATGTTAGAGAATTTACTATTCTCCCAAAACCTCTGTAATCTGCTTGAATGCCATTTAATATAAATATAATGCTCATCTTTACCAGAGCAAGGTGCAGAAACACTAGTAGCTTACTACTGTTTACCATCTGTATCAGGATAATACTGTAACTGTTGCATAAATTTCTTCCTGGTATTTAAGTAGTCATAAATGCTGACCTTTGAGACTCAAAATGTGAGTTATGCCATGTTGATATAATCATCTTTTGGTGTTAAACTTTCAATCCTCTAGAATAAACTACTGGGGGAGAATGAAAACAACCCAAGAAACTTTAGATATGTTTGTAGTTGGAGGTGCAAGTCTTTTGGTATAACAAAAGCAAGCTACACGCTCTATTATCATTATGCTACTGGTACACTGTTGCATGACAATTGTGATACCTCCCCAGCTGATCAGGAAAAGGTTCTGGACTCCCAGCCAATATTGCCAACTCTTAACTAGATGTACTGCAAAGCTGAAACAAGGGATTTGGGGGTGGGGGAGAGGACTAAAAAGTTCTTAATTTTGGCTAATAAGATAGTGGCTGAAGATTTTTCCACTGTTTTGTCCTTTGAGGAAATACAACTCAGCAGGGGAAGAAAAACTTCTAGCTCTCTTGCTTGTGCAGAAGCTACTGTGCATTCAAAACATCTGATTTATAATATTTTTTTTTTTTGTTTTTTCTCTGTTCTCACAGCTGGGGATGGAGGAGGAAGATGTGATTGAAGTTTATCAGGAACAGACAGGGGGTCACTCTGCAGTTTAGATCCTTCTATTTTGGTTTTCCTTTTCCCTAAATCCTTTTTTATTTTAAAATAGTTCTTTTGTAATGTGGCGTTCGACACTGAACCGAAACTGGCACCCCGTCTCTGGGAATTTATTTTCAAACATCTGGTATCTTGAATTCTCGTGCTCATTATACACTATCATTTCTGTTTCCATTGTGCTGAACTCTCGTGATACAGCTGCAGTCCTCCTCCCTCTTCCCCTTCCCTTTTAAAATTATATGTACACACATGCATTTGTATGTTCACTAGGATCGTGCATTTCAGGCACGAAGGTTGTAAGATCTACCAGGTGGGCAAGTGTTCCTAATGACTTCCAAATCATCTCTGGAGTTTTGATGTGTGACTTTCGCTCCTGGACTATAACTTTCAGTGGGAGATGGATTTTTTCAGAGAACTAAACAATGGAGAAATTGTGCATCCATAATTCAGCTTGGTTTTCCTTAAATTGTGTTGATGGCCCAAGAAAGAAGACTATCCAGGTGGAAATGGAAAAGATAGAACGGGTGTCATCTGTACCTTCCTCCAGAGACAGTTTCACTGACGACATAAAATTGAAAACCCTGTTGATTTTTAAATTTTGGCAGAAGAGCCCAGAAAAGTTCTAACTTTCATATATTGATTAACACACAGATATTCATGCAAGAAAGTTCACAGCAGACAACCAGTAGTATTCTGACACTCTTGTTTGTACCTTTTAGCCTGGGATATGGGTTTTGAATGGACATTGTCTGTACCAGCTTCATTAAAATAAACAAGAAAAAATAATTTTATAAACATTAACAATTTGCATTTTCTTTTCAAATATTTGGAGATGAATGAGCAAGACAAACTTGAGAATGACAATAAGCAGGATGTAACTATCGAGTAAATACTGAAAAGCCAGAAATCAATCTATAAATGTATCCTGTAAACTAGAATTCTGTTGTTTCTGTCTCACTCCAAGTATTGAATACTTTTTTAATACCAATGTGCATTTCTTGATGCTGTTAACTGTTCTCTGTACTTGTTGGATGATGATATATATTCAGTGCTTTAATTTGAATTCTAAAACTAGAGGTTAGATTGAGAGTTGGAAGGAAATAGTTTTCTTGTATTAAACTTTTCCCCCTGGACCATGCATGATGTAGTGGTCTAGGTCAGTAGTGCCCCAAAGCAACTACCATCTGTTAGGGATGAAAGATACCCTATCCAAAATGAGTTGTGGGCTCACTGCTGTTTCTAAATAGGTAACTGCATCTTGGAAGACACTGTGGGCATCTGCCTGGGCAGTCTCAGCAGTACAGCACAGAATTATGAATGGACATAGACTGAACCTACTTTCCTGTGCCACTCGAATGACACTTACAGATCAGGCAGGAGGTGAACTGGCAGGACAGGTTAGGAAAGTGCATCGCTGTGCCTCTGCTCTGTGTGATGTGCAGATAAACAGGACTTGAATTTGGAGGGTTTTATATCAAGCCCTTTTCATATTAAAATATTTTAGTAAATTGCATACTTGTATTGCAGAAATTAGGTTTTGAATTTGTTTATGGAGCTCCTTGTAAAGTTATAAATGCATTTCCTTTCATGCTTGTGGTTTGTTTCCCATTTCCCACCTAGTAATACATTTCTTTTGTACTTGTAGCTACACTAAACAATTTTTTCTAAAGATTAAAATTTTGGTTTACAAAAGGCAGAGAACATGGAATTCTTTAAGCAGTCTGTTTAACCAAGAGTCCTAGAAGAGAAATGGCATTCAAAAGAACCCATTATTGGTAGCAGATGGAGTATAATATTGTTCCTTATTAGCTACATCTGATATTCTGGAAAGCAATCTTAGGTATTTACCTGGCTTCTGTAACAGCAGAATCTGAGCACCTCCCTTTCTAATAAATGCATCCTCACAACATTCCTGTGTGGTAGGAAATTACCTTTGTTCCTGATTTTCTGATGAGAAGCTGAAGCACAGAAAAACTGACTTGCCCGGTGTCGCACAGTAAGCCTGTACCTGAGCTGGGCACTGAACCCAGATTTATTGACTCGTAGCCTGGCATCCTAATTGCTGGACTTTATCCCAATCTATATTTTTATATGCTGATTTATATTCCCTTCCCAGTGAGGAGGGATTTAATAACTTTTTTGTGAGAGTCAGTGAATGTTATTAGGGCAGAGAGCTGCACATGGCCGCCTCTCACCCCAGCAAAGATGAAATTGTAAGGTCTTTTCTATACTGAACTTCTTCCTCCAAAGATTTCCCACCAGGAGTTTGCTATTCCTTCAACTGCATACATATGATGCTGCTGGGCAACCATGTTTTATCCAGACTTGCTGTGAGCAATTAAATAACTTCTAGTTAACACATGGTGGCCATCAGTGGTGTTGCAAAGTTGAGAAATTCTTCCCCAACCCTAGAGACTAATCTTCAGAAACTGAACCCAAGCTGCTTGTAATGCAATAAGGATCACAAGCTGCACAAATCCATGCATACCTTGATAATGAAGTGCATCTTCTGAAGTAGTTTTGTGTTATGACCAAATCTGAGTTGGCAGGCTGATCCATGGAATTATGTTATTTATATATAGTGGTGTAGCCATGCTGGTCTCAGGATGATAGAAGGTAGCTGAGGTAATATCATTTTATTGGACTAACTTCTGTTGGTGAGACAGACAAGCTTTTGAGCTTATGCAGAACTCTTCAGGTCTAGGATATGTATTGAGCTGCGACACAAGGTGAAACATGAGCCTGGGCTCAAATTCATAATTTTGCTAGATACTAAACATTTGTTCTTTTGTGTTTTCAGTCCAGAATTTTTAGGATCTAGTAAAGTTATGAATGAGCCCTCAGGTTCATCTGTGCTAAACAATCTGTTCCACCCTGTAGTCAGCTATGACAGAGCACATGTTGCAGACCTGTCTCCCATGTAATCACATGCAGATTTCCTCAGTTTTATGATTCACTTTATTTTAGCTTCTTTCTATGGTCACTTGCTCCCTAGAGGGTGTTAAATGGTATACTAGGACATTTCTGCCTGACATGGTAGTTTGGTAGAGACAGCATTTATCTGGTCTGAGGAGAGCTACAGCCAGCTGTCTGGCTAAAAGAAAGATGCACTGGGCTTTATGCATGTATGTTTGGGGGAAGGGGGCAACCGAAATGAAAAGAAATCACCCAAATCCTGTCTCTTCCCACTAATGTAAAATGTAATGCATTTTTTTTTTTACATGCAGTATGTTCCAGCTATTTATGTAAAATAAAGGTAAGTATTACTCTTTAGGAAAATAACATACATGTGTGATAAATAGGTGGCAGCTGGATATAACCTGTTCATAAGGTTGAAAGAGAATAAAACCATCTCCACTGACTCTGTACCAAGAAGTCATGTAGATTTTTTTTCTTTGTGATTCTCACTGCAAAATTATACATTCGTTTCACATTTACTATGGTAGCATTTAAAATCTCAAGTCTGAGGTTGCACCCTTTTCTTGTAAATGCAGTATAAGCATAAGTCAAGTCCCTGCTCAAGAGTTTAAAATGTAAAATTAGGTAGTTTTTTTCATTGAGGTTTACCTTACCTGGGATGACTCGATCCTACAGTCATACCCTTGATTAACTGTACATTAAGACCTTTGTTAGGATGCAAATAGAAGTAAAATTTGAAAGTCTGAAGACATTTAGCAGGAATACTGTTTCAATGACTCACTTCTTCAAGGGAGAGTTACTTAAGTATATGGATTATTTTTTTAAAAATTGTGCTACGGTGTGTGCCCAGTCTGTACAAACTCTGAATTTCTGGTGCACAGTGAAATATGCTTACCAAAGATCAGCCACAGGCAATATGTACAGAGGAAGGAACTATTTATAGTAAAACATCACTCAGTATCATTTTCTTACAGCGTAGTTCAAGTACTGTAAATCAGTTTATTTTGCTTCTAACACTACTAGTTACTGCACACCTAATTCTGATGATGCCCAGCTCCAATTGCATAAGAGCATAAAAATATTTCAGTATTTTAAGCCTTTTGAAAATGTGTAATAAGATATGCTCACACAAATTTTAACTACTCACTTTTGGATCTAATGAGGGAGTTAAGTCAGTGGTCCTGAAGCTCCTTCTGCTAGTCAGAGATGCCCTCATTTCCCCTCCACAAGACTGTGGAAGCTATTGCCCTGCTTCCACAGAATGGGCCTGAGAATGCGGAAAGGGGGTGCAGGGTAAGAGAAGAATGCACTTTGGAGGGTCTATGAGAGACTATAGGGCTTGCTTCCTCATTCTGATAATTTGGTAACATGCTTGTTGATAATAGCATCTTGAATGTGTGAATTCCCATCTGTAGGATGAGTAAGAAAGAAAATGTCTCCCTGGGAATGAATAGGGAAGTGTTAGGCCATGTTTTGGCCTTCCCTTTGGAGCAGATCTATTAACAAGAACTCATAATTGGATTCAAGTGGTCCACTACAATATTCCCTGTCCCCCTTGATCTCTTACCATTTACTTGTTTTCCTTTGCTTTCTCTAAGCCTGGCATTTGGAGTAGCTGAAAATAAGAATAAACCCATGGCCGTGAAATTTGCTGCATATGTTCCAGTCCACTGGTTTCCACTAGCAGCTCCCTCTGGAATTGAAGGTGCTGCTCCAGAGCTTTCCTTTGCCTGCAAACAAACAGTGCTAATTTAAAATATTTAGAGAGGGGGGGGAAAAAGGAAGATCATTACAGAGTGTTTCTTGCTCCATTAGGAGGGAACTATTACACACTCAGCAATTTAAATTTATTGCTGGTGTAACTTTTTACTTTGGCCACACTACACTTTCAGCTGTAGTGGGGAAACATGGGCCCTCTGCACCATTTTGTAAAGTAGATGGGGTATTAGCTGTATCCCCAACTCTTCTAAAGCCTTGGATCCATATAAAGCTTTAGCATGCTGTGGGGATGTAATGAAAATCATGGCTGAGTCATGTCTGCACCATAAAAAAATCACACTGTAATTTGGACTTATGAAAGAAACAGGACCACATGTTAGAATTTGAGGCTCATTAGTAGAATTCTGGTAGTAAGAAACAATGAAGATAATTTTTTTCACAGAGAGTTCCAGCCCTCATGTTTTTGTTTTGGTTGGTACCAAGTGACTAGTGTTTGCTTCTATTAAGCAGAAATAATTTCCTATTCTGAATAAGGCGGTTTACCTGGCTAGAAGTTGGGCTTGTTTCTTTGCTTCCTCCAAAGCTACTCTAGCTGCCTCCTCTTCTTTCTTCCTTCTTTCCTCAGCCTCACACCTTGCCTCTTCCTCTTCTTCCAGTTTCCTTCTCTCGTACTCCAGACGTTGTTCTTCTGCCATCTCTGCTAACCGTTGTCTTTCCTCCTCTAGCCACATTTCCCGTTCTTTCTGTCTGTGTTTTTCTGCCTCTAGGGGAGAGATGAGCAGATAACTAATAACTACCAACATTTTGTACTTAGGAAATTTTAGAAACATAAAGTGGTATTGCTATTGCAGTATTGTCATCCCCAAGAATTTAAAATGCATAGGCCCTAACATTATGATTTGTCTTTTCATTCAGCACATTTTTCAGTTTTTATCTTGAACCATTACTGCTAAGAATTTACTTATTTTAAAGGCAAACTCAGATTCCCATGTAGTTCCAACTCCAAGGACTGGGGTTTTAAGAAAAAGACACCAAATGTTGTGAAACTTGAAACAAAAATCACGATGTGTTAACAATGCTATTGTCATAGGCATATTAGATGACAAGGAAATTCACTGTGTCACTCAGTTGATGTAAGATAAGGTATCTTGCATCAACTTGCTGCTGTCTCTTCACTATACTATGTTGATGGCAAAGTGCTCTTCCATTGACTAAGCACATCTACACAAGACCTGCTAAATCAATGCTGCTGCATTGATGGTTGCAGTGCTAATCTGGCACTGTAGTGAAGAGAAGACCTTCACACCCTCAGGTCTGTAGTGACTTATGAAACAAATCTATTTGAATAAAACCGTCTTTTATTTGGCTACTGTCCATTGTCTTCCTCAGGGGTGATCATCCACTCCCCCACCCCCCATTCTCTATTCTTACCTGATGACTGGGGTATTAAACCCAACCTCCAAGTTTGGAGCTTTTCTTCTAAGCATCTCTCAGTGCTTTACAAATTTTATTAAACTTCACAATGTTCCTGTGAGTTGTGAAGTATTAATTTACCCCAACTGTAAAACAGGAGTAATGAGGCCCATTGAGGTTAAGTGACTTGCCTAATGTCATAAGGGAAATGACTGGCAATACTGGGAATAGAACCCAGAAACTAACCAGTCCCTCTCATAGCAGTGCTAATATCAAGTACATGGACTGAAGCATATAAGATGGTTTTGTTTAATTAAACAAAATATGTTTCCAAAACACTTCACTATAAGTTGAATTTTGCTGTAACTGGAACGGGTCTGCATGGCTCCTTTTCAGCTGTAGTGGTCGTCCTTCTTCCACTCCCAGCTCAGGGGCACCAGTAACTGCTTGAGTACCTCTTAAAAGCCATATCTTTCACCAACAGCAGCTGCAGCCTCTTACCCATACAACTGGGGCAGCTTCTCTTCACCCAGAACAGAGATGGTAACAGTGTTCTTGAAATGAAATATTCTTAGAGGAATTAGAATAATTAGACCCCCCCACCACTGGTGGCATGAAATTCACTCTAAATGCATGGATGCTGTCTGGGATTTTTCACTCCACTGTAAGCACGTTCTCCTGTATTATGTTCAAAGGGAACTGCTTAAGAAAGCCTTGTGCTGCCACACTTTACACTAAGCCACCTGTGGTAAACTTCTCTGGATACCTTATTACCAGAGCTAGGGAGCAATGTAATGAAGTTGCTCCCATCTAGATACTTACATGGATGGACCCCATCACTGTAAACACCTGGCTGCCTTACTGATATTAATTCACTCTTCCAACACCCCATAAAGAAGGGGAGTATTATCACCATTGTACAGATGATGAAGCACAAAGAAATTAAGAGACTTGCCCAAGGTCGCTCAGGAATTCCAGGGCAGAACCAGAAGCTCCTGAGTCCAAGTTCAGGGTCTTAACCTGAAAACCACCCTTCTGGGTGAATTATCTGCAGATATGGTGAGTTTTAGCCCTTCTTTAGAGCACCTGCACGTTCTTGTTCCTCCTGCTGTCTTTTTTTCTGCAACTCTAGAAGTTTTCTGCGATGTTCCTCTTGCTGCTGTCGGACACGTTCCTGTGCTGCTTTCTCGAGTTGTAGCTTCGTTGCTGCCTCCTCTTCCTGGCGCCGGCGTTCTTCTTCTAGCTCCTGTTTCCGTAAACTAAAACATAATTTGTTAATTGATGGAGCGCTGAGGGCCAGCTAAGCACACTTCATAGATCGTAAGACCAGGTTCCTTGCCCAAAGATCTACAAATGTGTACAATGTAGGAGAAGGAATGGGCTAAAACAGAACAGAGGGGAGGATAATTGATGTGTCTTGATTCCAAAAACTTTAGATTTAAAAAAAACACTAAAACTTCTACTGTCTAATTTTAAGCTTTCTTTGAGGGATGGACAACGGTTTTAAAGCCTCCTAGAAAAAGTGTTTTAAAGAAGGATCTGAGGGAGACAGGGCCAAGGAGGGGTTTCACATACATGGTCTACATGGAGACCTAACATTGAAAAAGTAAGGGAAGCAAGTGGTAGAGAGCAAATAGACATGAGCAAAGAGGAGACAGAAGCTAAGTTGTCCAAGGTTGTGGAGATGGGGAAAAGGGCTTTAAATGTGATGCAGCAGGCAAGAGGAAGGCAGTGCAGGGATATATGAAGATTTTTGCACATAGTCAAGTGCTGGGCGAGGTAGGCACTCTGCACCGGAACACGGGTGAATGTGAGAACACTGATGTGAAAGGTCAGGACACAGTAGAGGAAAGGAGAACAACTGTCAAGGTGACACACGATTGGAACTTGAGCAAGGGCTTTTAAAGTGTGAATGGACATGGAGACAAAAGGTTAGGGGACAAAGAAAGGTATGAGAAACTAACAATTCTCATCAGAGAAGAGAGCAAGAGATCTGGTTATTCTGTTACTGAGTCTTGTTTCTGACAATGGTCAGGTTTACAGACTGGAGGAAGGGGTAAAGCACATGCCAATACACTAGCTGTGCAGAAATATATTATTGGTCAGAGAAGGTGCTAGAAGGAAGGGCTTTCTTGAACTCCATTGGTGATCAGCTTGTGTTCCAATGTATAAAGATTGATAGTGCTATAGTTTTCACTTTGCTTCCTTTAACTGCAGATGTTACTTTAATTCAGGTATCTAATCAATTTAAACTTATTTACCTCAAATATCCTACTGTAGTGAGTTCCATGAGTAAATATATTGAATCAAAACCATTCCCTTTTTTCTTGCTTAAATGTAATTGCATTCTCTCGTTCTTGCATTCAAATTTTTGGGAACTGGGGAACAAACTGCAAGGCATTGGGTACAGTTTTTTTTCACCTCTCATCACCCCCTTGTTCATGGAGGCCCCATTTTTTCCTCCATTTAACATTCTTCAGATGCCTCACACTGCAGTCAACAGTCAGAGAGAGTTGTCTTTGGAGCACATTAGCACTACAGACAAGGATCCATTTATGTGGCTGGCAACCAACCCTGTTTAAGTATAGTATAAAAGTGATTGTGGCCAAACTAGATTGTAAAATTCCTTCCCTTCTAACTAGTACTGTGCCTCTTTACTTTCCCTCTTTTTCCTGAGGTGTGGGTCACATAGTTTGCATGCTATTTACTAAATTCTTGAAACACAGCTGTGAAAATACCCAGCTAAAGTATCTTCCTTCTTTAATAACTGCAGTGTCCCAGAACCTTCCCCCAAATATAGCTTTTGAAGTGTCAGTGGAAGAAATTGTTTTCTATCAGTTATTAAAAATACAGAGTAACTGCAGGCTTCATCTGGCCACCATGTCAGTCTCTCTACTACCATCTATATTATTTATATGTATGTCTACATGGCCTTGGAGCATAGTGCAGGCTGGTCCAAAGCAGCTGATTTGGGCTGCGGTGCTGAAAAACTGCTATGGTGGATGTTTGGGTTCAGGCTGGAGCCTGAGCTCTGAGACCCTCCAGCCCAAGTCTGTTGACCTGGGTCAGCTGTGGGCTTTTTATCTCTGTGTAGACATCCTCAAAGGCCCAGTTGGTGTCTGTCATCCTGGGAAAACCAGGAGAAAAGTGCTGGGAGGTAATCCACTAGCACTAAGTGATCATAGCAGGCTGGCAGACTTGAATGAAACAGGGCTTTATTAACCATTACAGAAGAGTCAGTATTACATAGGGCTTGTAATTCTAAGCCTCTTGTCACCATAAATATGTCCTTGTTGTAACATAATTCTATTTTCTTCCATTTCACAAAAAGCTAATAAGAAGTAACTTTTGACTCGCACAGAAAACATGGGGGCCAGAAGTTGCAAAGCACTTCTAAAGCAGAGCTGCATTTTTATCAGGAAGTCACATAGATCTATATAGTCGTCGACAGAGGTACCCAGCCACCACAATGATGGGTGATCTGAAACATTTTGAAGCAGAAAAATAGTGTTCTTTCCTTATGGCTGATTGGATCTGTAATCCACTATTTCAGTGTCACCCATTCCTGTGTCTGGCAACTTGTGATCCTTGCATAACCTGTGAATCACAACATATCTCCTTTAGCCCATCCTTTCCTGTACCTTTTTATAGGATGAATGCACACTGGAATGCTTTCTTTCAGTGCTGGTGGCTCTTGAACTGATTAGTTGTAATTCATCATTTACATCTTATGATAATCAGTTATCTCCATTTCACAGCAGCGGTGGTTTCATCAGCTGTAGAGATTTGGTTCTGTGCCCCATTAAGGCCTGCACTGGATTATTCCTGTGTGCTAAACATGCTAGGAAGGGATTTAATCCTGTGGAAACAGCCTTGTTTAATAGCCTCTGCTATTTTTTACTACTGACTCCAATTTTTAGCTGCTCAGTCACTATTTTAGGGAAGTATTGTGATGGTCAAATTCCTTGAATTTTTGATAAATTGTGTCTATTATTTGCAAATATGGAATTTGGAATCTCATATCTTGCAAAATGTCCATTTAATCTGTAATCCATCTCCCTTTCTCTTGTATGAAGTAGGATTGCCACCTCTCTGAAACTGAACTAGTAATCTGCTGTAACCAGAAATTTTTCATCCTAAAAAGTAAATTAATCCATTTCAACCTTCTCCCATGATTGGGTAGGGAAGTCTCAATAGAGACTCATTCTGTTCTTGGTTATCACAAGATCAGCCAATCTCACATACTTACACTAAAAACTGCTCCAGAGTTTTCTTGCCCTTAGGAGAAAAATAGGTATCCAGAATTCCTAATGTAGAAGTATTGGTGAGCTTCAGCATGGCACATTTATGTCTTACCCCATACACGAGATGAAAAAAATATTTACTTTCCTGCTTTTGTTCTCTTCTTGCATGGATGTCTGTAAACAGCTTGAACTCCTGCTTTCTCAGTTTTGTGGCAGAGCTAAATTCTCTGCAAAATCCAAGGCCCTGCAAGGGGTAGAGGGGTTTCTTCAGGCCGGGTGCAATAGCTCATGAATGATGACAACTGCTGCAGCTGAATCACTGCCACTCTGTTTCATTGGCAGCAAGCCAGCAGAGTTGTAGGAAATGGATCTTGAAATGCTGAAGCTTTGCCACTTGTCTCCAAGCTGCACACAGAACCAGCCCACCCACAGGTTTAGCATTTTTGAGTCTAGTAGTTCTGAATCCTCTCACATCAAACTATGTCCCTCCTGAAACCTGACCTTTTCTCTTCAGTTCTCGTCATCATCCAGCTGGAGGGAATGAAAACAGTAAGGTTCCGCTTTGGGAGGCTTCCAGTGGATTCTGCTTAGGGTATAGGAAGAAGCAGGTTGTCCAGCTCCCAAATCTTACAGATCTCAGGGTTCAGTACAAAGAGACCTTGAAATTGGAGCCCCCTAACCTCTTCTGGCCCCCAGTGGAGCTATGCTGCCCAGGGCTGCCCTCATGACTCTCAGTAAAGATGAGGTAGGGGGGCTCCTCAGCACAGAGGTTTTCCACGGAAAAGTAAAAGCTCAATAGTCCCAAGAGCTATATTTGCTTTCCTGTGGATTCCTTACAGGTGGCTAGGGATGAAGTGCATCTACAGCTATTAACTTCTGGTCCCTCCCCACCAGTGGATCACTGAGCTTGCGGATCACCCATGTTTCCAGAGATGATACTGTGGAGACAGCACATCTCCACTCAGGCAGAGGTAGATCTGTGTGTAGATTTGGGGGGGCTTAATCCAACCCAGAGATCTGTAAACTCTCTTAATTTTTTTAAGGAGGGTTTCTGTAGATGTAAAAATACTCTAGGGGGTTGATCACTGGTTCCCTCAATTTTGGCAAGTTCATGATAGCTTTGCATAATTTATATAATGAATAGAGCAGTGACTATCATGGGTGTCACAGGTACCCCAGTTTTGCTTTATACATATAGATAGACAGATAGATATATAAAGGTTCCAGAATATCATCTCTGCTCTGCCTTATTCTACTGTTTGGAAATCCATCCCCAACACTGGTTGCTGGTTTTTGAAGTGGGATACTTTGAAAGGTATATTTCCTGATGCAGGGGTGGATGTGGGTTGACAGATGAAGTGTTTGATGGGATGCTCTTTAAATAGCAAAAAATAATTATGCTTGTTATGTTGCCATTCCACACACAAATTTCCTAGTTAGAGCCTTATCCTCACTAACCGAATTTCCTCTGCTCTTCTCTTCTGTTCCTGTTCCAGTTCTTCCTTCATTTTTTCCATACGCTCCTGCTGCTCTTGCTGTTTCCATTTCTGTTCCTCTTGTTCCCTTCTTTTCCTCTCTACCTCTAGTCGTCTTCTCTCTGCCTTCTCTGCTCGCATTCTATCCCGTGATAATTTCTCCTTCTGCTGGTTTCCCTGGAGATCCTGAATGGATGTAAGGAAAAGTCACTTGTCAAATAAAGTTTTCACTCCACTAATTGCCAATTAGTTCATTTGTTAACCATGAGATTCACTGCCTCTGAAATGGATGCACTTTATATGAGATGTACAGATCCTAGGGAAGATTTGCCTGATGTGGGATTCTTATTGTTAATGCTGTTTACTGTGCAGAGTAAATAATATTCCTCATTCCATGGGTGACACTAGCAGGTGCCCACCACTACGACAAATCATGATTGTCACAAGGCTCCTCCATAGATTATATTCCCTTGATTTTTCACTGTTGTAAACAAAATTCTGTTAAGTTCTGTTGAAGTTCATATTTGTGATACCACCTCTCTCTAGTTCTTTGGGAATGCTTTGATTGTTCAAAAATAGGTTGAGAAGGAGAAGGAGAAGGAGAAAAATGGGTTGGGTTTACTCCAAGACAATAAAAGACATTTCCTGACAATGCAGGACAACTAGTTATGAACGATGTCTCACATTTGCAAGGCAAAATAATGTTTATAGTGAAAATGTTTTAACAGATAAAACATACTACAGCAAAAATGGACAGATATAAAAGATCTCAGCATTGAACACTGAAGATACAAAGTTTCTAAACTGGGACCCTAGGATCTGAATAAATTCAGTACTCATCAACAACATAGGATCCTAAGATTTGTGATGCCAGGTTTGATCATTGGTATCCAACTTTTGGTAGTAGTGTTAGCTAAAGCTAATGCTTTATGGAGGTGCCAACTTCTCTATAAGGCACCTGTGCAGCTCTGTACATTGGCTGGGGGGATCTTTTCTGACTCTGATGAGCTGATGTCTTGAACATGGGTTGAGCCAACTTGGGGCTCAAGGAGGCTTAGTGCCCCCCCACCCCCCATAAGGGATTGCATTAATAAATGAAGGAAACACTGAGTTTGGAACAGAAGATTGTTCCTCTCTCTATTAAAAGTGGACAAATTTAGTTAAGGTACAAAACTACTCATTAAAGTGATAACTTATTTTTTAACTCAATAACTCTAGACACTGCAAATAAAAAATGCTGTCTGCATCTCTGTTTGAGCATGAGATTCAGTGATCCTTCACAGTCATGTGATCTATTCTAAAATACTGTTAAAGGTAGGCCTCGGCTAGCACACCCCTCCTCTGAATTCTAGCTTTGAAAGGCTGGCATTTGGAAAATTGTCACCTCCTTAAGGTTAGAAGACTGCAAGTTACTACATAGTATGCTGGGAAGAACTGCCAAGAAATACATGGAACACTCAGAACTGTGAGTGAGGTCAGTTGATAAATATCTCACGTGAAACCTGGTGCAAGGTTTTCCACTAAGAACCTAAGAAGAACTGTGGGAAAGGCCCATGAAAAAACAGAAAATAGAAGAAGATGGGGAAGGATGAAACAAGGGAAAAAGAAAGCCTGCGGCAGTACAGTCCTGGGGTGAGCTCAAGGCTCAGCATTGACCTGTTTAAAAACTGGTGCCAGGGTCTTTCAGAGAGGTTATAACTCTCCTCAAGGGACAGATCACAACAGATGCTGGGAAGAGAACTACTAAGCCTGCTTGACACAGAAGGAGAGAATTAATTGATTTCATTTCCTTCTGTCTTCCTCATGTTTCCTCACACTTCTCTTTTACCAGCCTGGGGAAGACCATTTCTGAGAACTGGCTAAGGCAGCTATCTCTTTCCCATACCAGGAAAGTAAAATACATGTTACATATGTTGTTGTTTGGGCATATTGAGCTTTGTTTTTTTTTTAACCCCTCTGCTACACTATTTAATGCACAAGCCTCTGGTGGCAGTGAGGCTCACAGGCTGACTATGCCGCTACATTTCCTTTTGTTTTTCCTGAATTGAACAGCCATACATTTCTCTGGGTGATCGCCTGTTCCTGTAAGAGATGGAGGCTGTCGTGAGGTAAATACAACTGCTGAGTAGCATGGACCAAAAGGTAGCAATGAGCTGGTCCTTTAAGGGGTTTGAGCTGAGCAGCACTGGTGCGAGAGCGCTCACCTCTCCAAATGGAGGAACGAGCAAAGTCACATGATGGGGAAGGCCGGAGCCTGTGGCCTGCAGTAAAAGGAGCTGTTAGCAGTTCAGCGAAATGAGGAGCCAAACAAGGAGAAGAGGCTTGGGAGGCAGCGCTCTGTCAGGAGTGGCTGGGCCGGTGGGTGGATGGGAGTACTGGGAGGCAGAGTAGCTGAGGTGCCAGGCAGGCAATAACCCCAGTTGTTTTAGGTTCGTAGGCCTGGAAGCCTATGGAAGATACTGGGTGTGAGTTTGTTTCCTCTGCTACCACAGAAGACTGAGAAAATGTCTGCACTGCCACCTAGTGAGGCGACATCATGAGAGAGGAAGCTGGATAAACTGATCAGAGCCCACGAGTAGGGTTCCAGATACAAAAGCATGGAAAGGAGGACAGGGAAGCATGAAAAAGAGGACACTGGACGACACATGGAGAAAATGTAGTATTAATGTCATAGTCTTCTGTTTTTAGGGGGCCCTGGAACACTTCCCCCTAAAAATAGGGTGTTCCAGGGCGTTCTGGCATATTGTAACTCCTGTAAGTAAAAAGCCAGACAAAATCATGTATTTTTAAAATGCCTGCCAGATGGAGGACATGAAGGTAAAAAGGAGGACATGTCTTTCTTTTGCCTGACATCTGGTAAACCTACCCAGGAAGGCTGAGGCTGAGCCCTGGAGAAGGGCAGAGTTGGATGAAGTGACTATGAAAGAGAGGAGGCTGTGACCAGGTTAAGACAGGCAGAAGATTTGTCTTTTGTGTCCAGACTTGATACCCAGGAAGGGTGGACTTGTTTTGACTTGGTTGGACCAAATCACCTCAGAAGCTGAACCGTGCACAAGGTAAGAACCAATGAAGACGAAGCAGACTGAAGTGGGCCCAGGGACAGCCCAGGTAAGTCCCTGTTGCAATTTGACAATTTAGGAAGCATTTCTATGAATCACTCTTCTCTATCTCTATCTCTGAACATAAAGAAAAACACAGTTCTTACCTCTGACACTTCACTGCTCATGCCTGCTTCGAATTCAATGCCACTGACTCTGGTGATTATTGGGTGACTCTGAGTCAATTTTTTGTGACTGGGAACTGGACTAGACTCTGAAAGACTTCCATAATCCTCAAAACAAAACTGAGGACTCTCAGGAGGTAGTGAATGGTCCTGAATTGAAGAGTTGAAGGGAGAAGGGCTCCTGTCACCACCTAATTTCTCCTCTCCAGTAGTCCTGCTGCTCTGATTTGCTTCTTCCCTCTCCTGTCCTCCTTCGTTATGGTTTGGTTCTTGGACGGTCTCTTGTCTTTTGAGTCCAGTATTCTTTTTCTTGAGAGGGGACGTTCTTTTCTTATCAACCTTTTTCTCTTTTGGTTTGCCTGTAAGAACACAATTAATTCCAAATCTGGTTTTGTATTATTTGATATAGCCAACCAACTGTAATCTGAGTTACAGTCAAGTTGGAGAAAATTTTCTAGACTTCACCAATATTGCAGTTAGTTCTCTATGTGCCCACCCACAACACAAGTACTGTATTTAAATCCACAGGGAAAACTATTCTATACTTTTATGGTATGGAGAAGGTGTTAATTTATTGGGAGGCAGTGTAAATATTAGGTATGATGCATAACTTTTTTCTAAATGCTCCTTTTAGATGTGAAAAATTTCCTCCTGCACAGAATGTAAATGATTTTGAAAAGAAAAATTGGGTGGTCTTGGTTTTTCTGGTTCTGTTGTGTTTCCTACTCAGCATACATTAATTCAAAGAGCCAAAACATTATTCTTTTAGACTACAGTGATGAAGTTACAAATAAGGAAAATAATTCTGTCAATGTTTAGATGAATATCAGAACAATTATCCAGAAATGCTTTATTAGATTTGCTTGAGACAGCCACCTGTAAATTATCTAAGTATCATTCTTACCTCCATCCGCTATCACAATTACTGCATTTGTTGTACTTTTCTCTTCCCAGGGTGTTGCTTGAGGACTTATCTCTCTAGACAAATATTATTATGAAATGATGGTGTTGACATTTTTAGGTGCTTCCTCTGTTTTGTTGTGGACAAATGCCAAAAAGCAGCATGATATAATGGGTGGGCAGTGGACTTAAACACAGTAGACCTGGTTTCTATTCCTAGGTCTGGCACTGACTTCCTATATAACAGGCGTGTCCAACATGTGGCCCGAGGGCCAGAATCCAGCCCACCAGGGGCTTTTATCCAGCCCACCAAGGGCTCCCACAAGAGCCTGAGAGCTGGGACTGGCCAGGGCTATCTGGCATACTCCGTATTGCTACATCAAGTGTGCAGGCAGACATCGACAATTTGTGCAAGGAAAAGCAATGCCAAATATCACACTAATCATTATTTTATTAAAGTGTATTAATATAGATCAATTTGTATGTCTTATTTAAGTCTTACCTATCAAAAATTTTCTTACCTGCCCCCTGACGGAGAAAAGAATTTCAATGTGGCCCCTCACCCAAAAAGGTTGGACACCCCTGCTATATAACCTTGGACAAATCACTTTCTCTTTTTGTCCCCACCTCACTCCTTTATCTATTTTCAAAGTAGGGAGGAGGCTATTTCTTAGTGCATTGGTTCCCGATATGGCTCATGGGCCAAAAGTGGCCTGCAAGGGGTCTTGGAGTGGCCCACTGCTCCCCTTCTGCTGCCTGCAGAAGGGAGCCAATGCCTAAGGACCCAGGTGGAGCATTGCTGCCAGGCAAAAAGACTAGTGCAGGCTCCTTGCTGTAGCCAAACAAATGGAAAATTAGTGCTCCTCTCCTGTCTGTAACACGGAGCACGCCAGCGTGACAAAAGTGTTCCATGTGGGTCTATGTTGGAGTCAAAGGTAGGGAAGATCAGTGCTCCTCTCCCCTGGCTGGCTCCAGCAGAGAGCAAAAGGCTCTGCCTGGGTCCCTAGATGCTGAGGTCCCTGCTGGAGCTCGGGAGAGAGTAGCATTGAACTCTCATCCCCCTACCTCTGTGATTGGCAACCTGTGGCTCCCTGACTGTCCCCTTCTGGCTTCCTAGCAATCTTCTCTAGGGAGCCAGGTGTGCTCCAGGGATGCCAGGCTGAATGGGGCTCCTGGCTGGCCCCAGCATCAGGGCCGAATAAGAGGGCTCCTGGCCGGTGCAGGCAACCCACTTTCAGGGCACTGGGGTCACCCCCACCCTCCCACCACAACCACATGAGCCCAAAGCAGCTCAGCCGTCGCGCTGTGGCCCCTAGTGCTGTCGGGGGGTGTGCAGGCGGCGCGAGCTCCCTCCATCCCTCTCCCTCTGTACTGGCAGGGCGAAGCAGAGCTGCCCTGCCTACCCTAGCTGGCCACCCCTCCCAAGAGTGGCTAGCGCAGAGCTGCAGCTTGTGGGGGCAGGGCCCTGAGATGGCCCCTCCATGGAGTTCAGGCTGCTTTGTCCTGGCCACTCCAGGGCTGAACGCACCTGATCCAGGGTCTGGGGGCAAGGCAGCCTCTGTTCAGGCCTGGGATGGTTGGGGGCAATGTGGCCTGAACTCCATGGAGTGGGCGATTCCAGGGCCCCACCTGGCAAGCCACAGCTCCATGCTGGCTGCTTTTGGGCTGGCTGGCTGGCTGGGGGTAAGCAGGGTAGCTCTGCTCCACCCTGCCAGTGCAGGGAGTGAGAGTCGGAGGGAGGGCGCACCACCCTCACACACCCCGCCAGGAGTTGGGGCCATGGTGCAGCCGCTGGGCCACTTCAGGCTCTTGTGATTTTGGTGGGAGGATGGGGGTGACTCTGGTGCCCTGAAAGTGGGGGTCCCACACTGACCAGGAGCTCCCTTATTCAGCCCTGATGCTGGGGCCAGCTGGGAGCCCCCCTGCAGACCAACATCCTTAAAGTCCCATGGTGGCCAAAGTAGGTGGGGCAGGTGGGGCCAGAGGCCCTGAAGCGCCACTTGTCTTGTCTCTGGTGAGAATACAGAGTAGGTAAGTTAGCTCATGCTCTTCTCCAGTGTGATATATTTTCCTTGCAGTTACAGTTGATTATTACTGGCAAGAATTTTTTAGAAAGGCTAGAATAGATTTTAAAAAATAGTAGGAAATCCACCAAAAAACAACCCCAGAGGAAGACCTCAAATAATCCTCAATTGGATTAAGAATTTTGGGTCTAATTGCTACCACTTGATTGAGGCCAAACTGAAGCTATGCTTTAAAACATGATTGCCTGAAGTCTCACGCCAAGAAAAAAGCAGCCTGATTTTCAGAGGGAGTGAGAATCCACTTATTTGGCAGCAGCCCATGGTCACTGAGTTGCTTTCAAAATCAAGGAACTTTTGGTTCTGTCCCCAACTTTTATACTGCTGCTGGGGGGGAGGGCGACTAGTGAGATTCCCACCAAAGTCAATTAAAAAATCAGGTCAGTGCCAAATCAAATCCATACAGTTCTTCATTGTCATATGTCATGGAGCTTTCAAGTTCCACAGTTTTAGTTTTGGGTATACTGTTTTCTTCATTTGCTCTTCACATGGGCTGTATGCATGTCTTCTTCCACAGGACAAAGTGCACAGTGGGCTCATCAGCCACTGGCCTGCCTCAGTTTCCCCTCTGCTAAAATTTGGTTGATGATCTTGACCTCCTGTGGGAAGTGCTTTGAGAGCTACTGCTGAAAAGCACTAGGTCAGAGCTTGGGGGGGGGGGGGTATTTTGAAAAGAAGTAGGACATAACATACACAGTTCTGGATTCCAGCCAGGTCTCCACAGCCACGTAATCACTCCTTGCTCGTTATTACACTGACTACCCTGAAGTTTGCCCGTTCACTTTGTTCTGCAGAGGAAGTACGTTGGGTATATGTTGTTCACTTGTCATACATGTGAGAAAGATGCTGAAAGGAGTGCAGCTGTTGGAAACCATTGTGGGCTGATTTATAAGTTCCTGTCGAGTGTAGAGAATGATGATAGTGGAGCAGAATATTTTTCTTCCAGAACAGAATTGCTGTTTCCAGCCTGTTTGGGCTTGGTTTGTGGTGCTGCAGAGTTAAACAGAACCTGCACATTGAACAACACTCACTTTTTGTTTTTCAGTGTGTCTTTATAACGTTTCGAAAATGGACCCCTTGAAGCCAACTTATAGTTTGGTGCGAGAAGGACTGATAACGGATTATATATAGTGGGGGCCTGGCTGGATCCGTTATCTGTTCATGTCCAGACTTCCTAACACTTTTTTTAAAGATGTGTGATTGTTTTTTTTAGGTAGTTGATGGGCTCCATTAAACCCCTGCTTTCAGCCTAGATTGAGGTTTAAGATTTGGGAATTGCCCTGTCTCTAATAAGCACAAAAGGATTGGGAGTCCTGCTCCATCAGACCTTACAAAGTCCATCAATGCCTGACACCCTTCCTTCAGCTTTCTGGAAACCCACAGGAAGCGTGCGGGAGTTATTACCCCAGAATGGGATAAAGAAGATTGTGGACAGAGGAAAGGGAGAATTTTAGTCACCTGGGTATCGTTAAGCTCTTACACTCCTGTATCTAGGATATTTTAAGCTTGTATACTTGTTTAGGTTTTGTTTTGATGTGGCTGAGATGCCACCTTTCCTTGTCCTCCCACTCCTTGCACATTTTCCTCTGTCCTCACCTTCATGAAACATCTCACTTTCCTGCGTTCACCTCCTTTGTGTCTCCCTCCCGAGCCCTATGTGCTCCTGCCATGATCTCTGGCTTCCTTCCCCCCTTAATCACATTTCCTGTCCCATTCTATGTCCCCTCAAACTATTTTAACTTCTGTAACAGGGGTGGACAAAACAGGCTCACAGCTAGGCACCAGCAACTTTACTGTTGGTTGCCAGAGGGTGTGCGAGGCTGCTGCTTTCAGGAGCGGGGCCCTGAAGCGACCCATTCTGAGGAGTTTGGGCTGCTTCATCCCTCCCCCCTCCAGTGCTGAAGAGGCCTGCTCCAGGGCCTGGGGGTGAGGCAGCCTGTGTTCTGTGCTGGGGGGGGACGGGACGTGAAGCAGTTGAACTCTGAGGAGCCTGCCCACTCTAGGGCCCTGCCCTCAAAAAGGGAGAGGGGCTGTAGCTGGGCAGTAGGATGGGGGGATCCAGCTATGTTGCTGTGGGGGGGGGCAACAGCAGGGGTACATGGAGGAAGGGGGTGCAGCCAGGCTGGGAGGGAGGTGGAACGGCACACCTGTATGCGGCTCTTGGAATACTTGTTTATTGGGTGGGGGTTGAAGAAACGGCTCTTCTTCTCTTTTGGATTGCAGACCCCTGTCCTAACTGCAGAAGGGAGCCACTACAGAGGGACTGAGGCTATAGCCTGCAGGACAAGAGATCAGGGAGGAGAGAGGAGCCGCCTCACTGAACTCCTTCCCTCTCCAGTGGGGTGGGAGACTGCTGCAAAGACTGGTGGGCCTTCAGGATTGTAAAAATGGTATCTGTGGCCCTTGAGCCAAAAAGGTTGGGAACCAACCACTGTCTTTGTGCAGGCAGTGGATAGCAAAATGGGTATCTAAGTCCCTAAGTGCTACTGCAATACACATAAATAATAATGTATAAATATCATGAAAAAGGAAGACCAGGAACTATGTACGTTGACCTCTCAGCATGGATATTTCTTTTCTGCTACACTGCAGTCAACCTGTCCTTGAGGGAAAACCTAGCTACAAACCTAGTCTATTTGCATAACATTCAATTATTTGCTTCTGTTAAAACAGAAGATATTTCCTTTAAGGTATGCATGATTACAACACAGCTATTTTCTACTACAGTGACTGCAGGCCTTACTTAATTCAGTGCTAAACAACAAGGGAAATAAATAATAAAACGTGATCACAAATCTGAAAATAAGAACTGAATGCCAAGAATCTCCTTTGGACCTTCTGAGCTAACAGACCACAGAGCAAAACAAAAGTACTATAAAAATATTATCTTTTCAGTTCTACGTGGCAGATCTAATATTGCTTCTAATATTCAGCTCCTGTTAATATTTCTTCTAAATCATGTGTGTCTGCATAAAAAGCAGGATACCAGAGCTGAAACTTTTTTATATGTTCATATTCTTACCTACAACAACTTCTTCTCTTCTGTGTCGTTTGTCTTCGTTACTGTTCTTTTTCTGTACTTTGGATACTGAGTTTATCTTGGTCAGTTCATTTCTCTGCCTTTTCGTGGCTTTGTTCTCTGAAACTTCTGTGTCCTGGAGCTAGAATTCACAGTACAAGTGTTTGTCTGAAACATACTGATAAGGTATATTGATTTTGTTAAAAACAAGAATACAAGTTTTTGTATCAAGCACCCCACACCATTTACCTCAAAAACTGTTCAGAATGAAATGATAAAAAAGAGTATCTTATTTTTAGAGGCACAATGGAATTTCATCCCAGCTGCAGCAACAACATGTTTTATTTTCAAAATATCCCACATGGAAGCCTTTACTCTGGCACCAGTTCTTAAAATCACACTTAGGAAGTACTCCAGAAATTTGCTTGGCATCTTGGAATTACCCGGTTCTCTGGATCACTGACAAGTGACTTTTGGGATATTAAGGGAAATAGCTTTCCGCCTTAAGTTTTTTCACACCCATGCGACAAGCAAAGCTTTTGTTTATTACTCTGGGGTCAAAGTTGTAAAACAAAATGGAGGGGCAGCTTTACTCTTGATAGTCACTCACTGTGTCCTCAGTCACCCATAATGTAACATCAATCATTCTTTTCCCTCTATCTACCTCACTCAGACCTATCATAAATCTACAGATTTCTGGACCAATAACTGGCAGCAGCAGGGAAAGATGGGATTGTCCTTGGAAACTCTGGCTCATATAATTCCTCTTCTCTGTTGCTGGTATGTCCACCAGAGCTGCTGGTCCCAATGAAGCAGCACACATTGGTAAATAATGGTGGAACATCATTCTATCATGTCCGTTTGGTGTGAATCCTGCATTTTTTATTTGGCTTTTGGTATCACTAGACTTATTCTGTGCTTTCCTAATTGTATTCTGACTAATGGTACAGAACTGAGTCTGAGTCGCTAAGAGGACCAAGAAGCCAATTCCTCATTGCACTGCGTTCTGTGTCTGAACTAGGCTTTAAGAGATGAAGTCAGTGTCTGCGTCCAATGTAAATAACCACTATGAGTATATGATTCTTTTCTCAAACCCTGCCCAGGAGGAGGATGCAACTTACATCACTGAAACTGGCAGTAGTTTGATTGCACAGATCTGCTGGCTGGGTGGTCTTTTCTCCCTTGATTACAACATGGTCTGTTTCAGAATGACTCATGGCTACTCCAACATTTTCTTGCAGCATCACCCTGTGACTGGAAGGTCGGATGAGATGGTTACCAGATTCAGAGTCTTGACCCCTTTAAAATTAAAGTAATAAAAATAATCAGAACAAGATTTTAGGGAAGTCTCAGAGCTTATGATGCAGTGAGAAAAGCTTGCTTGCTTGCTTGCTTGCTATTTTCCTTTGCAAGCCCTGAAACCCTTTACAGTAATCTGTCAGTATCATATAGCGAACAATTTATGTAATTGTAATGGACCCAGCAGGTAGCTGGCTGCTTCTCAGCTTATAGGTCTTTTGTCTCCTCATTACAGAGGAAAGCAAGTAACGATGTCTCTAGTGCTATAACCAGGATCCCAAGACTCATTGGCAGGTGCCATGCCTATTTAGTAACAAAATCATAAGTATTAAAATCCTCTACATTCCTGTAACACTTGTCATCTAAAGATCTAAAAAATGTTACAGACATCAGTGTTCTGGCTCTTTGAAATGCTGAGCACCTACTGTTTCCATGAAGTCAATGGGAACTACAAGTGCTCAGGTGAAGAAATTTCATACCACCTCTGTGAAGCCAGTATTATACTTATTTTTATGTCTGGCACCTTGTTGTATTCACTGCATTTAGGTTCCCTACAGGCAGGCAATGCTGTATATGAATTAATAAAACAACTGACTATAATAAACTAAGGGACAGAAAGTAAGAATTTTGCTGAAAGTCTCACAGTTAGTAACGGTGGGTTAGTTACCAGTAATCGTCCTTCTTTGACATGGGCTGCTTGGATTCATTCAGAAATAGGTGTCTCCATGCCGGAGCACTGGATTAGTTGGAAAGCTTTGCTCTAGCCTGTCAGAAGAGGGCAGGCGGCCACCGCCTGTCACACCACCCCGTGGCTATATAGGTGGCTGCTGCCCAGCCCCTCCTCAGTTCCTAAGAGTTGCCAACTCCAAGTGCGGGGACAGGGGGAGGGCTCTCAGTGAATCTGAGCAGCCCATCTTGAAGAAGGATGGCTACTGGTAAGTAACCCACCGTTCTTCTTTGAGCACTGCTCGGATACGTTCAGAAATAGGTGACTGCTAGCCATGTTGATGGATGGCGGGTGGAGTTGACTCTTCCGTCATCAGCACGGCATTACTCCAAACATGGGTAATTGTCCAACGAGCAGGGTCCTGGAGGGATCTAGGAGATCGACCAAGGGACTGTCGCCCCAAAAAGGAGAAGCAGTGATTGCAGGACTTAACCCAGTGGAGGAGGTAGGCCCAGTTTGTCTGAGTGCCTATAGTGGCGCTTAAGCAGGAGGGCCTGGAGTCACCTTGCGCATAAATGAGATATGAATGTATCATAGTAAAAATCAAGGAATGTGACTCTAACCACTCCGCCTAAGGGCATATTGGCAGAGGTGGAATAAAATGAGAAGATTAGAGTTCTGACAGAACACATGTTAACATACCTCCTATAAGGGAATTCAACAGGCAGTAGGGTTGCCAAGCTGGCATTGATGGATACCGACACTGCCATAACCGGTGGGTTGACAGTGATGGTCATCAGTACTTCGAGAAAACCCCGAGGGGAGTCTCACACAAAACTAGGTGAAAAAGCAATGAGTTGCCAGACGAACGCCTATGGACACGCTGAGTGCGAGACCTTCGAGAGAAGGTGTGCATGAGAGTGCCGAGGGGTCATTTACTACTCTGTCAGGAGACTATAACTCCAACAGGGGCAGTCTCCGGTTCATTGTCGGGAAATTTGCTATATCCTAATCAATGTTCCCTCTAAGCTGCGCTGGCATGCTGCAGCGCAGCCCGCCGCAGCCGCCAGTGCAGCGAAGGCTGCCGGCAGCGCATCGCCGGCAGCCACAGTCCCTGGTTAGAGCTCCTCTGGGGCTGGGAGTTTTCAAAACTCCCGCCCAGAGAAGCTCTAATGGAGCATGCCAGGAAAATCTGGGCATGCTCCGTAGAGCTTCTCTGGCCCCAGGAGCTGTGGCTGGGCCATCTGGCTCCAGCCACAAGGTAAGTTTCTGGGGGTCACCGGGAGTGGGGGCGGGGAGGCTGCTGGGCAGCCGGGAGTGGGCCTGCGGAGGCGGCTGGGAGCAGGCCCGCGGGGGCGGGAGGGGGCCGCTGGGAGCAGGGGGTGGCTGCTGGGAGTAGGGGGCAGCTAGGAGCCGGGGGCAGGGGGGCGGGGGGGCGGCCGGGAGCAGGTCTGCGGGAGCGGGGGCAGCCGGGAGCGGGCCGCGGGGGTGGAAGGGTGGCTGGGCGCAGGGGGGCTGCTGGGCAGCCGGGAGTGGGCCCATGGGAGTGGGGGGCAGCCAGGAACAGGCCCGCGGGGATGGGGGGGCTGCCAGGAAAAGGCCCGCGGGAACGTGTAGGAATCAATGTCTCCATGTCAAGTTGGCAGGCAGTAACGAGTGGTGTGCCCCAGGGGTCGGTCCTGGGGCCAGTTCTGTTCAATGTTTTCATTAATGATCTGGATGATGGGATAGATTGCACACTTAGTAAGTTTGCAGATGATACCAAACTGGGGGGAACGGTAGACACCCTAGAGGGCAGGGACAGGATTCAGGGAGACCTAGACAAATTGGAGCAGTGGGCCAAGAGGAATCTCATGAGGTTCAACAAGGATAAGTGTAAAATCCTGCACTTGGGACGAAAAAACCCCATGTACTGCTACAGGCTGGGGAGTGATCAGCTAAATAGCAGCACTGGAGAAAAGGACCTGGGAGTCATGGTGGATGGGAAGCTGGATATGAGTCAGCAGTGTGCTCTTGCTGCCAAAAAGGCCAATGGCATACTGGGCTGCATCAGAAGAAGTGTTACCAGCAGATCAAGGGATGTGATCATTCCCCTCTATTCTGCACTAGTGAGGCCACATCTGGAATACTGTGTCCAGTTTTGGGCTCCCCACTACAAAAAGGACATGGACAAATTAGAGAGAGTCCAGAGGAGGGCAACCAAAATGATCAAAGGGCTGGAGCACAAGCCCTACGAAGAAAGACTGAAGGAACTAGGCTTATTTAGCCTGCAGAAGAGAAGACTGAGGGGGGATTTGATAGCAACCTTCAACTACTTGAAGGGTTGCTCCAAGGAGGAGGGAGCTCGACTGTTCTCGGTAGTAACAGAGGGCAGAATGAGAAGCAATGGTTTCAAGTTACAGCTGGGGCTGTCCAGGCTGGATATTAGGAAAAACTTCCTTACTAGGCGAGTGGTGAAGCATTGGAATAAGTTGCCTAGGGAGGTGGTGGAATCTCCATCTCTGGAGGTGTTCAAGTCCCAGCTGGACAAAACACTGACTGGGATGATCTAATGGGAGTGGTCCTGCTTTTTTTGGCAGGGAGTTGGACTAGATGACCTCGTGGGGTCCCTTCCAACCCTATGATTCTATGATTCTATGATAACAGGAGGGCCTTCAAGTGCAGGGGCGGCCGGGATTGGGCCCACGGGGGCGGGGGGGCCGCCGGGAGTAGGGGGCAGGGGGGGCGGCCGGGAGCGGGCCCGCAGGGTCGGGGGGCCGCTGGGGGGGCAGGAGCGGGCCCACGGGGAGGGGCAGCGCAGCAACCCCACGGGGGGGCGGGGCAGCGCCGTGAGCAAGATGAGTTGCTCAGCTGCCACCAACTCTTAGAGGGAACATTGAAATAGCAAAGAACATCCCTGAGACCAGCAAGACTGTCTAGTGTAGGAGAGTTGCCCCGTCCCAGAGGAATCGATTCCTGAGGAAAGGAGTCGTGATCCATGGCAACAGATTCCCACAGTTGCAGGAGAAGAACAAGGGTGAAATAATTGCCATCCTTGCCACCTTAACCCAAAAAGGGGAAGGTCAATTAAGCTACAATACTAATCGAGGCTGGGGTTGGGAGCTCATCACCCCTTGGCCAAATGGCAGATAAGCAAGAGGTCTTTCCCCATTGGCGTACTAGTAGGAGATGCCATTGGTAGGATAGATAAAGGGTGCCCTAGACTGAGGTGTCCCAGCTTCATATGGGGGCTAACGCAGAAAGGAGGGTAAGGAGGAAGGATTGAGTGGGGACCCCCCCCATCCATTGACACATGGGAATAGGGGGCCTGGAAAGAGGGCCCCGGAATAATGCCTAGATGCTTGGCAGACCAATCTCTGGGCCCCAGAAGCGTCAGAGACATTCTTTCAGGGAAGTTGTCATAAATAGAGAAGTGGACATCTCAGAAGGGCCCTTCTTTAGAAGTAACCCTTGAGCAGGTTATAGTAGTAAAAAGGGGAACCATTAGGTGCACCCATACTAGTATCAGCAGAGAAACTAGGAAGAAGTTATTGAGTTTCCCATGTTAGATTGCCCCGACCAAAAAAGAGGGTGGGGGAACCTGAGGCAGGGAAGGTGTGAGACCATTGCAGGATTCGGGCACCTTTCTGTCCCCTGCCCTTTTACTCTACTCTCCCAGTACGTGGACTCACATCGGGGAGGTGTGCTGAATCAAGGGAAGGAATATCCGGCTGTCTCTGTAGATGGATCAGGTACACCTTGAGAGTCGTGCCTCCAAACTCCAGAATCGGAGTTTTTTTTTTTGTTTTTTGTTTTTTTTTTTTTTGTGGGGCACATTGCTCCGAAGGTATTGTCATCTCTCACTTCTACTTCATCTTTCACTTCTACGGCACAGTTTATCTTCATAACAAGCTGGGTGACGCGTTCTAAAGACGGGTGCAGGTGTTGGGTCCTGGCTACAATGGGCCAACTACAAGGGATATTGCATAGATCCTGATGAGAAGAGAAGACGACACCTCATGCAAGGCACCCAAGGAAGGTGGCTACATGAGACACTGCTGGAAGAAGCTCCTGGGGGATGAAGATTGTTGCTGGAGAAGTAACCGTCTGTGAGATGGTTCCCAGACCGACGCCGGGGAAGACGGGTTGTGAACGTGGGTGTATTGAAAGGTGGAAGGGTGAGCTTTCCTACATACAACTGAGTGGCAAAGGGAAAGTCTAGTTGATTTTACCATTTATATCCAGATATTTCCTCTGGGTTTTGGGCCCGAGGGGCTTCCGATTGGAATGTACCAGAAACAGTCCCTTCAGGGGTAGGGAGGAGAATATCTTGGGCCCTTTTCGTGAGGGACAAGAACCCATGTGCTGGCTTGGGACCTGGGTACGTGCCGCTAGTGGCAATCGAAATCCCAGGTTGGGAAAATTCCGGAGGAGTGGGTCTGCCACTTACTTGCTTAGCCTCCTTCCCTCTGTATATTTTGGAGGATGGCAGGAGAACGAGCAGCGGCCCCGTTCTACTACTACTCTCAATGTTAAAGTGAGGTAGAAGAATTGGAAGTCTGTACTGCACCAAGGCCGTGAGAGAGTTAGCTGTGGGTACATCTGGTTGTTAGCTCCTGGCACTTATGTCTGGTACGCAGGAGGCGAGGCGAATAACCTGACCCCTGCGATCTCAGTGAGGGTTGTTTGGGGATCATGATTGAGCACCAGCGAGAGAGTGTTAGGGATGAGCGTGGCGATGAGCCCATCCATCCTGTGGTCAGGGCGTGGAACCAATAGTAGGGGTTCTTTGCCCCCTAGGTGGGGTAGACAAGGGTGGGTGACACACTCTCTGATGTTGGGGGTGTGTTCTAAGAGTGCCGTATGTGCCCTCTCCTGTAAGAGGGTCACCATGGTTAACGGAAAGAGGGGTCTTCCTCAATGGAGTGAATGCAGTCATGGCGGCCTCTTGGACTAGGGCCCATGGCCATCAGTTGCCTGCCTGGGTTTAGACATCAGGTTTTCATGATTCCCTCCACTAAGGGAGAGGAATTGAGCAGTGAGGGCCACCCCCCGCCAGGCCTAGGGACCGACCCTGTCCTACCAGGAGGGAGGTTGTGTCCTATGTGAATCGCCCAATCTCACCAGGGAGGGGGAAGGGTTAGTTGTCGTTAGGGGTGTGGGGAGGAGGTCCTACCACCAGGAGTCGAGCACCTGCCGCGGCATGGGGGGGGGCACCCAATGTTGTCTACTAGGCCTTTAGGGGGCCTGGCAGTGATCTGGGTGGTTATAACCCAACTGGTGACCAGGGTTGAGAACTCTCCTGGAGTCATCCTGGGGCTGCCTGGAGGGGTTCGAACTGAAGTTATGGTGGTGAGGACAAGTCCTCACCAGCCACAGTAAAGGGGGGGAAAGAAGAGGTAAACACAGCCAATTACTGGCCCTACGGGGCCAGAGGACATGGAAGTGACCCCGATTGGAGGAGGCCAAAATATCTTAGCTCTTACCTGCTGTCACAGGCGGTGCCCATGACGTAGGAGGTCTCCCCAGGGAAGAGGGCATCTCCCCCGAACGGCAAGTCGAGGGCAACCCTCTGTGAGGCCAGAGGGACTCTTGCTTCCTGCAGCCAGGTTGCGCGGTGCAGGGTTACGGCGGAGGCCATAGTTCGGGCCGCCATATACACCACGCCGCAGGATGAAAGGAGGAGGTCTTGGGAGGCTATTTTACCCTCCTCCAGGGAAGCCTCATACTCGTCTCTCTTCTCCAGTGGGAGTAGGTGTCTAAATTTTTAGAATGACTCTCACATGTCCAACATGTATCGGCTAATGAGGGCCTGATTGTTCGTGATCTTCAATTGGAAGGCTGAGGAGGAGTAGACTTTGTGGCCTAGTTAAGTCGAGCTCCCTGGTGTCTCTCGATGTTCGGAGGGGATCAGGAAGGACCTGTCCCGGCCTTAAGGCCGCCTCCGCCACTGCACAAGGAGAAGCTGGATGGTGGGTAAGAAAGGGGAATTCAGGCCCCGGGACTCTATACTTAAGGCCAGCCATATCCGAAACCGGGGAGATGGAACCCGGATTCTGCCAGCGGGAGGAGGCCAGGTCCCAAATGCTGGGGTGGAGGGGCACGGTAACCGGTGCTGCCAATGAAAAGAGTGTCCCAAAAAGAGCGTTTGAGGGTGACTCGGAGGACTGCACCTCCATGCCCATGTAGGCAGAGACACGGTGCAGGAGGTCAAAGTGCGCCGACAAATCACTGGTATAAGATGACGGTACCAGGTTCAATGTTCTCACCGGTGCCGGGGGGGGGGGGGCTGGTGCTGGCGGGGTTCTAGGGACCTCTTGCGGGGACCAATCTTGGAGGTGGTATTTCGGTGCCGAGGCCGCTTGGAGCCCCTTGAAGCCCCTTCCCCTGGGTTGGAACAGGGAGAAACCTCTCAGGATTCCCGAGGTGGCACTGGAGACGGTAGGGTGGTATGGTGATGTGGGGATGACTCCACGGTACCAGGACTCCCAGGGGGCTCTGGTGTTTGGGGTCCCGGGGCTGGCGATGTAGAGGGCAAATGGTGCCGCTCGTGTGGCACCCAGGCCTTGGAAAGGAAGGTCAGCTTCCCCCTTCTCGGTGGCACCAGAGAAGGGGGTGTAGGCAACAGGAGGAGCACCCTCACTGTCTCCACTGCCTCCTGGGTTGACGGAGTTGGCAACGAGGCCAACTGGTCCCAGGGAGAGCCCCATGCTGAGGGGGCGGGGCTTCTTCAGTGCTGCGGTGCCAAAGGCACCATGCTGGTCCTGCGGCGCCGATCAGTGCAGTGCCGGGCGGCAGTCTCTGGTGCCAAACTGGCATGCGGTGTCACTGGAGGCCCCGAAGCCTTGGGGGAGGAGTGCTGTGCCTGCTGAGAGGCCAGGGCATGACGCCTTTGCTCCCTGTCCTTGATGGTCCTGGGTTTAAAGGACAGGCAGAGGGAGCATGCGGTAACCTTGTGGCTTTTGCCAAGGTACTGGAGGCACTTCTTGTGGGGCTCGTACCGCGGGAAGGCCTTGCCGTACTTAGCACAGGGCTTAAACCCCGATATGGCGGACAGTGCTGGAGTGCGATGTTCTGGCCTGGAAAGGGAGACCTTCTTCGGGGGCACCAATGCCACAAATAGGTTCTCACAGTCAGGTGAGAGGCTCATGCGAGGACAGGCTGCTTGCAAAGCAAGGAGCAGGCAGATCTACGACCGACGCTGAGGTGGAAGAAATGAAACTGGGGAGGGGCCGGGCAGCGGCCACCTATATAGCCATGGGGTGGCGCGAGGGCTGGTGGCCGCCTGCCCTATTCTGACAGGCTAGAGCAAAGCTTTCCAACCAATCTGGCACTCTGGCAGGGAGACACCTATTTCTGAATGTATCTGAGCAGCGCTCAAAGAAGAAGTATAAGAGCTGAGAATAGAATCCAAAAGGCCTGGCCTCAGTCCATGCTCTAAATGAAGTTCCTTCATTTAAAGCAAGCTATTGTTCTTCTAGCAGCCATACCAGAGCTAAGGGTAGGGTTACCAGACACCAAAGCATAGAAAGGAGGACAGGGAAGTATGAAAAGGAGGACATTTTAAGAAAATGTAGTATTAATGTAATATTCTTCTGTTTTTAGGGGGCCCTGGAACACTTTCCCCTAAAAATAGGGTGTTCCAGGGCCTTCCAGCATACATTAACTCCTGTAAGTAGAAAGCCAGACAAAATCATGTATTTTTAAAATGCCTGCCAGGCGGAGGACATGAAGGTAAAAAGGAGGAGATGTCCTCCTTTTGCCTGACATTTGGTAACCCTAGCTAAGGGGCATAATACTACAAAAATAAATGATCATTCCTAGCAGGGGATAATGATATAATGGTGATAGCTGAAACTAAACAAGCAAGGAGTCCTTTGGAACTTAAAGACTAACAAATTTATTTATTGCATGAGCTTTTGTGGGAGAAAATCCCACTTTGTCAGATGCTTTGAAGATGGGGTAACTTATAGAATCCCCCATCTTCAAAGCATCTGATGAAATGGGATTTTCTCCCATGAAAGCTCATGCGATAAATAAATTTGTTAGTCTTTAAGTGCCACAGGACCCCTTTTGTTTTGCCGAACTAGACTAACACAGCTACCCCTTTGGAATTTAGTTCAAGCTAGAACTTCCATACAATAAATCAGTTAATAAAGGTGAGGGACTATGATTTATCTGATGATAAACTACAGTGCTAACAGAAATCAATGTGTTTTATTGGCACGGACAAATTCTGATATGCACACAACACACTCTTACTGAGGTCTTCAACTAAATAGTGCAACTTCTCTATACCTTTGTGTGCCTAAAATCTTCAAAGCGTTTGACAAAGTAGGATTTGCTCTCATGAAATCTCATGCAATAAATACATTTTAGTCTTTGAGTGACATAGGCCTCCTTGTTTGTTTCACTGAATTAAACTAACATGGCTGCCCCTTTGGAACTTAAAATCTTATCTGTATCTCTTCCTTTGAAGCAGATTCTCTAGATTCCACATTCTTTACACCACTTCAGTGATGTAAAGCATCTCTGAACTTTGCTCAAAAGACTAACTGCTGAGTCTAACCAGCTGTTTTGGATCACTAGGGCAGTGCAAAGCAGACAGAACATACTGAAGAATTTAGCTCAGTGATATTCAAACCTCTTAGTTTGCAGCAATGCATTTTCTGTGTAAGCCACCACTGTTTGTTTTCCCCCGTACTTTGGGGTTTGTCTAGACAAGAGTCTGTGGTTCTGTAATCTGTTTTAACTCAAGTTAATTGATTGCCTCTAGGCAAAGTGACTGGTCTGGAGAGGGGAGAGATGGGAGGTGTGCCAGAGAGGAAGAGGAGGCTGTAGAAGTCCATCTCCCTGCCTGTAATTTAATTTACAGTAGGAAACAATATTTTTGTCCTGAAAGATTTGTTATTTTGTGACTACACTGCTTTAGACAGTTAATTAGAGTGCCTCAAAGGCATATTTCCAAAGTGTGTTCATTATCAGCAGATCAGTTTGCTCTTTGTTTTCTGGGGCAAACAGAGTGCTTTATTTGAAAATTGAGCAATGTGTTTTGTGTGTGTGCACGTGTGTGTGTGTGCGCGCGTGTGCGTGCACACAGGCAGCATTTGTTTTAAAGCTAGGGAGCTTATACCAGTGTGCTGTCAACCTTGGATGTCTGTTAGTTTTCCAAGGGTGAGATAAGTTGGAGAGATATCTGATTCCATCTGAGATAGTTCTAAAACTCCTATTAAAGTACTATCTCTGTCCTGGCTTCCTTTTGTGCTCAGTACTATATCATCTAAGCTCTTCTGAGTTAAAGCAGATACAAATATGTGGATCCACATCTGATCTTCATCAACAAGAAATAGTCTGTGGATATCAGCGTTGTATCCGTGGATGTGGATATAATGTGGATGTCCATGGATATCCACATGTTTGCAGGGCTTTAGCTCTGCACAGATAAAAATTTGTGGACCTGCATCCAATCTGCACCCATAAGAAATGGTCTGCGGATATCCGCATTGTATCCACGGATGCAGATATTCCTGGATATAATGCAGATCTCTGCATATGTGCAGGGCTCTATAAATTAGATCTGGACAGGGTGACCTTTAGAAAACTTCACAGAGTCTCCCTGCCCTTCTCTCAACCTTGGTTATGGTGGGGGGAGGGGATTGCATCATGCTTTAGAGATGGTTCAACTATGAAGCATGATGCAAGACCGTTCCTCCTTTTTTTCATTACAGTCTTATCCCCTCATCCAAGAATTCTATTTCTGGCCCCATATAATGAGAGTATGAGAGTCTTCTGTTGTTTTGTATGTAGTTCTCATTACCTAATATGCTTAACTAAGTCACAATCTTAGAGAAATCCTACCCTGACATTTCAGTGCTGACTAGAAAGTAATTTAAACCAAAGCCCCAGGGTACAGGTAGATTTCAGTTTCCTGAATTTTTGTTATACCAATTAGTAATGAAACATGTTGAAAACCAAAGTAGGATGCAAAAAAAGGAAACTTTAACATAAAAAGAAAAAAGCACCTACTACTCACATTTCTTCAGTAGGGCTCATTTTTCTGGCAACACAGGACCCCAGGTGTGAAGTACTATGGGATTCAGGTGCTCCATCCATTTGCTTATCTGGAACTGTGAAAGTTAAAAACAAACAAACAAACAAAAAAAACCCCACACCCTAAAACAGGCATACTGTCCAAGTCAGACTGGAATCAAGGTTATATGATATAGTGTCACTGGGTATCATTGCTATACTGATATCTGGTATTTGTTTTAAGTTCATGCTTAACATAGTTTAAAGTGAGTATAGCATTTAGTGTCATCTGACCATTCACTATGGTCAAGTGTCCAAAAGCAAGTTGTGAGGGAAATAATTTTTGCTAGGTTTAGAAGTGATTTAAAAAGCCTGGAATCTAAATTTAGAACAAAACTTGAACAGAACTGAGTTTTGGAGACAGAGGTGCCATTTCATTCTGGGTTGTTTCCTGTTTGCTCATATGTTACTCCCTGTCCAGTCTAGAAGCAGGCAAGTATTTCGGATTAAAACCATTATCATGTACATTACATGTCATTTAATTAGAAACAGAGGTTTAAACTTTGCTCTTGTTCACAGCAGGATAAATCAAGAGTAACTCCACTGACTTGATTTGGATCTGAGGGGTTTTGTGTTGGCCAGAAACAAAATTCATATCAAAGTTTTTAATTCCCTCAAAGTCTGGGGGATTTTGGTTTAGATATGAAGGTTTTGGGTCAAACCCATCTCTAAGTTTTATTAAATATTTTTTAGTCTTGACATTCTGAAAAAAATTTCATAAAACCTAGAGGCTAATAATCTGGGATCAGTCCCAATCTTTGAGGAGGGCATTGTTTTTTCTAAAACAGATATGAACTTTGCAGCTGCCCCTTGTTACTCTCTATAACAGCCTAACCCAAAGTGCTGCATCCACAGTCTGAATTCTGAGACTGGTTCCAATGAAATCCAGATGTTTATAAAAATGAACACGAAGAGGCTTCGCAATACTAGGATCTTTGACCCCTGCCAAAAACTACTGCTTCTTTTGCAAGTTTGATGGGTAGCAGAGGGTCCAAGGATTGAATGGGACAGAAATTAAAGTATTCTCTCATGACTAGAGGTGGTCCCGCCAGGCTGGCGTTGCAGCCTATAAACAGGACAGTATTGGAAGCAAAGAGTCCTGTGGCACTTATAGATTAACAAATTAGTCTGTTAGTCTAAAAGTGCCAGAGGACTCCTTGCTTCTTTTGCTGAACTAGACTACCACGACTGCCCCATTGGAACTAGGATAGTATTGGGAATCTCTCTGAATTTCCAGGGGACGGTGAAAAGTTTACTCCCAGAGGAATAAACTGTCATTGCCAGAGAACCATTACTCTTCTCTGTAGAGTTGGTCAAGGCACCAGCAGAGAGAGCCCTTGTTCTAAGCATGCCTAAAAAGTCATACAGTGTTGACTGCTTCCAGTGATTTATACCATTCCATAAGGCTATGTTATCGCAAAAGCTCACTTGTTTTTAAGAGAAATAAACCCTTTTATGGAAGGACCTTTCCCTGATACTTTTCACAGAAATATCTGGACAAAGTCACATGAGGAGCCAAGAAAGCAGGTATGAATTTCTGCAGCTCTGTGCCATTTCTTTTCTACACTTGTTGTAGCAGTATGTGGCCTTTTAGTGATTAAACAAAAAAACAAAAAACCATAAATAGATAGCTTCTGGGAGAGTGGACATTAAACTTTTACCAACCCAGTATGAGGTAACCTGTGTAAATTGGATCAAAATTCTGAAGGGAACAAATTCAGACTTAGTGTCAGTAGATACAGTGCGTACTAAACATAACCTACTCAGTCCAAGCTCACTATGTCCCCAGGAATGCTGGGGCTGGTGCAGTCTAAACTAAAGCAGAAAATCTGGCCTGTTTTAATTTATACCTGCCTGTTACTCCTTCCCCTTTTACTGTTTCAGCAAGTATGTTACACTCTTTTTGCACTTCCACTGCAAACTAAATGGGAGAAAATTATGCTTCTTTGGCACTTACATTTGAGGTGTAAATTGATCATAAGACTAGTGTATCATACAGCAGTGACAGAAAGAATGGTGCATCTTTCCATGGCAGGTACATGGCTTACCGTAAGACGTATTTGGCTGAATTTGCCGTGGAGTCTGCCAAAAATGAAAGTGTCAAATTCCCAGCTTTCCTGTATCTTGTGCCCATCTCCAGGACTGTGAAAAATTTGCTAGTTTAATTGTGTTAGCGTCAGGGTGGATGTCATTTCTCTGGTTTGGTTTTGTCCTGAGTTTAAAAGAACTAAAAATCTCAAATTAGAACTCAGCTAGAGCTGAGTCTCACTTCATTGTGCTTGGACAACTTCTGAATCATGAATGTCACATGACTTTGATACAAAACCAGAAATGCAGCCAGGCTCTCTCTCACCTTAGCTAACTTTTCAGATGGTTGGGTGATGAAATGTGAAACCAAATAAGATTTGCACAGGTTTGGATTTCATCATGCACATTTCACACAGCTTGTTTCCTGCCTTGGGGAGGTAAACTCCAATTATCTTTCTCCCTGTAAGGGAAGGCAACAGTTGTACAGCTCCCTCATGTTGGCTTATGTACTGACTTAGGGAGGTCTACACAACAAAATGCAAAAATTGCATAGGCTACCCTACCTAAGCTGGCTTGAATCGAGATAGTGCAGGTAACAGCAGCAGCAAAGACAGCTGAGGTAGTACAAGCCTGGCACAGATTCTGGCTACACAGTTGGCTCACAAACCCATGTGGTACTGTCTACAGTGCTCGTTACCCCCCACTAGCTGGATTCAAGCTACCTTATGTAGGTTGGCCTGTACACAGCTTTTGCTGTATAGTCATACCCTTAGTCGCAGATGAGGAGGGAGCCATGTAGCATCCCAGGTGTATGTGATACTTGTGTAATACCCAGGAAAACCTTGGGCGGAGTAGGGATCCCCACATGAAAAATGCATCTTTACTGATAACATGCACATCTGTCACTAACAAAGCTTCAAACAAAATATCCAAATAAAGAGTGAAAGAAAAACAGAGTGAGAGAAATCCACCCTGCCAAACACAGCCCTGCTTATCAAATAATAAACAAGAAATGCTGATGCTAGAAGAGCCAAATGAGGCAGTGGGGGGTAGCAGGAAGGCCTGAAACACTTGATTTAAAGGAGGAAAGGAAGTCACGTGGCTGTTGGCACTAACTCTTTGGCTACATCTACATCAGCAATTTTAGTTTGGACTTGCTAGTCTGAACTAAAGAAGTCTGAGGTTAGTCTGAACTAACCTCGGGCTAGTTCAAACTAACCACAACTTTTTAGTTCGAACTAGCCATGCGTTCTAGTTCGAACTAAAGTTTTAGTTCGAACTAGAATGCGCTGCTAGTTCAAACTAATGGCTTAGTTCAAACTTTTTAAGTTTGAACTACGCCATTAGTTTGGGTATTACATGTGCTTAGTTTGAAGTTTGAACTAAGTGAGTAAGTCCAAAATAACATTGATACTTATTAGTTCGGACTAAGCTTTGCCTAGTCTGAACTAAGAAATTTCTTGGTTTGGACTAGGCAAAACCTAGTGTAGTCAAGGGCTAAATTAGTCCAGTCTAAGCTTCCTTATCTGTATCTCTTTTAATAATGTTCAATACTTTGCATTTCTACAAGACTATTCTTCAGAGGATCTCAAAGCACCTTAAAAAGATTAAAAAGTATCACATTACTTTTGTGCAATAGGCAGGCATCTTCTCTTTATATTTTGAGACACAGATGAGTGAAGTGGTTTAATATAAATTACTGCAAATTAGTTGCACAGCCATGAATAAAACCAAGTTCTGATACTCTGCTTTCCTGCTATACACGACTCCTTCCTTAGCTGCTGCTTTCTCTCCACTTGGCCCATTCTCTTTCTCTCCCTTACCAAATGGTTAAAAACATTTTTTAAAAGGCCTGATAGCTATATTTAAAATGAGTAGCTAATTAACTTGTAATGATGATTAAGGCCAGCTGGCACTCACCACTGGGCCTGTGCTGCTGGGTCTGCACAACATTCCCAGCAGCACGTGTGTGGCATGTGGATTACAAGCAGCACTGTGGAGCAATCTTGGTGGTGGTACTGGAGGAGTCCTGGCGATGTTTGCAATGCTAAGGCTACGTTAAGGGTAGCAGGGATGGGAGTACGCTACAGTTGTAGCTACACTTAGCCTTTTGGGGAAAGTCTCCTACCACAGCAATTCAGTAACAATAAAAGTGAGAGCACTAGTGTAGACAGGAGATCAGCAGTACTGTGTCATCTAGACCTCATTAGAGCAGTGGTTCTCACTTTTAACACCTTTTTACCCAGAAACCCCTAAACTTAAATTGACAAACCTGGTGACTCCCAAACAGAGATGAGGCTCGGGTTGGGCCAGATGTAGGGATATTAGCCTGCACAGATTTCTGCCTTCCATTTGGCCCTCCTTCCTGAAGTGCTGATGTTGCAGAGCAGAACATCAGTATATCTCCTCCTTAGCCAGCCATTGCTTGCTCATGGAGGCAACCCATTGCGCTACAATTTTTGGTTGCATCCTCCCTCCCACACCCACAACACAGACAGTCTTGGTGGCCCATTGAGGCAAATGCAGGGGTGGAGGTGGCACTCCTTCTCTGAACCCAAGCCCCACTGCTGAGGGCTGAAGCCCTGTCCTTAGCAGACCCCCTGAAACCTGCTCATGGCTCCCTGAGAAAAAGCAACTTAGAGCATTCTGGTAAAAAATTGGCAGCCAATCTACACTGGTGCTTTTGTTGTTAACAATATACAACCAGCGTCAATGGTATTATAATGATGGGAACTATCCCCAAGGTTTCTTTAGTATGCATAAAACAATGGGTCACAGTGAACCTGACAAAATTATTATAGGGATATTTAAAAACACCCCAACAACAAACATTATTTTCATCACAGAACCCTGTGACATACTACAGTATCTAAGATCTGAGATGTATCCACATCCTCTCCCTTCTTACCCTCCCCTCTCAGTGTCCTTTGAAAATTATTTCACCCAGGCCCTTCTGTATGACCATAGAGATCTGAGACTTAAAACCTCCAGCTAACTGCGCTGCAGGAAGTACCACTATGCAGTGAAAGATCTAGGGATTTTTGGTGGGTGGTTGTTGTCTGGAGGAGAAAAGAAACTAACCTAAAAATGAGGTCTTTGGCTGTAGCTCTAGGGAGTCTCAAGAAGTGGGATTATACAGTTGTTAGAGGCTTACTCACAAAAAATTCCATGTGTGTGGAGTTCAGAAGGAGAAATCGGCTAAGAGATAAAACTCATGCTGTGTGAAAAGGTGTGCTGTAAGAACTTCCCTGGTGTGAGTAATGGATAGCTGGGGGAGTTAAGAGGTTTAGCTAACAAATGCTGGAGAATCACAGACAAGAGAATGAAACTCCCCTGCTTATGTGCTGCTCTGTTTTCTTTAATGTTATAGACAGCAGGAAAGAAGTGAGATTATTCAGTTGTAGTGGTTCTATAGTCTGATATATGTATGGAAGTCTTGTGTCTTTCCAGTACAGGAAAGAAAATCAATGTCAATTCAATTCTCCTGAACCTGTTCACTTTTTTCCCCAAGAATATTCCCAGATAGAGACCTAAGAATCAATTCCACCTCCCTCTGCTTTATTCCACTCAGACTTCAGACCCAGCATTAGTCACTATTCTTTAGGCCAGTGGTTCTCAACTCTTTGTGGGTTATGACACACTTGGCAGCATATCACGACCCTACAGGACAGACCAGTCCACTCTCCCCATGCTGAATCAAGTCATCTTCCCAGCTGTGTGCCATACACTCACTGCTGTGTGGCAACACACTAATGTGTCCCGACACGGTGGGTGAGAACCACTGCTTTACTCTGTGAAGAACTGGGCAAGACTCCCACAAGATATAATTTGTGCCTCTGGTGGGGGGAATTGTTGTGAAGCAACAACACATCAAGCATCTGTTCCCTGCTGATTTTGAACTTGCCCTTTTGTGGCACCACTGCCTTTTGGGGAGTGATTAAAGGAATGTTACTGTGAATACAGGAGCTCCCCAATTAATTTGCTTGCACTGTGACATGAGTACAAGATTATGTCCTGTAACTTTCCAACACAGGTGGCCATAGTCAACAGGAGCTGCTGAGCATCTCTGAAAATCAGAACATCTGTGTGCCTAAAGATAGATATAGGGTCCCAATTTTAGACTTTCAGATATGGAAATTTGATTTAAGTTACTGAGGGCCAGTTCATGGGTTTTAGCTACTGACCAACTTGTGGGGACTGAGGAGGAATCATACTACAGGGCAGGTCACTGAAAGAAATTTGACTGACTGCTAAAACTCCTCCAAGGGCTGCGGGGGGGGGGGGGGGGAACATCTGCTGTATTGTTATGTTAAGGTGGCACTATAAGTATGTTTACACTGGAATAAAGACTCCCAGCGTGGCTGTGGCTGGCACAGGTAAGTTGATGCAGGCTTGCAGAGCTTGAACTGCTGGACTAGCAACTGCTGTGTAGACATTTGGGATCCCTATGGGGTCTCAGAGCTTGGGCCAGAGCCTGGATACCTACTCAACAACTTAAAAAACACCACAACCTGAGCCCAGTGAGCCTGAGTCAGCTGACTGCAGCCTGCTGTAGGTGTTTAATTGCTGTGTAGACAAACGGTTAGTTCTCCCCACAGTAGCAAGTCAGCTCTGCTCAACAATGCAAAGGAGAAACAGGTCCTGGCTCTGTTTACACTTTTGCACTTTTGGGGAGACTATAATTATCAGTGACAGAGTCTAATGCACTCCCTGCACTCTGTTTCCTGATTGTGGCTGGCCACTCTATATTGCGACTCCTCTTTGTGGCTTCTCACCTCCTTGTATTCCCATGTGTAAGGGGACTGATAGCCCCTTACTGAGAGTGAATGGGCCTTTTGATTGGCCACTCCCGCTTGGAAGCAGGACTCTGAAACAGACAGCCCCAGGGCCAGTGGGAGAGGCCAGTGTCCCAGGATGGCCTGATTGATTGAAAGTGCTCCCCTGCCCTTGAGCTGAAACTGCAGGCTGGACATGCCTGGGCAAGCCAGTGTGTGTGTGTGTGGGGGGGGGCGGGCGGGGGGGCTGAGCTAAGGAGGAAGCACTAAGCAGCCAGCAGCTGGGAGCCAGAGGACCCCAGGAAGGGAGGCCAGGCTGAGCTGATTTGGGCAGAGCAGACCCACAGCAGCTGGACCAGCAGAGAGCCAAGTGGAGCTGAGCAGAGCAGAGCTGGAGGCAGTGACAGAGCCAGAGTTGCCTGAAGCTGGGGCAGGAGGCCAGAGAAGGAGCCCAAGGTGCTGAGCTCATCTGTGCAGCCCCACAGCAGGAGGGCCAGAGGAGCCCCACTGAACCAGAGCAGCAGCTGGGAGCCGGAGTTGCAGCCATCTGGAGCTGGGTGTGGTGAGCAGCTGGGGAGCAGTGAAGGGGGCTGACGCTGGGAAGAAGGGCCCTGCCCCTGGAGCTTGGGGACGTGTGGCCACAGCTGGAGCCTACATCTGACCCCTGAATCATCCAGTTGCAGCCAGGCCTGGGCAGAGGGCTTGCAAAGTGGAGGACAGACTGTGAGACTGTTCCTCAGGCCCCAGAGACTCTGTTTGTAGTGCTCCCACACCAGGCAGCGGTGCTGGGGGTTTATTGTTCACCTTTTTCCACTTTTTTTCTATTTTCTTATTGGGTTATTCTTTTTATTTCTGTATGCTTAAATAAATTGTATATAGTGTATATAGTAACTGGTGGGCCAGAAAAGTGGTCAGTGTGGTCAGCACCCCGGAGTGGGGACACCCTAGCCCTGTCCTGAGAGACCACGATAAGAGTGGGGGTCGAGCCCCCAGGAATCCTGGGGCCCAGCCTTGTCAGGGTTACAGAGACTCCTCCAAACAGAAGATTGGGAGGTGAGCCTTTGAGGTCAGGCAGGCCTTGGGGTAAAGGAAGTGGGAGCAGGGACTCAGATCCTTTTGCTACCCACCTTCACTGGGGTGGTATACAAAGTCTGGGAAGTTCCCCACAAGAGCGGGTCCATCCCCCTGCTTACACATGCAGAATCAGCATGTAACCTGGCACTTTAAGTGAATGAGACTGATGAGTGATTCAGGGTATTAATTTTCTGCCTGACTATCATTAACTTGTCAAGACCCTAATATCTTATCCTCGCTGCCCTGATTCTATATGGGCTGGAGTAGTCTTTAAACCACCTGAGTGTAAAGCACTTGCACATCACAATAGCTCTTTACTGCAGTTTGCTCATTAATCAATGGCTACAGAAGGGGCAGGTCAGTGATGAACTGAGAACAAATGAGAAGCCATAAGTGACTCCCACCCAGAAGTGGCCTTAGGCAATTGGGGTCCCTAGGCAAATGCCCTTTATGGGGCCCCCATAGGCCTCCACTGCTGCCCTCATCAGGGCACCGGTCCCCCTTGCAGCCCTAACTGCCCCCCCCACAGTCCCGCCTCCCATGGGCGGAGGATTGGGGGCCGTGGACACCAGGGCCAGAAGCTGCACTGCCCTCCCACCCGGCCTCAATCCAGTGGCGGCGGAGCAGTGCTCCCCCTCTATCCCCAGCCAGCCGTGCCTCCCCAGGGGGAGGGAGGAGAGTGGCTGGCATGGAGCTGCAGCGTGTAGGGGTGGGGCCCTAGAGAGGCCTGCTCTGAAGAGTTCAGGCTGCTCCACCTCCGGCCACCCCAGGGCTGAACGGGCCCAATCCAGGGCCTAGAGACGAGGTAGCCTCTGTTCAGGCCTGGGGTGGCCGGGGGCAAAACACCCTGAACTCTTTGGAGCAGGCTGCTCCAGGGCTCCACCCCCACACACCGCAGCTGTGTGCTGGCTGCTCTCCTCCCTCACCCTGAGGAGGTGCAGGCTGGGGGTAGGCTGGGAGTGCTGTTCCACCCCCACTGCCAAAAGGCCAGGCAGGCAGGCAGGCAGCACAACTTCTGTCCCTGGAGGTCTGCGGACCCTCACTCCCCCCACTACCCTGTGAGAACAAGGGTAAGTGAAGCAGGTGACCACTACAGGGCCCCCTTACTGCTCAGTCCCATAGGTGGCCAGCTGCTTCCCTTACCCTAAAAGCTGCCTCTGCTCCTAGCAGGGAGTATCTGTCATGCCTCTACTCTATGCCTAGTGATAGGTTCCATATTATAATCCTGGACCTGTTCCAGAGAGAAATAATGGTGCCTGACAGTTCCTTGGTTTTCATGACTAGGAGATAGTGAAAGGGTGTTGAAGAAGGTTTTACCAGATTTCAGTTCACTCCTGAGATTTGCTTGTCTAAAAGCAGCTGGCGATCCAACAACCCACCCTAGTGGTCCTGAACAACAACAAACTAGCGGATGTACAGTTCCAGTCAGATTTGCTGATGTGATGCTTGCCACATCCTCCAATTGCTTTCTCCAGCCAGCCTCATTCTTATCCAAAGTGAGCTTTAACAAACTTGCCCCCCTGCAAGACTTGATATCTACCAGACATGGACATTTGGAGCACCATCTGTGTTGAGTGTCATGGAGAAAGCTGTCTGTGATGAAGTGTGAATTTTCAGTAATATTTTTATTATACCTGTGTCTACCTCAGTTTCCTTCTGTACTTCACATTGCTGCCCAGGGGATGCAAAAGGTTAAATCTGCTCTTGGTGGAAAGCAAAAGCTGTAAGGTCTTGTAACTGTCTGTGAGAGAACGATTGGGTCACGTCATTAAAGGACTGACTCACTCATATCAATGGAGGATCCAGAAAGGAAAATGGAAACTCGAAGGACTGAAGAATTAACACCTAACAACAGGAAGTTCTGGTAGGCAGAGCTTGTGAACTCAGTCTGGCTATGTAAGAAGAGAATGGGCCAAGAAATGTCAGAATACTGGGATAAGACCTGCATTTTGAAGGGACTCAGCAGTTCTTACCTTGGACTGACAGCGACAGATGGTCAAAAGTGGATTCAACAGCAGTTTAGCAGTGTGGAGAGGTGGCTTGACCAGACTGGATTATATCTTCACCTTTATTTCTCTGTGCTAACCTAAGGACTTCTTGATGCTGTTTCAGCTAATAAATCCAGTTGTTTTAAAAAGGTTCCTGGTGCTACTAGAAATCCTTGCTGAGATGCACTGGTCACTGAAGAGTGTAGAAGTCTCAGACCAAGTGCATTCAACAGCAGCTTGGCAGTGTGGACAGGTGATTTGGTCAGACTGGATTATATCTTCGCCTTTATTTCTCTATGCTAATCTAAGAACCTCTTAGGAGAAAGAACACCAAACATGTGAGGCAACCAGAATGGCTTATCAGAGAACTCTGCTCTGAGCTTAAACATAAAAAGGAAGCTTACGGGAAGTGGAAGCTTGGTCAGATGACCAAGGAGGCATATAAAGATATTGCTAGGGACTGCAGGGATAAAATCAGAAAGGCCAAAGGACAAATGGAGTTGCAGCTAGCGAGGGATATAAGGGATAACAAGAAGGGGTTCTACAAGTATGTTAATAACACGAAGAGGATCAGGGATGGTGTAGGTCCCTTGCTGAATGGGGCAGGCATCCTCGTGACGGAGGATGAGGGAAAAGCTGAAGTGCTCAATGCTTTTTTTGCTTCAGTTTTCACAGGCAGGGTCAGCTCTCAGCCCACTACCATGGGTATGGCAGACTGGAGGGAAGAAAAGAGGCCCTTGCTGGTGGAAGGTCAGGTTAGGGACTGCTTAAAGAAGCTGGATGTGCACATGTCCATGGGGCCGGACGAACTGCATCCAAGGGTGCTAAGGGAATTGGCCGATGAGACAGCAGCACTGCTGTCCATTATCTTTCAAAACTCATGGAGAATGGGGGAGGTGCCAGAGGACTGGAAAAAAGCAAACATAGTACCTATTTTCAAGAAAGGGAAAAAGGAGGATCCGGGGAATTACAGACTTGTCAGCCTCACCTCAATCCCTGGAAAAATTATGGAGCAGGTTCTCAAAGAATCCATCCTCAAACACTCAGAGGAAAATAAAGTGATCAGGAACAGTCAGCATGGATTTACCAAGGGTAAATCATGCTGACCAATCTCATTTCCTTCTATGATCAGATGACTGGTTTTCTGGATGCAGGAAGATCCGTTGATGTGCTATACCTTGATTTTAGCAAGGCTTTTGATACAGTTTCACACAGCATTCTCATTGGCAAATTAAGGAAGAATGGGTTGGATAGGTGGACTATAGGGTGGATAGAAAACTGGCTAGATCAATGGTTTCAGCGTGTAGGAATCAATGGTTCCATGTCTAGCTGGCAACCAGTAATGAGTGGTGTGCCCCAGGGGTCAGTTCTGGGGCTGGTTCTGTTCAACATTTTCATCAGTGATCTGGATGATGGAATAGACTGCACTCTCAGTAAGTTCGCGGATGACACCAAGCTGGGGGGAACAGTAGACACGTTGGAGGGCAAGGACAGGATTCAGGGAGACCTAGATAAATTGGAACAGTGGGCCAATAGAAATCTTATGAGGTTCAATAAGAACAAGTGTAAAATCCTGCACTTCGAACTGAAAAACCCCATGCACTGCTACAGGCTGGGGAACATTCAGCTAAGTAGCAGCAGTGTAGAAAAGGACCTGGGGGTCATGGTGGATGGGAAGCTGGATATGAGTCTCAGCAATGTGCTCTTGCGGCCAAAAAGGACAATGGCATACTGGGCTGCATCAAAAGAAGTGTTACCAGCAGATCAAGGGATGTGATCATTCCCCTCTATTCTGCACTAGTGAGGCCACATCTAGAATACTGTGTTCAGTTTTGGGCTCCCCACTACAAAAAGGACAGGGACATGCTAGAGAGAGTTCAGAGGAGGGCAACCAAAATGATTAAAGGGCTGGAGCACAAGCCCTATGAGGAAAGACTGAAAGCATTAGGCTTATTTAGTCTGCAGAAGAGAAGATTGAGGGGGGATTTGATAGCAACCTTCAACTACTTGAAGGGATGCTCCAAGGAAGACGGAGCTCGACTATTCTTGTTAGTAACAGACGACAGAACGAGGAGCAATGGTCTCAAGTTACAGTTAGGGAGGTTGAGGATGGATATTAGAAAAAACTTTTTTACTAGGCAAGTGGTGAAGCATTGGGATGAGCTGCCTAGGGAGGTGGTGGAGTCTCCATCTTTGGAGGTGTTTAAGGTCCGGCTGGACAAAACCATGATTGGGATGGTTTAGTGGGAGTGGTCCTGCCTCTGGCAGGGGGTTGGATTAGATGACCTATGAGGTCCCTTCCAACCCTATGATTCTATGATTCTTGATATTGTGTTCCAACTAATAAATCCAGTTCTTTTGAAAGAGCTGCTTGGTGCAACTACAAATCCTTGCTGAGGTGCATTGGTCACTAAAGACCGTAAAAGTCTCTTAGTTGGAAGGACTCACTGGTTAAGACTTAAAGTGAAAAACAGGAGTGCTAAATCCAAGAGGCTATGTCCTGGAGGTGTTGAGGCCATGTGGTCTACCCTTAATGAAGAGTGGGTCCCCCTGAAACAGTGGTTTTCAAATTTAGGGTCCGGACCCAGTATAGGGTCACAGACCCTCAGGCACTGGTCATGGCATCCTCTGCTGCCCCCGCCAAAAGACATTGCTCAAAGATGTAGTTATTGGGTCATGAGCATAAATGATATTTTTTTCAACTGGGTCCTGGAGAAAAAGTGTGAAAACCACTGCACTGAAGGACTGCCACATCAAAGCTGTTCCTCCAAGGAACTCTTTAAAAGCTGGGCATAGCACAGATCCTGTGGATTTGTGACCCTATTGCATACCCGGTATAAAGTGTCAAGATGGAACATTTCCCAGTGTTTCTTGAAAGAGGTGGCAGGGCCACTTCAGACAGGCTGCAGAAACCACAGTGGGTAATAGTCATTCTCATGGCCAAGTCATTCTGTGGCTGGCTCTTCCTGTCTCCTCCAAACTGTGTAAAGAAAGGAGCAAGCTCTTGTGCTGGCTTCCTTGTGGAGATCGGAAGGTTCCCAATGCTTGATCACTTCAGGCTCCATCACCCTGCAAGGATCTTGAGAGCTGCTAAATGGCAAGGTATAGATATGCTGCCTGCTAGGGTGACCAGCAATGTTCCCCCTAGGGTGCGCACTGGTGCAGGAGCCCTGACTCCCCTGCACATGCCTCACTGCCGGCTGCGCAGGGCCTGCAGCTGCGGCTCCATGCCGGCCCCGAGCAAACATTCTTCCAGCCAGCAGGGAGCTGTTCCAGGAAGTTTAAAATTTCCCCTGAACGTGCTTAGGGCAGGAGATTTTAAACTTCTTGGCGCAGCTTCCTGATGCCCAGAAGAATGGTGGTAGCGAGGGGCATGCTCCCCCTGGGAGTGGCTCTGGCAGCTGGGGAAGTGGCCTGAGGGAGCTGGGGGAACAGGTGCCAGGGGGTCTCGGGGGAGCTGGCGGCAGGGTGCACGGAGAAAGCGTCCAGCAGTGTAACTTGGGGAAGCTCCCCCCCAATGCACCTGCTGGGAAAGTGTTCAGGGGGAGCAAGCAGCTTCCCCAGGACTAGGGTTGCCAGACATCTGGCAAAAGGAGGACATGTGCTCCTTTTTACCTTCATGTCCTCCATCCTGCAGGCATTCTAAAAATAGGTGATTTTTTCCGTGCTTATTTTTTATGGGTAGAAGGTTTAAAAAAAACAAACCAAAAACACCCCCCCACCTCCAAACCACCCAGCACAGGGCTCCAACCTGTAAACCTTAGAGTCTGCTGTACACATGAGGAACAGAAGAATCTGCAGCAAAATCAAGGGGGAATGGAACATACTATTTCCTTTATTCTTAAATGGCTTTGTAGCAATAGTCTGTGTTGTTCAGTTGGCTAAATAGCTGACTTTTAATCTCCGGGCTGTAGGTTTGAGCCCTGTGCTGGGCATATTGATTTTTGTTTGGTTGGGGGGTTTTTTTGGACTCTTGCTCCCTACTGGCTAAACTGGGAACAAAAATAGCAAACCCTAATAAAATGAAGGAAAATAATGTAGACTGTGAATAAAATTACTAACAGGGAGAAATTAAGTAAAGCAAATAAAGGGACATATTTGAATTGGTTAGAAACAATATAGGACTTTTTTTAAAATTGTAAAACAGGCTGCTGTGGAAAATGAAAAAGCAGCAAGTCAACTTTTTTTTAAACTTTTTAGGTGCTTTTCAAGTTTATATTTGCAAATTTAGTTTTTTTTAACTTTTGTTAGTTTCATGAACATTAGTGAAAGGGTCATGAAAAACTTTCATTTACTGAAAAAATGAATTTTCAATACAAGAAAACATTTGGTAATGTTTTAATTTTAAAATAATTTAAAAAACACCAGACTTTGCACTGTTTTAATGCTGCATTCATTATCATTACAATTTTCCATGACATAATATGGTAAAAATAGCAGTGTTCCCTCTAAGGTGATGATGCAGTTGAGCAAGTCATGGATTTGCTTGCGCGCGGGGGGCAGCAGCCAGTGGGGAAGGGGCCTAATATAGGTTGAGGAATTTGCTCAGCTGCATCCATAACTTGCTCATCTACATCCATTTCTTGCTCAGCTGCGTCATCACTTTAGAGGGAACACTGGTGACCAGCTAGCAAGCATAAGAAATCGAGACAGAAGATGAGGAGTAACAGATGTCTATATTTAAAGAAAGCCATGAATATTGGAATTGTCTCTATAAAATCATGACTTTGGTCACCATATTGCCTCCTGAGGCTGCCTCCAGCTATGTGAGACACTTAGGGCAGGTCTATTCTACAGACTTGTAGAGGCACAGCTGCACCACATCTGATGAAGATTCTCTAAACTGAAGGGAGACAGCTCTCCCATTGGCTTAATTGTAATTCCACCTCTGCGGGAAGTGGGAGCAATGTTGATGGTAGATCCAACCGACATAGCACTCTCTACAGCAGTCCTTGGGTCACTATAACTATATCATTTGGGGAAGTAAATTATTATACAGGGCTTCTTTTGCCATCGCTATCACCTATTGTCCCTAACCTAGGGCTGTTCCAAGACTTCCTGCCACTGGCTGATGCCCGCTTGAATGGTGCAGGTTTTTCCTATTGGTTCTGCTTTTGACTTGGGAGGCACTCCTCTCAATTGAATAATCATAAGGGAGGGTTCAAATTAATGGATTTTCAGGGCCTTGGACCAGTTCTTATAATTGATTCTTGTTACTCAGAGGTGCTTTGAATCAGACTTCAGTCTAGTCAGGGACATCAGGACCTGATAGCAGAAAATGCTTTTTAAGGAAAAGCTCTGTGGTTGCTGGCAACTTTTGGTCCTATCTTTGAGCCCACATAGCAGGGGGACAAGCAGGCGGGAATGGTAGGATTCTAGGCAGAAGCACACCAGAGAAGTAGGAAGAGACAGAGTAGCTTATGGTAAATACTGTTTTCCATATTTCAGAAAAAATTTTTTCCTTGTTACAGGAAAGTTCTCTTTCTTTTGGGATTCTTTACTGTTGTCATGTGACAGTTATTTTAGTAAGCTGCTCATTGTGAGACTCAGGTTAGTGGAAGTGAACTGTTAAGAGTAAAGCACTGTGCAGCATCTGAGGCCACTTCTACACTACAAGCTTACATTGGTATAACTATGTTGCCCAGAGATGTGAAAAATCCACACCCCAGAGCAACATAGTTTTACTGACCTAACACTCCGGGCAGACATGCTATGTCAATGGTGGGGGCTTCTCCTTTGGACATAGCTATCGCCTCTCATGGAGGTGGATTAACTATGCAAATAGCAGACACTGTTCTGTCAGCATATTGGCAGCTACACCAGAAGAGCATTTTAAGTGTAGGCCTAGTTAAGTGACAACCCCCTGAAATAAATGGGAATTAGTTTCTGTGTAACACCAAAGGATCTCCAGGAATTTTGGTAGGCTCCTAACTGTGGTTTGTCCACTCCACAGCAGTGCAAAAATGGGGAGAATGCAGTGACTTTCTTGTTTGTCTATAAAGCCTGAGATAGTAAGTCTGGTACAAAATCAGACCTGGTATAAGTGTGTGCTAATCTAGTAACTAAAGAGAATCTGCACCTACCCATTCCAGGTCTAAATTTTTGAGCTGGGTTTGTGAAATGCAAGTGATCCAGGAGAAAAAGATGAGAGAGAATTAGAAGATACTCTTTTGAAGGGGTCATATGTAAAGGGGATAAACTACACTCCTTTATGATCCAAGATCTAAGAACCAGCGAAATGATTCAAGCATTAAAATAGACCTGTAACATCAGTCTCTTCAGATGTACATGAGTGTTACGAGGCTTCAGAAGAAAAAGCACAGGAGCAGGGTGACAGTTTCTCACTGACTCAACAAGACCTGTCACGCTATTTCCACGTTTCTTCCACTTGCTCATTAATGACCTCCTACACTATAAAAAGAACGCTCCAAATATGCTATGCCCTTAAGAGAACATTTTATAGGGTCTATCAGATATTAAAAGGTCTGTTAGCAGCAAGGAAAGAATTTCCTGAAACTCTGGTCAACATTTCCACTGCACCTACATGCCTTAACAAGAAGATATGCACGATCAAATTGGCCTTTACAAGTTAAACAAATGCAGGTGGCATATTTAGCCCAATCACTGACATCTACACTTCATATCAGACTAAATCCCAAATCAATTTTGAAGTAATGAAGTCATAGGTGTAAGTAGCATAGAAAGAAGATAAAGCTGTCAGACTCTCCACAAATGCCGTGAGAAGTGAGTGTCTGGAAGGAAAACATGTTTGTCATTGACTGACCTACAGTTTTGAAAAATAAGATAAAACTGTACTGGAAGAAAGTTAAACAAAGCAATGTGTACTAAATGATTCTTTCATGTGCAGATTACAAACTAGTCAAGGAGAAAATGCATTCCTTTGAGTCAGGATCGGAAGAACTTCTTGGGTACAAAACTGATTGGCAATGACATCAAAGCCCACTTTGTTAGCTTGGGTCTCAATTCTGCAACCTTTACACTGAATTGTCCTAACTAGTAGCATGGGGCTGTTCATATAAGTGCTGCTCAACGCAAGTAGGAGTTGGAAAAGCAAGTTCTCTGCTCTTAACATAATGACTTAAATTTAATTCAAGTGTAACTCCACTGAGTTCAATGGAGTCACAACAGGGATGAATTGGTTCCATGGCTACCAAACATAAAAACTGGGAGTAACTTGGGATTAGAGCTATATGAAACATTTGCAGTGGAACTCAGAAACACACACAATTCCCCTGTTCTGATATTTCATTTAAAATTCAAAACTCAGCAAATTTCACTGAAAGGTTCATCAAGACTCTCAAACTTCTGAGTTACACTTCAGCTCTGTTGTAAGATGGCTCAGATTCACTTATGTTTGCACCTCCACTTTGAGTGTATTTTGCTTCAAGTTTTTGGCTTGTTTGAACTTTCAGCATAGGGGGTCAGATTCCTCTATTATACTCATGCAGCTCTTTTGGGCCAAGTGCTGTAAATGCACAGAGACTGAAACCAAAGTGTCCACGCAACAACCCATACTCTGAAATGAAATCAGTGACTCAGCTTGATTCAGAATCCTTGTCTCCTAACCTGAAAAGTTTGTAGATGTAAGGGATATAGTGTTAGGGCCAATCCTGATTTAACTGAGAGTGGCATCTGACTAAGGTTGAGTCAAAACATCATGGCTAGGTTCCAGAGTAATAATAAACAAATGTATATAATTTTTATTTATTGTGCACTCAAACCTGATGACTCCCAGATGCCTATTCATCTAGGACAGGGATCTCAAACTCAAATCACCACAAGGGCCCCATGAGGATTAGCAGAGGGCCTCATGAGGACTAGTACATTAGCCCAAGGGCTGCACCACTGAAACCTTTTCATACAACAATATTTCAAATAGTGGTAGCAATAGTGTCATTGTGGGCCACAGAAAATAGATTTAGGGGCCGCATATGGCTCTTGGGCCGCATGTTTGAGACCCATGGTCTAGGAGATGGATCCTGCATAATAATATACTAACTCGCTGTTGGCTATGAAAAGGACTAAGTCCCCACAGACTTTTAAAATGAGAAAATACAGAGCAGTAAAATTTTCAGAAGATCCTGTATACCATTCTCAAAAGTGTCTATAGCCCTTGTGATTCTAAATTTATTCTGGGTAAACTTTTCAAAAGTGGTTGTCGTGTAAAATGACCTGACTATTGGAGAAGCCTTAGAATATGGCCTATTACTTAGGAAGAAAACAGCACAGCAAAGGTTCTTAAACTGGAACAAGTCATAAAAAGTATCCATTTCCAATCCAACCCATTTTCCAACTACAGAAGACTCCTTCTTCCATATTAGTCTAAACAGGTGCGTGCCTTGTGTTAAAAAGAAGGAGATGATCATGGTCCATGGATCTCTCACCTTTCACAAAGCCACTGTCCTCCTGCTGTTGTGCTCCAGGTGTCTGTGTTACACTGTGGGAAGGCAGCAGTGAGCCTGAACACAGCTTAGTCTGTTGCTCTTGGGTCAACCTGAGGTTTCCAGAGATACTATCTTGGCCTTGTTGGGTCTCCTCTCTGAATTCAGGAACAGCGACTCCATCTCCTACTGCAAAATGGAGGGCGAATTAACAATAGTATTTGCTTATAAATCAAATGAAGTAGGAAAAAATGAATGAATAGGCACCATCATACTTTACCTTTGTCTTGTTCACTTTCTGTGCAGTGTCTGTTTCCTTGTTCTGTTCTAATTTCCTGGTTTTTACAAAGAGAAGCACCTTTTTAATGCAAACATTACTCATCATAAGCTTCCTAACTTCATTGTGAGGTAATTAGGTGTTATTCATAAGACTGTATACTGATGGGAAAACTAAGGCAAGGTGTATAAGAAGCTTACTGCCCCGTGCTCTGTGCAAAGGTGGACCCAACTTGCAGCAGGACGTGATGGAACTCTGCTAGATGAAGAGGAAGGCAGGATTCCTGGGGCCTGCACAGGAGGTCCATGCACCCAGCATATTGTGGAATTCTGTGGGAGCTCTTTCCTTCTCCCAGTGCACTGAGGCTGAGTGGGGCAGGGAAGTGGTGGAAGATGGTAGATGTAAAGTGATGGTGCACCACTTGCTATGGACTTGTCTGCACAGTAGATGAATTGTGTCAAGTCAGCACAACTCTTCATGGTTCTGTCAGGCATGACATTGATGATGACTTTGCAGTCAGTGTAGATGGGGGCAAGTAAAAATCAACATTGTGGCAGCTGCTCATAAGTAAACCCCGGTCCCAGTAAGGTTTACACAGGACAGGGCTGCAGACGTGAGGAACTTTACTTGACCTTGTCTATGGTGACTGGGCAGTTTGGGTCAATGATCTGTTAGTTAATTACTACTTAGGCCAGGGTCATGTTCTAAATCACTGTTCAATAAAGAGCAGTCCCGCTGCTCCCTGCACCAAGGCACCACAGCTGAAGAATAGGTTGCTGCAGTACTGTTCATAGAGCAGTTTGGGAAAAGGATTCCTTCAACCCCTGGGAACCTTCCCTGTGCTGAACCTAGCTGCTTGGAATTACTCAGGAGAGAGAAGATGTGATTTTCAGAAAATCACGGGGAGAGGGAGGGTCTGTCATATTGAACATCAGAACTCAGAAGGGCTTGGCTCTCAATTCTATGCTTTGGTCACTAAAACAGGTCTCTCTGTGCATGTTGAATTAATTCTCACATTGCACCATATTTCCTCCCTCAAGTAATAACTTCTGTGGAAAGAAAATGAGCGAACAGGGTAGACAGACACAAGGCAGCGAGGAACATTGGCAAGTGAAGAAAGAAATGCCTGGGAGCTACAGCAGTAACACTCCAACATTAGTTATGATTAATAAGCCACTTATTGAAAAGCAGATCAAATTGTGACGGCTGGGGCTGCCCATTGTGAGGGTGGATGTAGACTACAGAAACTGAGACAATACACAAAAGTAAAATCTGAACAATAGCACAGGATGTATTGTTGCCTGTGTCATGTGAGGCTCAATTTTACCAAGTGAGAAACTGAGTGTCCTCAACTCTGGCCATGTGGGTTTGATCCAGCTCTGAAACCTAGATCTGGGGTAGCTGAGTAAAGAGAGCTTAGCAAATTCCAAAGAGACTGATTTTACAGGCAATAGACTGGCAATATTTCCATTCGTTTTAGTAGGTTTGCAGGTGACAGGAGTGCACAATCAGACCTTTAGCTTCTAATTTAGCTCAAAATCTACAGTTCTTTATAGCCAAGCAAATCTGATATTAAACTTCACTGACTCCAGTGGCTCTTAATAATTCTCATATTTGTTTTCTTTAGATTCTGTCTCTTTCTGTTAGCTCCTCTCACTTCATTTGTGAGGTTAGCTGGTGTCTATAACCAATGCCATGCAACGTTCCCTCTAAGCTGCGCTGGCGCACTGCAGCGCAGCCCGCCGCAGCCGCCAGCGCAGCGAAGGCTGCCGGCAGCGCATTGCCGGCAGCCACAGTCCCTGGTTAGAGCTCCTCTGGGGCTGGGAGTTTTCAAAACTCCCGCCCAGAGAAGCTCTAACGGAGCATGCCCAGAAAATCTGGGCATGCTCCGTAGAGCTTCTCTGGCCCCAGGAGCTGTGGCTGGGCCATCTGGCTCCAGCCACAAGGTAAGTTTCTGGGGGTCACTGGGAGTGGGGGCGGGGAGGCTGCTGGGCAGCCGGGAGTGGGCCCATGGGAGCGGGGGGGCAGCCAGGAGCATGCCCGCGGGGATGGGGGGGCTGCCAGGAAAAGGCCTGTGGGAACGGGAGGGCCTTCAAGTGCGGGGGCGGCCGGGATTGGGCCCAAGGGGGCGGGGGGGCCGCCGGGAGTAGGGAGCAGGGAGGGCAGCCGGGAGCGGGCCCGCAGGGGTGGGGGGGCCGCTGGGGGAGGCAGGAGTGGGCCCACGGGGAGGGGCAGCGCAGCAAGCCCGCGGGGGGGGGGGCAGCGCAGCGAGCAACATGAGTTGCTCAGCTGCCACCAACTCTTAGAGGGAACATTGACCCACGTTCTGTCTGGTACAGGCTGCTGATTGGTCCATAGGGTTAGCTAGTTTCCTTCCTCCTCTGTACCTAGCCACTGAACAGATCTAGCCTCAGGCAGAAAACCTTAGTCCCTACTTCTGTGCAAGTTTTTGTCATGGTAAATTTGAGAGGAAAATCACCAATTTACCTTAGCAAAATTCATGGGTTTTGACTAAAACTAGTAAAAAGTCACACACCCAAGTGCTTTATAAATGTGTGTAATATACATGTACACACCAAAAAGGAGAAGTGTGGACTGTACCATGTATGCCTTGTGAGACTTGCCTAGGTTTATCTGGTTTAATTATTTTTAAACTTCTTTAGTTGGGAAGAAGGGTTCACCTCTTTTCATTCTGCTCTGACTTGCTTATGAATTAATATAAAACTTCTTCATCCTAAATCGCCACTAGAATTCTTTATTTTGGAGAGGGTTTTATACCCATTAACTTTAAGCACATTTAAACAATGATGTGATAGGGCAAGCAGTCATGGAAAAAAGGAAGGTGACTCAGAGGGGAGATAGCTGATGCTATTTAAGAAGCTAGTATAAATCTCCCTGACTGTTGGGGGTCCCATTTTTCCCACTGTTACCTGCTTTTTTGTTGGGTGGAGGCGGGGGGAATAGAGCCTGAGCAGTTTGTCCCTATCTCAGCAGTAGACTTAGGTGGTGATTTAGATAGAGCAGGCTGGATGCAGGAAAGAGGAGAGGAGGCCTGTCTACTAATCTCCTTCTAACAAGGCACACTGGGTGGGAGAAGGATCTGCAGTACTGTACCTATGCAGGCACTCCTACCTCTCAGTCAGTGCTGGTGAAGCAAACTAGAGAAGGAGTTGTTCCAAGAACTAGAGATATAACTTGTTGGAGACTTACAAGGGAGTAGTTCTATGGAACCAATAATATTCTGACTACTGTATATTCTTTGAGGGGCAGGAGAGTGGATTTTGTATGCATACAGAACTTTGTGTTTCTGTTGATGCTATTATGGCTTCAGATGCCTAAGCTTATAACCTGATTTGTGCCGCTGACCCCTTCAGTGCACTGTCTCTGCAGTGTAGATCCTACTGGCAATCATGTTTGTCTAACTGGTTTGGTCACTTTTCCTTCCTCCCAGCTCTGTGACCAATAGTGCATTGCCCCATGTGCTGCTGATGTCACTCTGTATCCATGTGCTTAGGGCACACTCTGTCCCCATTAGGGTATAAAGAAGGAACTGCCTAGAGCACTGATACAAATATGGCTATGATGGTAGAAAAGTTTTTGTGCAGGATGGACATGAATTGAATTAGATGACTTGTATTGGGTTAATGTGACCATGCTGTGAATTAGTTTCAAATCACAGTTAAAAGCTCTAAAGCAGTGGTTCCCAACCTTTTGCAGGCTGGGGACACCTTTCCTACCAAAAAAAATTTTTGTGGACCCCCTGTCCATCACTGCTGTGATGCTGTTGACGAGATCAGTCCATGTGGCCAAAAATCTGGCCTGCGCGACCAGAATCAGAGTGGGGAACAGGAGCCGCTGCAGCCATAGCCCCCTCCTCCTCCCCATGACAGCAAGTGGGACTGCTGTGGCCATGGCCCCCAGCCAGCACCTGCAGGGGAATGGAGGAAGCCACCAGGCTGGTGAACTGAGGCAGTGTTGCCAAGGCCCCCAGCGAGCACCTGCAGGGGAGTGGGGGCAGGCAGCTCCTGCAGGGGAGCGAAGCCAAGCCATTGCCAGCATGAGCAGCCAATGAGCGGTGGCAGCAGGCAGCCCACTGCGTGCCCCCACCCCCACTGGGATCCAGCCCTGGCAGGAAGCATGGGGCTGCAGCTGGGTTCTGGCCCTGGCAGGGAGCAGTGTCGCAGACCCCCTGGAACATGTCCATGGACCCCTGGGGGTCTGCAGACCCCAGCATGGGAACCACTGCTCTAAAGAGAGCCTAAGAAAACAAAACTAACATCACAGGCTACTGGATAGCTGTTGGACAGCTGGACAGCTTGCTTAGTCTGGACTAATTTAGCCCTTGGCCACACTAGGCTTTGCCTAGTCTGAACTAAGAAATTTCTTAGTTCGTACTAACCAAAGCTTAGTCTGCACTAGTAAAACCTGGTGGTTAGTCCAGACTTCCATGCTTAGTTCGAACTAAGCACAAGCAATATGCAAAATAATGTCTAGTTCAAACTTAAAAAGTTTGAACTAAGCCATTAGTTTGAACTAGCCACATGTTCTAGTTCAAACTAAAACTTTAGTTCGAACTAGAAAGCATGACTAGTTCGAACTAAAAAGCCGTGGTTAGTTTGAACTAGCCTGAGGCTATTTTGGACTAACCTCAGACTTATCTGGTTCTGACTTGCAAGTTTGAACTAAATTTTTAGACGCAGACATAGCCAAGTAGTCTTTTAGCCTCATTTGTAGATGCTCAAGGCATAAATGCAGCATTTGCACTATGTTGAGGGAAAGGGCGGAAGTAGGGTTCTTTTTCGAGCACTGCTTGGATACGTTCGGTATTAGGTGTCTACATGCTGCAGCGCATGATTGGTTGGAAGCATTTTTGCCCTAGCCTGTCAGAGCAGGGTCGGTGGCTGACACGCCCTCTTGCTACTCCCATGGCTATATATATGGCCCCAACCCTGACCCTCCCCACTTCCTTTTTCCGCCCTCAGCAACGGTTTTGGAACAGCCCTGTCCTTGCAATCACAAGTGCCTGTCATTACGTTGTTGCACAAGCCGGCCGTTTAAGCTAGAGGACCTGTTCGTGGATATTGTTCCACCAAGAACCAGTGCTACACAACGTGCAAGTCCGGAGCGGGAACACTACTCCCAACGGCTGCCAGAGATACTGAGATTTAAACCCTGTGCTTCTTGCGGCAAGGTCTTCCTGTGGGATGATCCCCATGAGGAGTGCCTGTGGTGCCTGGGTTAGTCCCATCACAGGCTACCGACTGCTCTATCTGTCAGTCCTTCAAGCCAAGGATGCTCAAAGACAGAGAGCAAAGGTGCTGTGCACTGGCCTTAGAGCAAGCATGGCAGCCTGTCTCCGAAGAACCGGAGTTGCCTTAGGCACTGGCACCATCTGCCAAGTCTTCACAAGAGCCATCCTAGTGCCACGCCGCTGTGGAGCAGAAGGCGCAATCAGCACCGACTTTGGTGCCGAAACGTTCTTGCCAGTCTACCTCGCCTCTGCTGAGTTACTCCCGGCACTGAGAACAAGAAGTGGTGCAGGTTCTGACCACCCTGGCGGCCTTTGAGGCAGCAAAAGCCTTGCTGCTTTTGCCTACACCCACGCCACTGAAGCCTCTTAAGAAGAGAGAAAAGCCTGCCTTCCTCTCGGGGAAATTGTCCCCTTGCAAGTGGCACCGCTCCCCGATGCTCAGCATGGCACTGAGCTCCCTGGCATTGAGGGAAGAAGCCTTCCTGAAGGCACTGAGAGGTACCACCCTAGGCAGGGCTTGGAAGCGCAGTAGGCAGTGCTCCATTTCTCCCTGGCATCGTAGAACCCTGTACAGACCCCATGCCAGAGTCCAGAGAGGCCAGGCAGTTGGAAATCTTGGGTAGGAAGGCATATTCGACCGCGGCCTTCCAACTACATATAGCAAACCACCAAGCACTGGTGGCTAAATATACAGTTGATATCTGGGATTTCCTTAAGAGATTTTTGGGTCTTCTTCCCCAAGATCAGAGGGAAGATTTCGAGTCCTTTCTTGAAGAAGGTTCCCTGGCATCCTGCGAGGTGCTCCTAGCGGCTTCGGATGCCACGGACACAGCAAGCTGAGGAGTTGCCATGGCTGCTGTTCAGAGCCATAACTAGGGCAGGGTGAATGGGGCAAAGACCTGGGTGGAGAATTTTAAAGGGTGGCCACAAGACCCTGCCTGGCCCGGAAGAGGAATGTGCCTTAGGCACATTCCTCCTGGAGCTAGGGAGGGGCTGGGGAGTTCTTCCCGCCCTGCCCTGAATGTCCCTGGCCGCTCTGACCTGGCAGCTGGGGAAGCACCCCATGCCGAGTCTCCGCTGCTCTCCCCTGGCGGCAGGGCAGGCATTCCTCTGCGAGTGTTGGCCACTCTCTTCTAGTGGAGGGGAAAGCACCTCCCACTGGGTCTCCAGCCACTCTGGCCTGATGGCTGGGGAAGGTATCCCCCACTGGGTCTCCGCTGCTCTCCCCTGCGGCAGGGGAAGGCACCCTCATGCAGATCTCCAGCCACTCTTGCCTGGCGGTGGGAGAGGGGAGCACCCTAGCTGCCAGAAGCTGTAGTTACAGCTCTGCTCTTGTTATGAGGCGCATGGCATGGCTTAATAAAATTGGCCTACCTCAGTCCACTCAACAGCCCATACAGGACCTTCAATTCGAGGAATGGTCCTTGTCTGTGGAGAACTTGGATGCCCTCCTAAGCAGTGCTACGAACCCCAGGTTGGATCTCTGGTCCCTGGGAATGCTCCCCTCTCACACACCAAGCCGCCCTATTAGTCCTCGTCATCCTAGGGAGCATGAGCTGCCCTGATTGATTAAGCATAGAAATGACCCAGTCTTGGCCCCGAGCCAGCATGCGCACAAGGCTCCCTGTCGTGGTCCACTAGACTACCTGCCCAAATCTACAATACCTTCCTCCTAGAGAACCTGCCAAGAATCATCAGACAGCCTCACCCCTTCCTTAGGCAGAAATTCCCTAGTGTTTACCAGGGGGCCTGCAACTCAGTAGCAATGTCCAAGCAATCTCTCCGCCCCTTCGCACTCCCACATTACAACGGGTTGCTGGACTAGGGACCCCTATTTCCCCATACACAAAGGATCTCTGCCTCTGTGCTCTATGTCTAATCTGGGGTTTTTCCCAGCAAACACTGCTATCTTCTTGGCACATACAGGCAATTGCTCTCTCCACTGCCTGCTTTCTGCTTCCCTATAGGTAGTCAGGGCTGGCCCTCCAAGACTCTACTTCCAGTCCTAGCTCTTCCTAACTATTTGCTTTGTTCCTAGTTCTTTTCTCCACTCAAGTCCAAGGCGATTTGTAGCCTTGCTCAGTAGGCTTAGTGAGGGCACAGCGAAGACCCAGCCAAGCTGCGGCTTAGCCCCGTAGAGCTTAGTCACAGGGGAAGATGAGATTCTTGTGGAGTCCTACAGAAGCCCAGGATAGGGCCTGCACAATTCTTTCTTAAGGATTCCCAAGCTATAGGGTGAAACCACTCATGAGCTAGTGTGCTTTGAATGCCCTCACCTCTCATTCATAGTTGTCCACAGTACACTGGGTTATTGGTGAGTGCCATGTGTTCCTCGGGGGGTAGTACATATAGATTTCCCCATTTTTTTTCTCCTCTCCTCCTGCTTTCCTTTTCACTCCAGGCTAGAGAGGACCAGGGCCCGAGCTGGCCCAGGTCTTTGGGTGACAAGAGCCATACCTTGCCATATGTGGTGAGCCAATTTGCCCTCTGTTTCCAGCAGGTCTACATTCCGTGTCAGGGCCTCTTTCTTACTTCGGCCCACATTCCCCTTTTCTCTATGGGTCGAGAAAGATCTTTACCTAGGCCCATCTGTCTTTTTTAAGACCCTATTTAATAATCAACTATCATCCGAGCACCCCGAAGAACTTTCACTCCTGGGGCCCCTAAGCTTGAGGGATGCACTGGTGGCTTCTTAGCTTCCAACCCTACAGGACCTTCATCATAAGGGGCTAGTGAGGGGAACTGCCCCTTGAACTGTAGAGGTTACATGTCTCTACCCTTGACATTACTGGGCTGGGACCTCTCCAGTTTCCCGCTCTCCCCTTCCGAGCCTCCCGGTGCGTGTCTTCTTGGACAAGGGAGGTTAGTCTCCTCCCTCCCCTCCCACCCCCTCCTCCTTTTGGTTCAGGGCCTGCTCATAGGGTGTTTGTTGCATCCCTCGCTTCCCCCACCTTTTTTTCCCTCCTCAGGGTCTGGGCGGGCTCACCAAGTAGAAAGGGTAGGCTCTATGTTTAAGCCTAGGAGCTTGAAGCCCAGTTTGATTGCTCTCACTGTTAGGTCTCTTTAGGGCCCTCTGGCTTTACACTACCATTATGTCCTAAGGTGACATTATACTCCCACAGACAACAGTGAAGTGACCTTGATCCTTTCCTTTTTCCCAACCTTGCCATAGGGGCCTTCTTCTCCCCAGGAGGGTGGACCTTGGGAAATTACTAGTAATGCGTAGAAGTGCCCTCCGGGACACCTGTGTATCCAGGTGCACAGGGCAGGGTATTATGGCTGCCATTCCCCAGTCTCAATTCCTTTACATTACCTACTCACTTTTCTTATTGACTGGGGTTCCTGTGGGCCTTGGCCTCTTGTGCCAGAGACCTAAAGTGCTAGGTTGCATACTTTGCACCAGGCTCCTTTTCTCTTAGGTGGTAGGAAGGTTGGTTGTGCGATGGGTTTACTCTCAAATTCCTCACCATATTTGTCTTTCCTCTCTGAGCCTCCAGCCTTGGAGAGATAGAGCAGTTCCTTAGTTCTCGGGGTCGTGCACATACTTCCTTTGGTTAGGGAAATTGAGAAGACAGGATACCTTCTCTCGCCTGTGTTCCTCTTCCCATGTTATCGGGGTCTCCCCCTTTTCTCCTTTGGGTGACACCTTTGATCCTGGTACTGTGGGGCTCTGTATACTCCAGGTGCCATTGACCATTGCCTGCCCCTATGGATCTGTAGGGAGGACTCCCTCAGAGACTGTTAACTCCCATCCATTTTCCTCACCTTACCCCTAGAAGGTTTGGTCTAGATTGTTTCTATCTTGCAGGGAGTATCAGAGTAGCGCTCTCTAAAATCCTTTTAGATCGCCGTCTGCTACCCCTGGGCTCAAGGGTGACTCACTTATAGCCCGAAGCTAGACCTTCTGCACTTAATTTTTCCTGCACTGGTTTCCCTCGCGGAAGTACTCCACTCACCATTTAGGATTATGGGGTTACTTCGGAGCAAACCGTCATGACCCATTGTTGAGCTCTCCTTCATTTCTCCCAGGGCTGGTGAAGTAGTTTTCTACTCACCCTTAATACTAAGCATACAGTATGAGCTGCCGTTGCCTAGGCAGGGCCCATCTTTGCAGTCCCCTGCTACCTGCAAGTGAGTCACTATGACCTAAAATTGAAGTTTTAGGCTGCAGTGGGAATAAAGATCTGTACATCCCATTCTTCACGAAGAGCACAGACTTTCCCCCTTCTCTATATAGGTCTTAGCAACAGATGCTCAGCATACTATTTCATTCGCCAAATACAATCCTACCTTGAGCCCCCTAGGGTGATGGTTACAGACACTCAGCATATTATTTCATTCACCAAATACAATCCTACTTTGAACCCACCAGGGTGATGGTTAGGACTTGGTTGTGTAGGGACCAATAATGGTCTTAATGTGCAAGGAATTTCCAGGGCAGTTCTCCTACTCAGTCTGCCCTGGGAGTGGCCCACTTCCCCATCCAGTTCTCCCTGTCTAGGGCTCTTAGGGCCCAAAGAAGAGTGATTCTCTTTGCTTGGGAAAAGGGAGTCCCTAGCTTCTGACTGCCTTTCTTGGGTTTTGGGTTGTACTGGTCCTGCATGCTGAGTCTGGGACCCAACCCCTCTCAAGGTGACTTGCAGTTCTCGCTAGGCCCCATGAGTCTACTCAGGGCGGGTCCTCATACAGTTACCTTTTCCCCTCTTAGGTAGGCAATACAATTACCTGAGGTAACCTCCTGCTGGGGCTTCATCTAAGGGGATGGCCGTGCTGAAGGCGGAAAACTCCAACTCTGCCCACCATCCACAGTGTGGCTAGCAGTCACCTAGTACTGAATGTATCCGAGCAGCGCTCAAAGCAGAATGGTGGGTTACTTGCCAGTAACTGTCCTTCTTTGAGATGGGCTGCTCAGGGCCCCCCCACCGTCCCTCCTATCTGGAGTTGGTGATTCTAAGGAAGTGGGGAGGGTCAGGGTTGGGACTGTATATATAGTCACAGGAGAGGACAGAGGGGGCATTGGTTGCTGACCCTTCTCTGACAGGCTAGGGCAAAAATGCTTCTGACCAATTGTGTGCTGTGGCACATAGACAACTGATACTGAATGTATGCGAGCAGTCCATCTTGAAGAAGGACGGTTACTGGCAAGTAAACCACTGTTCTGTGCAGGAAGGTTCTGTAACTCGCTATTCTGCCTGAATGACAGTGAGCTGAACTCTCCTGCAGCTTAGGAGGGTGGATTGCATAGTTTTGGTAATTGGCAGGGTGCAGCCAGGGGGTTCACAGACAGCTAAAATCCACAGTGTGAATATCCCACTAAGGCAGTGGTTTTAAAACCACGGGTCGAAACCCTGTACTGGGTTGCAGCACCTCCTGCTGCTGCTGCCACCAAAAGACTGGAATGAATTACTCAGAGATGTAATTGTCAGATCATGGACATAAATAATTTTTTTCAACTGGGTTCTGAGAAAAATGTTTGAAAACCACTGCACTAAGGAACATCAGGCTACCTACCTCACTGTTCCTTTACACAGCTGCTAATTCAGGCTGTGAGGTGACTTGTGAGCTTCTTTAGGGTGAGGAACACTTTTCTCAGCTCTCTGCATGCATTTTCCTGAGTGCACAGCCTATTCACTTGGGATGTATGTTGTAGCCAAGAGTTTCCTCCCCTCTATTTAAATACATTGTGGTAAGTTCCTATTTTGAACATACCAGCCTTTTTTCTGTACAAGGCCCAGAAACTCTTTTCTTCAGGGCAGCTTCTTCCAAGGGGTGTGCTTCCTGTGAAAATAAATCCCATCAAAGGCATGACCGTTGTAGTTAGCACTACTTAAATAGTTCACTTATCTATTGATTTCATGCCCTATGATATCAACCACTGAAAGAAGAACAAACACTGAAGAAAGGAAAAGAGATCATACAGCAAATGAGATTAAGAGCATCTGTTTTTGTTTACACAGTATCAAAAATATGCATTGTGTTTTACAGACAGGTACATTCTGCCACAAAGGAAGTATAAGCAGAGGCCATAATGGTAAAACTGGATCTGCATGGGCAGGTCTCTGCACTATGCAAAGCCCCAGTGAAGGACTGCAGACAATGTTACTTGACAGTTGCTTAGTCGTTATAAATGTTAAGGGCTCTCTGGGAAGGGAGGAAGTCTGACGGTAACAGCAATAAAATCAGCAAAAAAATGGGTTGTTTTGCCTGGCAAATACATGTGTCATGGAGTTTCCAAGAATTCTCTTTAAACCATGTGCCTGTGCAATATTGCTTATTTCAGGGAAGGGCAGGGTTTGTACAGTTCATGGAAAAAGTGTTTTATAGGAGGAAAGAGCAGAGCCATGATGGACCAGGTTAGATGGGTCCAGAGCATGTTGTCAATGTTTACTCTTGTTTCCTTTTTATTGTTTATTATTTATTATGGTCAAACTCAGAGGGCAGCAGGAGTAACATCATGTAGAAAAGTACTATAATTTATGTACAGGGCCTCTTGTGCCACCTGGCTGCAGAATTTACCACTTTGTAACAGAATTATGCTCCATAATGAGATATAATGATTTAAAAATTGTTTCTAGATTAAATGGTTGTGAAGACAATCTTAATAATATGAACCAGATGCAAAGTGTAACACGATGCAGTTATGTCTCTGTTAATCTGGCAGACAACCTGAAATCAAAACTTATAAAGAGACCCATTCACTGCAGTGGAGTGTTACTTTTGTATGTAACCTTATTATTAAGCAATTTAAATGTAAACACTGATCACTTCAGCCAAAACATCCAATGGACAGGACTAGACTGGAACTCTGAAATGGTGCAAGGACTCAAAAGACTAGACTCACCTCTGTGACTCTGTTTCCCCACATGTAAAACAGGAATACTGATCAGATAGACTATACTGAAAGTCCCTCTTGGCCTTAAAAACTACAAAGCACTTTGATTCAAAGTATTGTACAGGTGGTGGTGGTGGTGGGGAACTGTTTTGGATCAAACAGTGCTTAGTTTCTGGGCATTTCGAACTTTATTTTAAAAGAAGCAGAGGAAATGAAGGATTAAATTTTGTGACAGAAAAGGCAGGTTTTGACCCAAATCCTCAGCCACTGTAAGTTTTGTACACCGATTTACACCAGTTGAACATCATTTGTGGATTGTGAAATTTAGAAGTGATTTTAAATGAACATTTTAACTGATTTTAGATTTTAATCAATTGAACTGTCCCAAGGACATCTTTTACAATTCAGTTTTTAAATGCGCACTGAAAATACCCGTTTGCTCTTTTGAAATGTCAATTTTTTAATGTTGACTCCTTTGCTGGATTCTGTTCCCAGGTTTGTAACTAGAAGTTAAAGAATCTAGAAGAAACATTTCACAGTGTAACTAAAATCTTTTTTTAACTTTGAGTCCACGTGGCATAAAGGGCTGTCATAACATATTATACATTATGTATGTAATTTTTTTCCTGTTTTAACATACCAGCTTTTTATTTATAAAGCTCTGAGGCTCTCCTTCCAACAGGACAGCTGCCCTGAAGCACTCTGAGCTCTTCTGTGAAGATAAACAAGAATTGCAGCAGCATGACCTACAATGAATGCTATTTAATATCATAGATATTTTCACAACAGAAAATATTAAATGTTAACTCATGAGCACAGCCTGAAATTAGCACAAACATGGTTCACTTGTTTCCCTGCTCTAAATGGTTGTGCAATGTGTTGCAGCACACCGAGTTGCTGTGTTGCAGAGCAGAGGTGGATATATTTCAGTAGGGGGTGAGGTGATTCCTATGCATTCTACCTTTTACCAGGATGTTGTTTTAAGTAATGTTGATAAAGTATTTCTGAGACTTTGGAAAGAACTGTGTGACAGAGAGGCAAATCGCTGTTACAGATTTTAGTTAGCCTCTAACGGTATACACAGCATGTCTGTGCTAAAGAACTGAAGTGGCCAGATTGCACCACTGTATGCCCCTAGTCTGGTGCGTCCACAGTAGAGTTGGCATTCTTTAAGCAAAACTTTTGGTGGCCTCTGAATTCACTTACCAACTTTTGCTGGTGGCTGCTTTCACACTTTTTCCTAAAATACTAAACTTTCAGAAAAACAAATAATTATGTATACAGACACATCCAAACCAGTGTAATTTACTTTTGCTAGCTAGTGAGTCTGCTGTGAAAATATTGACAAACATACAAGTATCACTTTTCTCAGCAGATTTACTCAGCCCTGGCAAGCCTGTGGACATATTAAGCCCTGCATGGCAGTGGGTTGGGGGAAGCAGTGAGGGCCAAGGGTGATAGGGTTGGGGAGTGGAGGATGAGGCAGGAGCCAGAGTCTGAAATCCAGGGGATAAGGACCAAAGTCCCAGAGCTGGGGCCTGCTGCCCTGCCATCCCAGGACTGAAGCCCAAAGCCTGAGTCCTACAACCCCTGGGAAGATGGGGAGCTCTCCAGCTGCCTGCTCCTTCAGCATTCTGCTCCAGGTATACACAGAGGGAGGCAGGGCCAAACTTCTGCTTCAGCTCCAGCAACTAAAATCAAGGTGGTGGATGCAGGAGCAACAGGGAAGAAGAGAGGCCACTGCTCCCTCTCCCCCCACTTACCTCCAGTTACAACCTGGAAGGCTGTGGCTGCAAGAAAACCTATTAGCAGCCATGCTTAAGGGAACATGCTTAAGGGAACACGGTCCTGCTAGACCACAGTTAACTAAAACAGCCTGTGGCAGTTTTGTCCCTCAGCAGACTAGATCTGCAGTACATTAGAGGTGTGATGTCAATTGGATACTTAGCTGACAGATCCTAGCTCAGACCCTAGAACATGGGTCTCAAACTCAAATCACCAAGAGGGCTGCATGAGGACTAGTATGTTAGCTCAAGGGCTGCACCACTGAAACGTTTTCATGCGACAATATTGCAAATATTGATAGCAATAGTGTTGTTGTGGGCCACAGGAAATAACTTTAGGGGCCACATGCAGCCTGCAGGCCATGAGTTTGAGACCCCGGCCCTAGAAGCTGTAGCTTCTGGGACATTTTGAAAGGCCTTGTGAGACAGTTCAGGAAGTGCTTTGCAGGAGTGCTGAAAGATTCAGTTAGTGTGCTTATCTAGCTGAGGTCACAGAAAAAGCTTCATGCTTTCTCCCCTAACATTATGCTTAGACCAGCCTCCCGCTCCTTATTCACTATGTGCTCTTCTTCTGTTCTAATCAACTGGCACAGTTGTCCACTTCATTGCACTATCCGCATTCTCTCATTTTTGATCTGTGGTCTTGAATTAGTGTACAAGCTCCTCTGACTTGCAGAGACAGTGTGTCTCTAGTACCCACCATTTTATAGAACACAGACATTTATGGTTCTGTGTAAATATACTAGAGCTCACTAGGATTACATGTTTGTAAGTGTGATGATCAGATTATAGCGGATGGGTAGTAACACGCAGAAAGGTAATTTAGCTGCTGGCTATTGCTTTCATATAACAATCAGCACCACTTATCAGTGTTTAAAAACGTTTAATCACAGAACAATCACACAGTTTCAAGGCACAGTTCACTGAGGTGGCAGCCTTTGCTTAAAACAGGCCCAGGTTGGAATAGCTAGGTTATTGCAGATCAGGACAGAGCCTGATTTGGCACAGATGTGTGGGAAGCTTGCTTAATACAAGTTCTAGCTGGTGGTATCAGTAGCTCACTTTCATGAGCACACAGGTCAATTAATCTGCCAGTTGGCAACTTCCCACTGTGTTGCTGGGATAATGCAATAGAGCTGTGAGATTGCATAGCCTATGCATTTCTTTCCCATACCTTTTATAGTCTATCACTTGTCTTTTCTCTCGCCTGTCATAAAACATTTTTTAACACTTGTTCTGTTTTTAAGAGTTAGTTAAGACACAGAAGCTGACAGCATGATATAGTCAGCACCTTTCCATAAAAGCACTCTGAGCTGTGAAATGTGTTGCCTGTTTAAGAATCTAATGGAACTGATTCCTGGCTTTTGTAACATGGAATAAAATGAATCAGAAACCGTAAGGCTGACCAGGTAACAATTGTTTAATCTGTGCTGTTGGTTACTTAAACTGCAGCGGAGAACTTCAGAAGTGACTAGGGATTTAGGATGCCCAACTTGAGATGCCATAGGTGCAAAGTGCTAAGCACTAGCCATTTGAAAATAGGGCCCCTCAAGATATGTATCTAATGTGATCCTCAGAGAGTGCTAGCTGTCCAGTATAGCCTGTGAACCTTGATTTGACTGGTCAGCTGTTTCAACTAGTATGTTATAAAGGGAACATACTTATGCTGTGATCATTGTATCAGTTATGGGAGAATAAAACTTATGTGTATGATGTGAAGAATACTTTAAATAAAAAGGGTTCCATTTGTAAATGTTTCCCCCCCCACACAGTCCCGCATTACAATGCCTGAATAGTAACAGTCCTATCAAAGGTACACATAATGTAAAACATGACACCAGGCCTTTTCCTTATATCACACGGTAAAATCTAGAAGATTTACTCAGATTTTAATTAGTTCTCATTCAAGTAAGACTTTCACTGAAGGCAGTGAGATAATTGTCTGAGTAAGGAGAGAGGTCCAAGTGGACTGTGCAATTCCACTGTCACAGAGCTTCCAGCAGAAGTCACCTCCTTGCCACAGAATTGTGTTTGGGTATCTGGTATTAAATTTTAATGTTTAAAAAATGGTTCTTATAGATGTAGATAAACCCTTGAATGGAACTAAGTGTAAACTGATGCAGTGTCTGATGCCTGCGTCTGCAGAGAGGCTGAAATAGTAGTTCCAACAGATGTAAACTACTCTATTAATCTCCTGTTATGTATTCTAGGTTTGAGTATGGTATGGAGGACCAGGGTGTAGAGTCTGAGGACTCCATATTCCCCTCAGTCCACAGTAACCTCCCACTGATGTCACTGTCTTGCAGAGTTGGAGTACCTATGTTGATGGGGGAAGTGCTCCCATTGGCATAGGTAACATCTACATCAGCATAGCTGATTGGCAAATTAAGGAAGTATAGGTTGGATAGGTGGACTATAAGGTGGATAGAAAACTGGCTAGATCAACGGTTTCAGCGTGTAGGAATCAATGGTTCCATGTCTAGCTGGCAACCAGTCACGAGTGGTGTGCCCCAGGGGTCGGTCCTGGGGCCAGTTCTGTTCAACATTTTCATCAATGATCTGGATGATGGAATAGACTGCACTCTCAGTAAGTTTGCGGATGACACCAAGCTGGGGGGAGCGGTAAACACATTGGAGGACAAGGACAGGATTAAGGGAGACCTAGATAAATTGGAACAGTGGGCCAATAAAAATCTTATGAGCTTCAATAAGGACAAGTGTAAAATCCTGCATGTGGGACGGAAAAACCCCATGCACTGCTACAGGCTGGGAAACATTCAGTTAAGTAGCAGCAGTGTAGAAAAGGACCTGGGGGTCATGGTGGATGGGAAGCTAGATATGAGTCAGCAGTGTGCTATTGCTGCCAAAAAGACCAATGGCATACTGGGCTGCATCAAAAGAAGTGTTACCAGCAGATCAAGGGATGTGATCATTCCCCTCTATTCTGCACTGGTGAGGCCACATCTAGAATACTGTGTTCAGTTTTGGGCTCCCCACTACAAAAAGGACAGGGACATGCTAGATAGAGTCCAGCGGAGGGCAACCAAAATGATTAAAGGGCTGGAGCACAAGCCCTATGAGAAAAGACTGAAAGCATTAGGCTTATTTAGTCTGCAGAAGAGAAGATTGAGGGGGGATTTGATAGCAACCTTCAACTACTTGACGGGATGCTCCAAGGAAGATGGAGCTCGACTGTTCTCGGTGGTAACAGAGGACAGAACAAGGAGCAATGGTCTCAAGTTGCAGTTAGGGAGGTTGAGGCTGGATATTAGAAAAAACTTTTTTTACTAGGCAAGTGGTGAAGCATTGGAATGAGCTGCCAAGGGAGGTGGTGGAGTCTCCATCTTTGGAGGTGTTTAAGGTCCGGCTGGTCTTCGAGGTGGGCCTGATCGGGGCTCTTATGGAAAGGAAGCAAGCTATGCATGAAATGAGGGACGCTTGTAGCGATCTTAAAAAGGCATCAAAACTCTTGCATTTGATATGCTCTATCTGATGATTAATATACAAAAATGCATTCATAATTACTTGATAACACTCACCATGGAAAATCAGCTCATTCAAAAGAGGAAATAGAATCTTTATTGAGGCACTTTGGCTTGTCTTTTTTAAATCTCTTTTGTTAAAGTCTGTTTCCACATTCATCTTTTAGCTTTAATCCTCACCCCCACGTATTCCAACTGATTACCCACCCAACTCACATTCATTTATGGATATGATTTTGTCATAGTAAGATTAGGCAAAATACATGGAGCAGTCATGGTAAAAATGTATAAAATCAGGGTACAGTCATGATGGGACTGAAGCTGGAGCCTGAGCCCTGCCATGTGGAGCTGAAGCCGAAGCCAAAGAAGTCACAGAGATCTGTTAAAGTCACAGAGATCTGTGATCAAATTGTATTCTTATAGCTAGTAGCAAACATCCACCTCTACTGGACACTAGAACCAGAAACTGGTCTACATGGCATGTACTCTTTAACAACATACATAGTCAGCTTGAGCTCTTCTTTTTGTATAACATAGTGACTCTAGCTAGCACTTAATCTAGTAGCTGTGAGGACAATCAAATACCTGCTTTTTCCCCTCTGCTGGTCAGCCAGCTAAACTGTGAAGAGCTGAACTGGACATGTGGCATCCGGGTTCTCTATTCTGCCAAAAGACCAGCGTGTTCCCAAATTCTGTGTCTTGCTTCTTTCTAGCCTTGGAATTTATGTTTTGGTTCTCTTTACACTAGGGAGAATTGAACCCAAACCCTAGATTGCAATTCACCCAACTTTTAGTGTTCAAAATCTTGATCCAAATTCTACAGCTATCATCCAGTTCTGCATTTCCTGGGACTTAAACTAAACAGCAGCTAATTGAAATGCATTTTCCTCTATTAACATGAGCTTACTAAGAGGGCAAGTGAACTACTACATTACAGGGAAAGGTGTAATATAAAGATTGAGAGTGAAAAGCTACCTTTTAAAAAAGTCTTTTAGCAGTGTCCTACCTTTAACATTGTAGTTCAGGTGACTGATGAATTAGAAAGTCTACAGCAAAACTGAGGCAGCCCCATTGATTTTCAAAGCTTGATATGTTTAAAAAAAATCGTTTTCTGTTGAAAGTGCATGACGGAGAGGAAAGTAAATGCAACTAAGGCTGGGAGAGAAAGTCAAACTGGAGTAAACTGGAGCTGTCTTTTGGTCTCTGTTATCCACACAATAAATGAAAGGATTGGTCTATTTTTGGTCATGCCTAAGGCAGTGAGACTCTCTGTCTTGACATTTCCACTCAAACAAGGTCATCAATTTTTATTTCTCTATTTCAAATTATGTTTATAATTTTTCAAATCCACTTCATTTATTTCCAGTGTCTACTCTGACTAGATATTGTTCCATAAGTTATATAATAAATGGTTGTTCTATCAGACTAGATCACTGTTCCATCTGGTCCTGCCCCAGTGGTGACCAATATGGGTTTTTCAGAAAAAGGTGAACCCCAAACAAATTATAGGGTTTAGTTTGAATATTAGTACATGTTATGGAGAAAGTCACCAAGTATGTTAGAAAGAAATTGTTCTGATCTTTCTTCACTTGATGCAAAGCAAACTTGTACTGAGCCTTCCCATAAATATTTTATGTGTATTATTCCATCTTGCCTCTGTACTGAAATTAGAAAACGGTATCATGGATCGCACCTTATTATTCAGCTCCTGACTCAAATGGGAGGCTCCATGTGGATTTTTATGAAGTCTGGTTTCTGTTTCAAGGGATAATCTAGAGTCTTCTGTAATAAAAATGAGAAAATCTGGATCAGAATCAATGTATAGGAAGAATGATTTTAATGCTCTTCTGAAACATTCTTGGCTGTCTGGAGATCGACATCTCTCTGTTACACAAAATATACACATAAATAGTGCATATTTCCCCACAAGACCCTCCAAATATGTCTCAATCTGAATCCTTTAGTGCAGAGAGGATGGTGCATCCATCTGATGTGCATCCAATCCTGGGTTTTCCTGATAAAAGTGCTGTAAAGGTCCCAATTTGGTTGGTAAATTCAATGATACAAAATGCCTGAATACAGGAAAATTGACTGATTTGGTGGATTAAAAACTGTATAGCAGGAGCTTACTCAGTTGAGTGTCTCCCCCAGCTCTGGTTCTGTGCATCTGAGCAGCATGATGAGGTAGGATTTTTATGCTTTATATGTCAGTGTTGGGAGGCAGAAGGAATCTAGTTATCAGGTGAATGAAAGCAGCTGTCTCCTATCCTGACTCCTTTCAGTGTGTGTGCAAATGGGCTTAGACAGAGAGACTCCTGAATTAAAACACTGTGTTGCATGCATCAAGAACAGGGTCAGTCATGAGCTCTTGCAAAAATGACCTAAAACTAAACTGTAGAGGATCAATCTGAATGTGATAGCATACAACTGAGAGCACTACCCTCTCCCCTTTCTTCTGAGAATGCCTCACTTCTCAACTTCTTGCTTAACCTCATCTGTGTGATAAACATGAAGAACCACTGTGAAATCCCAGAAACAACTCATAAAACATACTGTTTGTTTTCTTGCCAGTACATAGCTCCACATAAGCATGGTAGCTTTTCAAGGAGTAGACAGAGACTGTCTGGCTTTCTACTACTTGCTCTTCCGTACAGGATGCTGTAAGGTTTTCTACCAGTTAAGTTCAGATAACATCAAATATAGATTGGAATCCTTTCAAGTGATTGCTTTTACATGGTCTCTTGTTATGGGACCATTTTGTGTTTTTTCCCCTTTCTCATTTATATTGAAAGACCCTCCAATCCAATTACAAACATTTTTTACCTAGAAAAGGAAGTATTCCAGTCACCTTGAAATCTCCCTGAAGAGAATGCCTGATTGCCAAAAATATTCTCTTTTGTGCTTTTGCTCAGAAATCCAAAAAGGTGCTATAACTTCTTGTCCTCTGCCAGTAACACTCAAGCCTTTACACTCCATGATATAGGAGAGAAATCTTTTATGATGTTTTTGTAGATCAGTAGTATTTAGATTTTAACAACACAGGGACCAATTTGGTCTTAATGACCGCATGTGTCCTACTTGTTTTTCAAACTTCTCTTGAAGCCCTTTGGGTAGAATGGAAAACAGGCTGTGTATGAACACTTAAAAAGTTTTGTGTAAAGGCTTTTCTAGTCCAACCAAATAAAGACTTTTTACTTAGGCTGAATAACCCGCAAACCAGTTGGCACAGACCCTCAACTCATCCCAGTCTGTCACTAATATTTGGTGAATGTGATGACTATTTCAGTTGTTCCCACTGAAATACTGACATAAGTATTACTTTATCAAAAATAACAATGTTGTCTGTCTTTTAAATGGAATTAATTTTTTAAGTGTTGATTTTCCCTCCCCCAATTCCCTCTGCCGCACATAATCAACAAATATATTAAGGAATCATCTCAAGCATGAAAATCTTCTCAGAGCTGGGATATGCTTAGAGATATTTTCTGTGTGAAAAACTCTCTGTGGCTAGATCTCAGAGTGAGAAAGTACGAGCTGTCCCTGTACTAGTTCTTAAATTAGTGTACTGCTTGCCTTCCTTTAGAGAATGCCATTCCACTTTCCTATGGAACCTCTCCAATAGAAAATTTTCTTCCAACTGAAGGAAATTTGCACCCTTGAAAAAAAAACAGTATCACTTTTGCGGACAATGTCACTGGATGCTATTACTCAAAGAGCCTCTTACTGCAGAACACAGTAAGAGAACTTCAGCTTTTCCTCCCAGAACATGCCAATTACCTGATTGTAGTTCATCCTGATAATATAATACAAAGACAAAGTGCATGAGGTAATATCTTCAAAAGAATGTAAGAATGGTTATAGTGGGTCAGACCAATGGTCCGTCTATCCTACCTTCCTGTCTTCTAAGAGCGGCTAGTGACAGAATGGTGGAATTATTGAATGATCTCCCTTATTATCTAGTCTCTACTTCTGGCAGTCAAAGTTCTATGGATGCCAGAGCACTGGGTTGCTTCCCTGATCATCTCAACTAATAGCCATTGATTGATCTAGTCCCCATGATTTTATCAAATGCTTTTCAAAACCCAGCTATACTTCTGGCTATCACAACATCCCTGGCAATCAGTCCCACATGTTGACTGTGCATGGTATGAAGAAGTACCTCCTTTTGTTTGTTAATCTATTCGCTGCCTACTAATTGCACTGGGTGTCACACCTCCCTCCCCTGGTTCTTGAGTTAGGTGAAGGGGTAAATACCACTAAAGCTTATGCCTAGGGCTACCAGATACCAAAGCCTGGAAAGAAGGACAGGGAAGTACGAAAAGGAGGACATTGGAGGACACATGGAGAAAATGTATTAAGGTAATATTCATCTGTTTTTAGGGGGCCCTGGAATGCTTTTCCCTAAAAATAAGGTATTCCATGGCATTCCAGCATATTTTAACCCCTATAAGTAAAAAGCCAGACAAAATCATGTATTTTAAAATGCTTGCCAGACAGAGGAGGTGAAGGTAAAAATGAGGACATGTCCTCCTTTTGCCTGACATCTGGTAACCCTATTTATGCCTGAAGAAATCTGTTTAGTCTTTAAGGTGACACAAGACTCTCATTGTTTTTGCTGTACATGGACTAACACAGCTGCCCCTCTGGAAAACTTCACTATTCACTTTCTGTACACCAATCATGATTTTACAGACCTCTATCATAACCCCCCTTAGTTGTCTCTTTTCTAAAAGGAACGGTCTCAGTCTTTTTATTCTTTCCTTGTACAGAAGCTGTTGCATACCCCTAATCAGTTTTGTTGTCCTTGTCTGTACCTTTTCCATTTCTAATATATTTTTTTTTCAGTTGGAGTATCCAGAATTTCATGCAGAATTCAAAGTGTGGAAGTATCATAGATTTATATAGTGGCATTACAGTAGATCACAATGGCTATGTTCACACGTAAACTCTTATTTTGAAATAAGTTATTTTGAAATGAGTTATTTCAAAGTAAAATCCTTATTTCAAAATAACTTAAATCGAAATAAGCAAATGTTAAACTGAAATAAGGGAAACCCTCAAAGCAAAATAGCAAGTCCAAACACAGGAGAGGAACAGCATGGGAGGCGTGGCAACATGGCCCCCTCCGTGGGCCATGCCACCACCCAATATATAGAAAAAGGAAGGCACCCTGGGAAGGAGAAGGGCAAAAGTGTTATTTCAAAATAACCGTTATTTTGAAATAACATGTCCGAATGGTGTTATTTTGAAACAACCATTTTGAAATAACCACTATTTCAATTACGACCTAAGTTTTACTGTTCTGAAATGACAGATGTTATTTTGAAATAATGAGGTCCCGTCATTTTGAAATAAAGAAACGTTGTTTGGACATGACAACTTTTATTTCAAAACAACAGTTGTTGGTTTGAAATAAAAGCCTCGTGTGGACATAGCCAATGATTCCAAGATCTCTTTCTTAAGTAGTAATAGCTAACTTAGACCCCATCATTTTGTATGTATAATTGGGATCATGATTTCAAATGTGCATTACTTTGCACTTAGCAATTCTGAATTTCATCTGCCATTTTGACGCCCAGTCACTGAGTTTTGTGACATGCCTGGGTAACTTTTCACAGTCAGTTTTGGACGTAAGAATCTTGAATAATTTTGTATCACTTGCTAACTTTAACCCCTTTTTCCAGATCATTTATGAATAGGCTCAGGAGCAGTGGTCTAGTACAGAGCCTTGGAGAAGCCTGCTATTTACCACTTTCTATTGTGAAAACTGATAATTTATTCCTAACTTTGTTTCATGAGAAGACCTTCCTTTATGCCCCATGACTGCTTAGTTTGCTTAAGAGCCTTTGGAGTGGGATGTTACCAAAGGCTTTCTGAAAGTTCAAATACACTGCATCAACTAGATCACTTTTTTCCATGCATTTGTTGACATCCTCAGAGAATTTTAATAGATTAATGAGGCATAATTTCCCTTCATACCATCCGTATGGCTTCTTTTGCCATTATACCATGTTCATCTAAGAGTCTGATAATTCTGCCCTTAACTATAGTTTCAACGAATTTGCCTATTACTGAAATTAGGCTTACTAGTCTGTAATTGCCAGGATCACCTGTGGAGGAGCCTTTTTAAAAAATTGGTATTATATTAACCATCATCCACTCTGATACTGAAGAATAGCTTCTTCAGACCTGAAGAACTCTTCATAAGCTTGAAAGCCTACTTCTCTCACCAATACAAGTTGGTCCAATAAAAGATATTACTTCACTCACCTTGTCTCTCTAATATCCTGGGGCCCATTTGGCTACAACAAAATTGCAAACAATCAGAATACAAAGACAGACACTCAGAAAATGAGGGAAATATTACCTAAATTGTAAGATGTGGGGGGGAGGCTTTTGTTTTGTTTGAACAGAATCTAGTGCAATGGGGTTCTGGTCCATGAGTAGAGCTCTTAGGTGTTTTTGATCATTTACACTAAGAATGGCTCATTCTAAAGTACTGAGGAAAGGCTAATCACTTTCTGTACAAGGTGGAACACCCAATTAAGTGTATCTGTTGATTCTCAAATACAGATATGAGGAGGAGAGAGACTGCTTCTTATAATACATTTCTGGGCACTTAAGTATAGGGAAAACAGGTTAGATGAAGCATGAACATTAAAATGATAGATGTTTGAGTACAGGTGTGATGTATAGAGTATTAGTGATGACTAGATGCTATGTATTATAGGCAGTTTGACAACTATTTATCATTTATAATTTGAATCCGTAAGCATGTACAGATTCAAAATATACATCAGCTCAGACCAGAAGTGAAAAGAGAGGCTGATTTGTGCATATTGTAGCACCTAAGTTACATCTTGGTTATAGCTAAAGCTGGGCTGAAAATGATTTTATAGTCCTGTGTGAGTTTTGGAGATTTCAAATCCTGATGAGCAGTTAATCTTGAGTTTTCACAAACTAATACATTGAAAAATTTCCTCAACAGTTCTTCAAAAACATTTATGATTTTATGTCTACCTATTTTATATTTATAAACTTTTCAAATAATAAAATTAAACTCTTACATAGTGCTTTTCATCAGCTGATCTCAGTCTTTACAAAAAAGACATTCCTATTTCACAAAAAAAAAAAAAAAGGCCAACTACGCAAGGAGTCCCATGGCACTTAAAGAATAAAAAAATATTGCATGACCTTTTTTTGGGAGAAAATTCCACTTTGTCAGGTGCTTTGAAGATGGAGGAACTTACAGAATGGGAAGAAATAAATGCAGGGAAGTGTAAATCATTTTACAGATCAGAAACAGTTTCAGAGGGGAAAATGACTTGCCTAAGATCACCCAGCAGATCAGTGTTAGAGCCAAAACTAGAAAGCTCGTCTTTTGAGTGCCAGTTCACTGAGCCATCCCTTGGCCATGCTCCTCAAACAACATAAGAAAAAACCCTCCTCAACTTTTAATTTCAGAATGTTAAGATGAATGCTTTAATAATCTCATAATTTTTGTTCCCCAAAAACAATTCAAATCAGGAAACTGAAACTGACCTTTTTTTCTTCTGGCTTTCAGACAACACCCCCCAATCTCTCTAAGATCTTCATTTCCAGAAGCAAAATCCACACAGACCAGGACACACCAATTCACAGTGGCACCAGACCGTGCCAAAAAATAGATGCAAAGCTAACAGACATATCTCCACTACTAAGGCAATCAGTACTCCCTACAACAGATGCTTCAAGTTTTCTGGGCCCTACACATGTCTATCACAACATGTGGTATACCTCATCCAGTGCATCAAATACCCCAATAACAATTTGAACAAAACCAGATAATCATTGAACAATTGAATAAACTCACACAGAAAAATGCTAAAAGACGAAAACACTGTATCACCCATCAGTTAACATAAAAGGATCACTCCATATCTGATTTTTCAAGATTTGTCCTCAAGGAAAACCTGCACAACTCTAAAAGGGAAGCCTTGGAACTTAAATTCATAACTCTGCTAGACCACAAAAGCCAATGGACATAACAGGGACACTGGCTTTATGGTTCACTACAACAATTGTAACACACCACATTGCCTACTACCCTTAACCGACCACTTCAGACTCTTTATGCATAACAATCTAACTTCCAATTGCTCATTTCATTTCTAGTGACCACCTTCCAACGCCATTACTCCTTCTGTTTAACAATCTGTCCCAACTTGTTTTTCTGCTTCTTTTCTCAGCTCTGAAGAGCCTTGTGTAGCTCCAAAACTTGTACCTCCCATCAACAGAAGTTGATCCAATAAAAGATATCACCTCACCTACTTTGACTCTCTCATACACAATTTCAGTTTTGACAAGTTGGCATTTTCTGACATAAAAAGTTTGGTTGGAAAACTCCCAACACCTCTAGGGTGAATTAGTCCTCTCATAAATACAATGTCTGGTGGTTAGTGGGAATGTCAAACAATGGACACTGGTACTGAGGTAACTAACTCTGGAACAGAATCAGTAAGTTATAGAGAGTGAACTCCTGGCCATATAGTGTGGGAATCTTGCCACTGACTTTAATAAGGCCAGGATTTCACCTTGAGCTGAGTGTCCAAGATTAGAGGAATGTGTATCCAGGTGAGCCTCCTGAGCATAAAATCTTAAGACCTGAGGTTTTTCAACTGTTGCTGGCTGCAATGCCAATAGTAATTCGGAATGAAGGTTAGGGGTAAATAGTTGCTTAAGAGGCAATCATGTTTCTGAAATCTTATCCTGATTAATAAGTGACCACAAACTTTCTCCTGCAAATACTCACCATTGTTGCACAAATCAGAACATAAGCTATCTGATGAGAAAATAAATGTTTAAATATTGATTGTTTCTGTTTTATCTGACTTGGGGGTTATGTTGTTTAACTAACTTCTATGTTTTGAATGAAAATATTTGTGGTTCTTGGAGTATTTAAATGGAAAGAAGGAGAATCTGAATAAACATATTAAATCAGAATTCTGGAAACAAACATTGTGGAAAGAATACTTAGTGTTAATTATGGATTGCAGAATTCAAGAGTAGATGCTCTCGAGAGTGAAAAATGAAAACAGACATTAATTATTGAGTATGGAGCTTGAAGACATATTTTGGACTTAAAAGATAAATAGCATAGCACGTTTTAATTTTCTCTCACTGAATGGAGAGAGAGAGCTTTCTAAGAAGCTGTGATAATAAGAAGGGAAATTTGTACATATGACAATTAGTGTTGCCAATTCATAGAATTTTACGGTAAGTCTTGCAGCATTAGGTGGCTTTCGTGCTAGTGAATCTCTCCTTTTCGTATCTAAAAAAACGAAAGAGCTAAGATTCTTATTCTCACAATTGTGGGAGAAAATCTTGAAATGTGATCTGTAGGACTCCAGACACTAAAAGGAAGATACAAAGAACCCTACATTTATTATTTTTAACAGTTCCTGATTCGTGAACAATCTCAGGATTTTTTGTGGCCTCACTCATGATTATTTTTTTAATCGGTTGGCAAAGGCATTAGCAACACTCAAGGCCCTTTTTGTTTTCTGTATTTACCAGTTTTTTTCCTCTGAAAAAACTAGTACCTGGCTTTTACCAATGTTTTACCCAAATTGTGGACATATTCTTTTTATTAGTCAGCTGGAAATTACTTGCAGGGGAAGCCTGTGGGACACAAATGAAAGGCCAGGATCAGCAGGGGATGCTGGCAGGGAGGACGGGTTCTCAGGGGGCACAGCCTTTTGCTTCTGGCACTTATGTTGATATAGCAGTCTGATGGTCTCAGCTCCCAGTGTCTAGCTCTTTGCCTGCCTAACTCCATGGGGCCTGCTGATGGCAGAGTCATAAGGGGAGTGGAGAGCTGCACCCAATGAGTATCGGCCCCCACAACAGAGCCTCGTTCTTGCCTTGGTTCTTCAGTGCCTTCCTACATGCTGCCTCTGTACGGAAGGGAGCAAGATAGGCAGGGAGCTGGGGCCCAGCAGCTGAGACCACCTAAGTACTAGAGTGACAGGCACAGAGGGAGCAGAATGCTTCCTCAACTGCTAAATCATCAGTGCCACCCTATATGCCCACTGTACCCTGTGAGTACCGGGGTCCCCAGCCACCTGGCTTTCATTTTTACTGATTTTTTCACTCATTTTGTAACTTTTGGAATAAACACTAATAAATTCTTGGGAAGTTATATATATAATAAATAATTAATAAACCCTTTAAAACAAAATGCCTTAGCAATATTATAGTTATAGGTAGTGCAGGTAGCTTTGTGTACAGTTAAGGTCTTTTAGTGCCAAGTATCTGACAACCTAGTTTTCGCTTGTGTATGACTGCTTGCCAAGCTTAAATTGTTTGGGATTAAATTTTCCACCCTGGGTCTCTGCCTCAGGCTGAGTATGTGGTTCTGTTTTTGTTTTAATTTCTTTGAAAGGTTCTGCCTTCTCCAAAAATGAGAAACTATGGGGAAAATATGTCCTTTGCTCATGGCAAAAGTAAAATAAAAGAAATCTTAAAATCATTTTGTCAGGAAGCTCTAATGTCTATGTGCTTTGGAGGAAGATCTTGGAATTTGGCAGGATGGTAGCATTTGTGTCAAATGTGCTTCTTGCTATGAAATTCCCCTGTCACCACCCCAAATTAAATGAAGTTATAAACCTTAAAAAAAAAATATCTCCATTTGCTTGTTCCAAATAGTTCAGTGAATCTTGTAAAGGAGAGTTGGAGTAAAATATGTAATGTATATAAATGCTTTTTTTTCTGCTCTTTTCAATATATAATTTTCCCTCTTCTAGCTAGTCTTCTTACTAGGAATTACTTCTTAGAGAACGATACTTTAATAATTCTGCACTCCAACTGCACACATGGTTTTTTAAAAATAAATGAATCAGTCTAGGGTGTGCATGAGCAGCTTTCCTGTAAGCATATTCTATTTCTTGTGTCTCTGCGGGGATCACAGCCTTGACATAGTATCTACTGAAGTCCATAGGAGTCTTTTCCTTGGAAATCCAGTCCCAACAGCATAATAATGTATGTTTTATTGTGACTGATTTAAAAAATAGAGTGCAAAACTTTTGGTTGGTAGGCCCTAGTCTAAGCTTGTTTGTGACAGGGTACCTGACACAGATTCAATAACAATCTCATCTGGTGACCACCACCAATGTCCCACAATGTAAAGGTCACTGTCTACAAAGTGAACTTGCTAAGCATGAATATTATCAAAGAAGTAACAGATATTCAGACAATTACCACTGTGAAGCATGGTTTAAAAGCCAGTGCTGATGGGGCCTTAGGTGAATTAACCATCCCTGAAACTATTTTTAAACACTCTGTTTAAAAAAAGACTAGCATGGTTAACAGTCTGCATTCATAATTCCTGAGATTATAAAATGTGTCACACTTGATGTGAGTTTCTTTGGGGGGCAGAGGGGATGGTCTCTAGTACTGGTTAGGTTAGAATAGTTCTTAACATAAAAAAGGTCTGTCTATAATGAACAGGGAAAACTAGAAAAAAAAGGCTATGTACTGCTCAGTTCTGGAAATTTACTTGACAATTAATTTTGTACTTAGCTATTTCTAGCAAGGTTAAAATAATAGTTTATAGATTACATTCAGACATTGTTCTGAAACATGACTATGCTCCCAAGTGTGCGTCTCTTGACTTAGGCTAAAACCCTTTTCCCAACACTGTTATGAAACCATATTTTTCCATCCCACGCTGCCAAGAGGAAGACTGTCTGGGCTTTATGATCAGGCAGAGGTATAAGCATATTTCCCAGCTGTCACTTTTGTCACTTCTGTTATGTAGGCATGATAATGTAAGATAATAACAGGGTCTCAGCCTCTATTCTGACCTCCTTCGCTGTAATGGGCTTAAATGAGATCCTTGATATGTTCCGAAAACATCTCTGTTGGTCATCTTGGATTAAAGTTAATTTTGTGGCTGACAAAGAGCACCCAGACAGACCATCTGGAAGGCTCAGTTCATCCCTGATTATGGAAAAATTCCAGAGGAGGTTCTGAAAGAGGAAATATTAGCAATGGTTCTCTTGCAGAGATCCCTTCACATCCTCCTGTTTGCAGCTGGAGTCTGTACTGTCTCCTCAGGGGATCTCTGTAGAACTAAAGAGGGGAAGATGTGCATGCACTTGCCCGCCCTGTCCCAGCTCCCTGTATCTGCAAGGATCCAGGACCCTGTGGAGAGACCTATACAGGCTATGTAAGGGGTAGGAAAAGGTTGTGTGGAGGAGGGAGGCAACCTCCTTGGCACATTGGAGGACAGATCTGTGGACAACTGGCACCCTCCATGAATAGATGTTGGGGGGGCATGCAGCCTGGGTGTTGATCAGGTGCAATGGGGCTGGGCAACCTTATAAACCTAGATTCTGCCACTGACTATAGAACTTTGTTTGAAGTTAGTAATGGTCAGAAAACTAACTTTTGAAAAATGAAATCTATATGTTCTAGATCTCTTCTTTATCAATAAGATGTAACAACCTCCCAGGTTAAAGCAATCTAATTATCACCTCTACAAGCTCTTAAAGTTAAGATGTGCACTTCTTCCTTCTTTCATCTTCAGCCACCACCAAGATTACAGAATCAAATCTCAAAGTGCAGTTCTGCTCTCAAGAGAGACTATATTAAAATAGCATTGTTGTAATAAACAGTTCTACTTCCTGTGTATAGTTGGAGCTTAACTTCAGTGACATGGTCTGTGCTGCTTATTTACTTTAAAGCCAGAAGGGACTAAGGTGTTCAGATATTGAGGTTCAGTAAGGACAAGTGTAAAATCCTGCACGTGGGACGGAAAAACCCCATGCACTGCTACAGGCTGGGGAACATTCAGTTAAGTAGCAGCAGTGTAGAAAAGGACCTGGGGGTCATGGTGGATGGGAAGCTAGATATGAGTCAGCAGTGTGCTCTTGCGGCCAAAAAGGCCAATGGCATACTGGGCTGCATCAAAAGAAGTATTACCAGCAGGTCAGGGGATGTGATCATTCCCCTCTATTCTGCACTGGTGAGGCCACATCTAGAATACTGTGTTCAGTTTTGGGCTCCCCACTACAAAAAGGACAGGAACATGCTAGAGAGAGTTCAGCGGAGGGCAACCAAAATGATCAAAGGGCTGGAGCACAAGCCCTATGAGGAAAGACTGAAAGCATTAGGCTTATTTAGTCTGCAGAAGAGAAGATTGGGGGGGGATTTGGTAGCAACCTTCAACTACTTGAAGGGATGCTCCAAGGAAGATGGAGCTCGACTGTTCTCGGTAGTAACAGAGGACAGAATGAGGAGCAATGGTCTCAAGTTGCAGTTAGGGAGGTCAAGGCTGGATATTAGAAAAACTTTTTTACTAGGCAAGTGGTAAAGCATTGGAATGAGCTGCCTAGGGAGGTGGTGGAGTCTCCATCTTTGGAGGTGTTTAAGGCCCAGCTGGACAAAACCATGACTGGGATGGTTTAGTGGGAGTGGTCCTGCCTCTGGCAGGGGGTTGGACTAGATGACCTATGAGGTCCCTTCCAACCCTACGTTTCTATGATTCTATATCTGGTCTGGCCTCTTGCTCATCTCAGGTTACAGGATTTCACCTATCCACTCCTACAACAGACTTATAACCTCTGGCCAAGTTTTACTCAAGTCCTCAAATCATGATTTAAAGACTTCAGGTTGCACAGAATCTATCATTTACTTTTACTCTATTCAAACCTGCAAGTGAACTGTACCCATGCTACAAAGAAAGGAGAAAAACTCCCAGGATTTCTGCCAATCCAACCTGGGAAAATTGCTTCATGATCCCAAATACAGAAATTTTGCTTTTGGAAGCCCTACAGACCAAGCCCAGCTAAGCATAAGCTGAATTCAGTTCCTTCTTGTGCATGAGCATAATGGTCTGTTACATTTATGCAAATCCACTGAAGACAATGGGGTTTGCACAGGTGTTGCTGAGGGCAGACTGTGAACACATTGTGACTGCACGTGTGTAACAGAATGCCTAACTTGGCTTTCAGGACCTCTGTTACTAGCCATGACAGAAGGGAATGAAAACCCAGCTCTCAGATGCCAGAGTGAGTTGGGCAGTTAGAGGAAGAAGCACCCTTTTAATTACAAGCTTGCAGCTGTGTTGACTCTGGCACTGTCAGTAACAAACACTTTCTTTAATCAGTAAGCTATGTAGATAACACAAAGAAAATGCATAGGTATAGTACTGTCATGAGCAAACAGAGTAGGAGAAGGAATATGGTGGGAAGGGGAGGAGGATGGAACAAGGTGGCTTTGCTCTTTCCCTGATCTGATCTGACCAGGAGTGGCACTGGCTCCCAGGTTAGCATTATGTAAAACAGCCCAATGGCTGCCCAGCCACCTATAGCGGGAATAGCTGGCATGCAGTAGTGCTCTGGGAATGCCTTTGCTTTCAGTGGACGGTGGTGTTGAACTACCTAAGTGGGGATCCCATGTCTGGGGAATACCCAGTAAATAGATGGTGCCTTTACTGTAGTGGAGCTTACGCAAATGGGCCACAGGGCAGTGGTGAATTAAACCACTGCTGTAAAATGCTGTAGTACTTTCAGTGAGAGGTAATGTCTTAACTGGGGAGCAATAACATCTCTCCCTTTTCAAAAGTTCTGGATTTTTTTAGCCAGCGTTTAAAGCAGCAGACTGAAGGCTGCTATCCAGTAGGCTTCAGTCAAATGACCTACCTCAGGAGTCTGTAACCTGAAAGATAAGGAGAGCCATTTTTTAAAATTCCTTCAGTAACCAAGTGTTTTGAGAGCTGCAGTGGGTGTTACCCCTGGTGGAGGAACTGGGAGCTGGGCCAGGGTATCCTGTAGGGTGGGGGTGTGGATGGAGAGCCTGGAACCAGGAGTGGGCACGGGGAGCCCAGACCCTGATGCGAGCCCACTGCAGGATTCCCTGGTGGTGGGAGGAGCCTGGACCATGGTGCAGGCCCCCTGGTGGTGGTGGGAAGAGGCCTGGAGCTGCAAGGGGCAGCCAAAGAGTCACACGTGGCTCCGGGACCGAAGGTTTCAGATCCCTGGCCTAGCTAGACGTATTCTAATGATACAAGCCAGCTGCTTCTGTAGCAGCATTTCATTTTCTTTTCTCACAAGCTCAAATCCTAGTTAGTTTTTGGAGATTGCATAACATGTCTGTCAGAAGATGATTCACATTGGCTGTCTGAGGCACATAGCACAAATATTTGAGCAGATTATACATTAGCCACCTCCTCTTTCCAAGGCTCACTTTGAAGGACATTGTTTACATTGGGCAAATTCCAGACCAGTTCTGAAACCTTTTTAGAACTCATCTACACAATCCACTCTCCCTTTTAATAGCCTCTCCACGATCTCACCTATTTTAGAGCACAAGTAAACTTGCTATGCAAAAATTAGGTGTTGTGGCTGAGCTGACAGAAGTTATACTGTCTCAGGGAAAGGAGCAACACTGATCTGGGTCTGATTTTTATTGAGTTTGTCTGTAAATTTTAGAGCTATGAATGCAATTTCTTCATCTTGGAAAGAAACCTTCTTCAGATTATGTGTCCTTACCTTTATCTGGAACGAAGCTAAACTGAACAGGAACATCTGCATCTTGGACAGATCCCAAAAGGGATAGACAGACGATTTCTCCATCAGGGCCCATTATAATGCTGCCTAGTGAAGTAACATTACAGTACTCTTGAAAATATAAAGATGAACATTATTACTAACACACACCATCAAGAAGCATACCAGAGATATACTGGGTTGACATTCTGTGGTGTATGAAAATATCCTTCTCGGTGGCTACGAGCAAGTATCCACATTATTATGTCGTATTTCATGACAGGGTGATGCTAAGAAAACTCTGCCCATTACAGGAGGTGGCTGGAACACAAAGTTAAGTAACACATTTTGAAACCTTCCCTTTACCATCTTGGAAAAACCACACACAGAACAATACTGAGGAGAGGCATAAAATAATTTGTGTAAAAATAGGGTCTAGTAGTGATATTCAGTTCAGGTGAGGTTTTGAGTTCTGAACTCTAGTCCTCCAAAACTCAGGGGCTTCGAGTTCCAGCACTTTTATTACAGTTTTCCTTTTTCTGAAGATGACTTTTCTGAGCCCATTATGAAGTGAAAAGTAGTCCTCCCAAGCACGCTTTATTTGACATATGCCTTTCCATTTCCTGTTGGCCGCTCTCTTCCACCCGCCATCTGCAAATGCAGTTACACTTCGGCTATAACCCATTGTTATTCTTCTTTCTGATCTAAAGGGGCAACTTCAGTGGCTGACACTAACTAATTCCTCCTCTTGGCTGGCAGATGTTATCTAGCATATAAACGGAACAGTGGATTTGCAAGAGCACATTTTTAATACACATGGGATGAAATAAGGGACCCTGGCATAAATGGGCATAATTTCATTGACTTGAACTGAATTATACTTTCTTACTGTAGGCCTTTAGAGCTTAGTTCCCTATCATTGGCCTCTCTCTGCCGATGACAGAATTCATCGTTAGCAGGCACTCCTATGTGCGTGCAAGTGGCATCCTGGCTTTGTCCCATCTGTTTGCAGAATAGGGTAGCTAATGCCTGCTGGAAGCATTGCCCCTACCCCTCCTCAGATCCTAAAAATCTAGGTAATGGACATGTTTTTTCAATAGCATTTTATAAACAAGCACAGACTTTTCTAGAAATATGCATACACTAAATATTAAACAACTCCTGGAATTCCCAGTGCTACTGCCAAACCTGGCATGTTAGTCTCTCCTGAAGTTCTGTGGCTTTAAAAAACAAAACAAAACAAAAAAACCAACCAACCAAACAAACAAAACACAAACAAACCACCAAGCATTGTGCCCCTGCAGCACGTACAGTAGAAATATAAACATAAAGATAAACATAATTACAGATTCCACATGCAGTCCAAACATGAACAGATCTGACTGTTACCTCTCAACTCTTCTGGCAGAGAACCACGGGTAGTTCCTATAGGGAGAGCCTTAGAAGTGCTGCTGGGGATAGTGCTGCTGCTGAAAGTTTTGAAGTTTATTTTGCTCCTCTGGTTCCCTTGACTCTTCTTTCCATATTTAGGGGGCAACATGTCTGATGCTGGCACTGCCTTCTGGGTGAATAAATCACCATCTTGGAAAAACCACATAAGGAACAATATTGAGGAGTGGCATAAAATAATATATTTCTGGGCAAGAGTGGGAGTGAATGCACAAAGGGGGTGGGTTGTTTACCTCTGCTGCTAAGCGTCTGCTATCTAATTAATCTCTATCCTCACTGCCAGCATTTATAAAATGCAACATGTTCTACAAAGTGCTGAGAGACAACATAGTGTTGTTGAACTATGGGCTCTGATACAGAATTAGAATGATAAAGCATCTGACAAAGTAGAATTTTCTCCCACAGAAGCTCATGTGATAAATCAATTTTAGTCTTTAAAAGTGCTACAGAACTCCTTGCTTGTTTTGCTGAACTAGACTAACACAGCTACCCCTTTGGAACGCAGAATTACAATGGCTGCCTTTGAAAGAATTGTTTTCCTATAGTAATTCTATGATGATGTCTGAGGCACAGCGATTTCTCCTTGTACTTGGAACAGAAAATAGCTGCTGTACCTTAGGTTCAACTGGGTATTTGTGGGTAGTGTGTAAATGTTGAATTTTTATTGGTGATCACCATTGTTTATAGAAAATAACTGCTGTCTTTATGACTTTAATGCTCTTAAAATATTAGATGCACAGCAATATTTTCTGCTCTGCACAATTATTTGCAGCCACTTTTAGGGTTCCAAGAGCTCCAAGGAAAACCTCATTGCTGCAGGAAAGTTGTGCTGGTTCTTCATGGGGAACATTCTTTATTCTGAATCAGTAATGAGTCAGGCTCTGTTTTGATGCTAGAGTGGTGCTAAGCTACGTCTCAGGGCTGTAACTAGGGGTTCCAGTGCCCAGGGCGAGCAGCCTCAAAGGTGCCCCCCCCACCCCAATCCAGGGCCCATCTATACAGCGGTGGGGAGGAGAGATGTGACCCTTCCCCCCAGTGGCCAGAGCCGGCAATGAGGGCCTCTACCCCGCTACCAGAGGGAGAAGGGCCCCACCACCAACTCTGGCCACAGCCGCCAGGGGAACAATCCACCCTTCTGCCTCTGGCTGCGGCAGAGGAAGGGATCGCCCCCGCTGCCTCTGGCCATGGCAGGGGGAAGCGATCCCCCACCACAGCCAGAGCAAGCAGGGGGGATTGCTTCCCTGCCACAGCCAGAGCTGGCAATGGGGGTCCCTACCCTGCTGCGATGGGGAGAAGGGACCCCCTGCTGCTGGCTCTGGCCGTGGCAGGGAAGCGATCCCTCCTGCTGGCTCTGACTGTGGTGGGGGAAATCGCTTCCCCCTGCCGCAGCCAGAACTGACAGGGGTGATTGCTTCTCTGCCACGACCAGAGCCAGGAGGGGAGATTGCTTCCCCCTGCTGCCATGGTACTCAGCAGGGTGGATTGCTTCCCTGCCATGGCCAGAGGCAGCAGGGATGATAGCTTCCCTGTGGCACCCTTTTAAATTGGTGCCTGGGGCAAAGCCCCTTTTGCCCTGCCGTAATTATGGCCCTGCTACATCTTGCAAATGACATGTGATATGTAGGTTATAATGTGTAGTTGTTAAAGAGCCTGCTTTCATTACTTTTGTTTTCTGAATAAGCTTCAGTTTAATCAATTCACTCTGTCTAACTAAAATTCCCCTGTAGTTTCAACTGGTACAGACATTCTTTAATTTCTTTACCCAGCTATTGTGTAGTAGCACTATGGACTCTAAAGAATGTGTGATATAGAATCATAGAAACTGGAAGGGACCATGAGAGGTCATCAGTTCCAGTCCCCTGCACTCATGGCAGGGCTAAATGCCTTCTTAAACTATCCCTGACAGGTGCTTGTCTAACCTGTTCTTAAACACTTCTAATGATGGAGATTCCACAACCTTCCTAGGCAGCTTATTCCAGTGATTAATCACCCTGATAGATAGGAATCTTTTCCTGACGTCCAACCTAAACCTCCCTTGTTGTAATTTAAGTCCCTTACTTCTTGTCCAATCATCAGCAGTTAAGGAGAACAGTTTTCCTCACTCCTCTTGACAACCTCTTAGATACCTGAAAACTGTTACCACATCCCCTCTCAGTCTCCTCTTTTCTAGACTAAACAAACCCAGCTCTTTCAATCTTCCCTCGTAAATCAAGTGTTAGTGTTGCTCTTCCCTGGATTTTCTTCAATTTGTCCACATCGTTCCTGAAATGAAGTGCCCAGAACTGGACACCATACTCAATTGAAGCCTAATCAGGGCAGAATAGAGTAGAAGAATTACTTCTTGTGTCTTACTTACAATAATCCTGTTAATATATCCCAGAATATGGTTTGCATTTTTTGCAACAGAGTTACACTGTTGACTCCTATTTCACATGTGTTCCACTATGACACCCAGATCCCTGCCTGCAGTACTCCTTCCTCGGCAGTCATTGCACATTTTGTATATGTTCAATGGGTTGTTCTTTCCTAAATGGAGTACTTTATACTTGTCTTTATTGAATTTCATTCTGTTTACATCAGACCGTTTCATCAGTTTGTCCAAATCATTTTGAATTGTGATCCTATCCTCCAAATTACTTGCAACCCCTCCCATCTAGGTATCACCAGCAAACTTTATAAGTGTACTCTCTATGCCATCATCTAATTCATTGATGAAAATATTGAACAGAACTGATCCTTGCAGTCGCCTGCTCCTTATGCCCTTCTAGCATTTAGAAGTTGGCTGAACTTAAATAACAAAGTAAAAAATCTAATATGTCTTGTAACTGCTTTATAAAACATGTTAAATCTCTTGGAATCTTTGGCTGGAAGGTATTGCAAATATTAGTTATGAATTAACAAAATTCCATTATAACAGATCTCTTAGAGTGTCATCTTAACAATGCAAAGTGTAGATGCGACACATACTCATAACAGAATTTAACATAAAATACATTCCTTTAGAGTAGACTATTAGATATGTTTGTCTATGTGACAGGTTCCACAAGGGTAGCCGTGTTAGTCAGTATACAGCAAAAATAATGACAATCATCTGATGAAGTGGCTTGCAGCCCATGAAACTCATGCCCAAAGAAATGTTAGTCTTTAAGGTGCCAGATGGACTCTCATTCTTTTTGTTCATGTGATCAGCTAATATTGCCACAAAGATGAACTGTAATAGGTAAGCAGCTAAGAGTTGAATTAGTTTTATAGCAGAGATGGTGTTAATCTAGCTACAGCTGAGGCATATTCTGAATTTCTGATTTGATTTGACTGACCTCTTTTACACTGGCCCTGCTTTCCAGTATTCACCCCTCTTATTCCTGCTTTTCTTCCCTCCAGAGTGAACTTTCGATTGGTTATTAGCGGTAGGGAGAAGCTACCTTGATGTGTCTCTGGGTTTTCATCAATGACCGTCTGGTGCTGCTCAGTTGTACTGTCTAGCCCAGAAATGGGATCATTTGGTGAGGGAAGCAACAGCTTCTCACAGTTGTCAGCTTCTGATCTGGTCTTGTTACAAGGAGCGCCTGGATTGAAAGAGAAAAATGAAATGGAGAAATTAGCCAGTGCTTATGTGATTCATTTATTTCACCAGTTTACTGGAAAAATAGTTGCTGAACAGCTATGTGTTTTCCTGCTGTTTGTCCTGTATTTTGAAACCAGACATTGCAAAATCAGGACATGCAACAGCCATGAGTGGCATCATTAAACTCTTATTCATGTCTAGAAATTAACAAACTGACTAACAGAATTTGCTCTGTCAGCCAGAAGCCTGGTGCCATGCTGGAACTGAGGAAACCACATTTCAGTGGTGGTGGAAGCCGATTAGTGTTCTTTACAGGACCATATTCAAAAGCTGAGCCTAACAGCTTCTTCTACCATTTTTTGGTCTACACCTGCCCAGGAAGAAATGTAGAGTCCACCTCGATGATGAGAATAGTCTCTTATAATTCAACATCATGGTTCTATATGTAGGTTCTCTTAAGTTTTCTGAACAGACTCTCTTAATGTGCAGTACAGAGTATCTCACTGAAGAATTCTAGTATCTCACTCAGAATTCTAGGCTTGTGGGACTGACACTACATTCTGTTCTGCCCTCAGATACTGCTGCAATTATGCAACTACTAGTGACTTCATTGGGAGTAATGCTCAAATATCTAAGAGCAGAACTTGGTCCTAAATGGTTACTCTCAATGCTCTAATCATTCCAGTTGTCATTCTGGACTACAGATTAGTTTTATTCATGTGGCTGTCTATTCAGATCTGTTGACTGCAATATTTTATATGCAGTAATGCAACAATTTTTTACCATAACTATTGGGCTTCCCCTTTTATTTTAACACTTGCAAATATATAGAAGAGCAGAGCCAGCTGGGCCATTTCTCCCCTCTATTTCATTTTGATCTGGTGCTGTAGGAAAGGTCCTTCTGCGTGCAGAGAATAAAACCAGTGGCCAGACAACATGGAGTTGCTGCTGCTTAAAGTGCTCAGTCAGCTTGAGCACACATTTGATGCCCTGGTGATAGCTGGACAGTTCTCAAAAAGGCAGGGAAAGAGGAACTGCAGGGAGACATCAAAATCCTATGGTTTGTGTTATGTAGGATGTCAAGCTAACTGGCCATAGCATCCCTCATGACCCTAAAAATTATGCTAGTGTCACGAAAAGTGGAAGAGAAAGAGGTGTTTAGACAATGAAGGGAGGGAAACTGGGGTAGGGGAGAGGACACTAATGTAGAGCAGAGGTGGACAAAATTGGCTCACAGCTAGGCTCCAGCAGTTTTACTTTTGGTTGCCTGAGAGTGCTCCCCCATTTCATCTCTTCAGTGGAGCCAGGCAATAGTTTAATAAAACTGGTCACCATGGTGACCAGAAACAGATTTGTTGAGGCCTAATGTAGAGGGACAAGGGAGGAGAGAAAAAAAAGAAGTGAACGGGTTAAACTGGAAAAAGCGAATGTGTCCAGGGAAGGAGAAGACTGGGAAAGGGGCATAACTATAATTGGCAGCATAGTCCTGCATGAAAGTCTTCAAATTGTCTGCTTACAGAATGGAGGCGCCTGTGACAAAATATAAGCACCCCGTTGCCACAACCATATCATCACCTAGTTTCTGGACATGTTGAAACATAAGCGTCCATGAAGCATATCAGTGTGGTGGGTTGATAGGGATGTTCAGAAAATGGTGTTGTTGCTGTTATCCCTTTGCTCAGGATTTGCAAAATATGTTCGTTCATTCTGCCCATGTTTGAAATCAGTGGTTCAACAGTCACTTTCATCAGAGAAGAGCACTGCTCAAAGCTGCTGTGTTGCCATACATGTCACAAATGAAAAAGTTGCTGAAATGCCTTTCTGTTTATAATGCAGAGAAACGTAGAAAGAGCTATTGTACTTAAGCAACTTCAGATATACATTTCTATAATTCTTTGATTGTTTTAAAAATAATGTCATCTGAAGCAATGTTTTCCAGAGGTTCTGACCATATAATCTGACAATGCTGAGTTGCTGTAGCTCCATTGGCCTCAGATATTAGAGAGACAAGGTGGGTGGGTTGAGGTAATATCTTTTATTGAGCCAGCTTCTGTTGATGAGAGAGACAAGCTTTCGGGCTTACATCAAGCTCTTCTTCAGGTCTGGGGAACTAACTGAGAGTGTCACAGCTAAATACAAGGAGAAAATAATCCTGAGTATTTAACATTCAGGTTAATTCTTTAAGGGATCAGTCCTCAAATCTTACTCTTGCAAGTAGTCTCGCCAAACTCATAGGGACTATTTAGTATGTGAGTAACACCTGCAGGAGTTGCTCTTTCACACTTTAATGAGGATATTGCTAATTGAAACAAATTTCGGGTGCTCTGATCCAGCCCTGTAGAAGAGTGCTGTGGAACCTGATTTCAGAGTTAGGATGTTACATGCCCCATGTTTTATTTCCTGGGAGGATAAACCAAAGGATCCATCTGTCCTCTTTCCCCCTTCCTCTCTTTCTCTGTACTGTGGTAATTCTGTCCAGTAGAAACTGATGGAAATAGTTATTTGTGGGACCCAGCTTCACTGTTTTTTGCATATTGCCAGGGATTCGGTATTTATCTGATGCAATTTCTTTCTCTACTCCCTAATAAAATGGCATTCTCTGTCTTCAGCTTATCCAACACTTGTTGCTTGGCCAATGCAGGTTCTGAAACTGATTTTTCCTCCTCTGGCAGCGTGTCATGCTGCAAACAAACCATGACAGGTCCATACGTGATCTGCGAAGTTCTAATCACTCGATGGATGATTTGTTAACAACTGTGCTCAAGAAAGTCAATGGGATATCAAGACTTCAAAGATAAACAGCTGAATTAGAATTGATATGCAGATTAGATTGTGTGAAAGCAGGATTAAATTGTGACTATGGCTTCTTTTCCCATTACAACAGATAATTTGACTTTACCCTCCTCTATGAGCTGTTCCCTAGTGTTTAAATCTTAACAACTGCTCTGATTTGCTGTTACTATATGACCTGATCCCATGTCTTACATTCCCTTGCATTTATTTCCATCCCATGCTGTTAATTCCCCCATCTTCAAAGTGTCCAATGAAGTGGGATTTTCTCCCACAAAAGCTCATGTGATAAACTAATCTGTTAGTCTTTAAGTGCCACAGGACTCCTTGCTTTTTTTGCTGAACTAGATTAGCATGGCTGCTCCTTTGGAACAATGCACCTTGTGGCCACCTTCATCTTTAATAAGGGGATGGAGTCTTCAGAAACTTCAGGTCCCAGCACACAGTGTTCTGTCTTGATCTGATAAGGAGGCCACTCAAATCTAGGCAGTTCATTGCATGTTAGAACCTATAGACTACCTGCGCCACACCTCTGAGTTCAAGATAAGGGAGGATGCAGTCTGCTCCATCTCAGGCAAATCAAGTGCAACTCTTGGGCTCTAGGCCAACTCTCCCTATGCCTCAATTTAATGAGCTGTCTTTATTTCATATCCAATGTTTCTTGTCCTCAATGGATGTTGAAATACCAATCAACTTCCAGTTCACTTTTTTAATGCCAAAAAGGTTTGGCTTGTTTATATTTGGAAAAACTGTTTGGATTTGAGGGTGTTTTGTCTGATCTGAATCTCCTAAAGTTTGCTCAATGTTAGCAGAGACTCTGCCCTGTTTTACACTGTACTGCAGCTGAGAGCTCTGACTCATCTTTGGGATATGAACACTGTGAATCCAAAATAAACCCGCCCCAAATACCTTCAGGAACATAAGAGCTAACACTGCAATGGTGCAGTCCAGGATAGGAAAATTCCCCTTTTCTGCAATCCCAATCTAATTACTGCGTAATTTACAGATATCTGGAATTCAGAGACATTTTCATTTACAGCTGATGGTACCTCTTTTATTCTTTGCTTTGGTCTCAGATTCAGTTTGCAACTGAACAAGCAAAGGAAGGCTCAAAAGCTTCTTTGGGGGATCACTGGATCTAAACTGTTTCCTGCGGAGCACTTGGGAGCTTGATGTGTCTTCTGAGACTGAAGGGAATTTCAAAGTCTCTGGTGCCTGCTGTAAGAGTTAAATCCAAAATGTGAGAAACCCCACATATTTCCATTATTTTCAATTTATATTTTATTCTCCCCCCCCGTGCGCGTGCGCGTGTACACACACACACACACATACACACAGGGTGGGTGGGGGGAGAGAGAGAGAGAGACAGAGAGAGAGAGAGAGAGAGGAGTTGACAGGACTCTTTCTCTCAGTTTCACCCCCACTGCAGACATAAGAGTGGTCAACAGAAAAATTCTTTTGTCAACCTCTCTATCTGCTGTCAGGGAGATGGATTACATCCAACCCAACACAGTGATGGGAGAACCCCTGCTGTTGCTGTAAGTAAGCATACACACTGAAATTTAACAGTGGCACAGCTGAAGGTGTGCCACATTTAAGGGTAGACATAGCCTGCCTGATTCTCCAGCCACAGTAGGTCACTACAGGCATGGTTAAGGTGAGAAAGATCTGCTTTTGTGTCTTGGGATTTTTTTTAATGTCAAGCAATCAAATGTTTTAAAAAGCAACTGGCAGGGCCATAACTAGAGTATCTGGCGCTCAGGGCAATCAGCCCCAAAGGCAGACCCCCCCACCTGGGCTCTGTTCCAGGCCCCATCCATCCCGGCAGCTGGCAGCCAGATCGGGCCCCAGTACCCTGGCCGGGCAGGTCAGGTGCCTTCCCCCACCGGCCAGTTGATCATGGTCACGGCCAGGTGGGGGGTTTGTCTTCCACTGCTACGGCCAGAGAGCTGGGCAGGGGCTTCCCTTTCCCCCCGCTGTGGCCAGACAGCTGGGCGGGGGTTTCCCTTTCCTCACTGCAGCCAGAGAGCTCAGCGGGGATGCAATCAGGACTGGGTCGGGGGAGCCCTGGCCGCTCTGAGCCGAGTGGCAGGGTTAGGCACCTCCCCACAGATGCACTGAGCTGTGCGGCATGGAAAGCACCCCCCCACTGCCCAGCTTATCACCGCTAGAGCTGGGTGGGGAGCATATTCCCTGGATCACAGAGGACTCTTCCGGGCCAGGAAGGATCTGGTGTGGTGCTCTCTTTAATAGGTGCCTGGGGCTTTGTCCCTTTTGCCCCACCATAGTTATGGCCCTGGCGACTGGGGCATCTGAAAAGCCAGCCTGCATGGATACCCTGTACCTGCAGGGGACCATTTGGTCTCTCTAGGCAGGGTCCTGTTTATTGAGATTTTGTGGAGGCCTTCTGGCTCCCAGCTGCTATATCCTCCTTACCTGCTGGACATAGTCTTGCTCCATTTTGAGTCTGACAACATTATAAATATAGTTTTCTCATGAGGCCTGGTTGTGATGTTGTTGCCTGATGCAGTTACAACATGATTAAAATGTGTATTGTGGCTAGCACCTGATCAGAACTATCACCTTAGACGTATACTCTTTTACAGTGCTATAATCATGTCAAGGAACAATCAATCACACTTGTCTTTGTAGTATTGATATGGCTTGAAGTGTATTTTCCCTCACTTTCTCATTGTCTTTTCTTGCACCACCTGCTACTTTACATGGCATGCACCCCAGTCAGGAGTGTCGCTGCCCCAGGTCCTGCCCCCACGGCCCTGATTCTCCACCCTGGGCCCAGTTCCACCTTGGGTTCCTGCTGCCCCCAGCTTGGTCCCGGATCCCTGAGCTAGGTTGGGGCCGGGAGCCGCAGGTGCAGCTGGCCCAGCCTGGGACTGGTCTGGGAGAGACAGGTGCTACAGCTGCCGGCTAGGCCATGGATCTCTGGCTGGGGACAGGGCTGGGAGGGGCAGGGGCTTCCCTGGACACTCAGGGCACTGATGCTGGGACTTGGGGCATGACCCCGTGTGCCAGGCCTCAACAACACCCCTGGCCCCAGTCCCAGGGTTTGAGTAGCCCCGGGGATGAACTCATGAACATTTGTGTATTCAGCCTCTCCAGCATTCTCTTGCATTCTCCAGTTCAAAGAGGACAGCAGTGCACATTGTAAGTTCCCCCATCTTCAAAGCATCTGACGAAGTGGGATTTTCTTCCATGAAAACTCATGCAATAAATAAATTTGTTAGTCTTTATGTGCCACAAGATTCCTTGCTTGTTTTGTTTTAGTAGTACAATTTGTTTCCCTTTATAGCTTTGCTTTCAATATTTTATATATAGTGAAACTGATAAAACTCCATTTTCACTGTTACAGAAAGGGTTAGACACTTACATAGATGAAAACTGAAAAATAGCTTTGTTGTGGAAAGGATTAAAACCCTTAAGTTAAACCAACTTATAAATATTGGTGCTCCAGAAGAAACTGTCTGTAGGGGCAGGCTGACCACTAACTATCTGTTACTGGGTTTATGACACCTCTAATGTATCTCATCCTTTCACTGCAAGACATGGGATGTTAGATTAGATGAGCTACTGATCTGATGCAATGCCTAAAATTGCCTACATTCAGGTTATGAGCCATGAGATAAGACCATTTCATACATTATTCCATTAACTGCAATATTTTTTTTTAAATCTGACCTTTCTGTGTTCCTCCCTGACCACACCTTGCTCTGAGATCATGGCTGACTGGATAGGAGGAAGAAAACCTGTTTCGATAAGATGTCTTCCTCCTTTACTGTACTGGTTATTCAGATGTCCTTGTTTAACTGAGGGGAAAAAATAGAACTAAGATTAAAAGGGATGAAATGTAAATAGGTATTAGTGGCATCGGGTAAGGGGTAGTATTTATTGTAACACTGAACCTGTCAAAGGGATGGAGGAGTGAGAGAGAATAAAATTACCAGTCCATGTAATAAGGAGAAGAAAAGTTCCATCACACAGCTCTTTAAGGTTTTGCATCACACTATTTGCCCTCTTCCCAAAGAGCATTGTAACACGTGACCATAGTCATTAATTAAAATATAACCTAAGAGATCCTTGTTGGACGTATAATCCAGAGGTGACAATTATAACAGTACCCATAAAAGGAACATTAGCTTATCTCATAATAAAAGTTTGTGTCTCCTCATTCTTCATGAGTCCAGTAAATTCATTACAAATACAGTTATGAAAGGAAATAAAGTTAAGGAGGTGTGTTTCTTACCGCTGTAGCTGTAGGACTTTTTTCTTCCAGGGAAGTAACCTCCATAGAAAGTCATGTGGGCCTTCCCACTCAAAAGCTGAGAGGTCTCAATAGTGGCATTCCCAAGAGAGCTCATGACAGTTTGGTTCAGCTTCTCATGATGCCCTTGATTCTCTGTCTGGTCTGGCTTTTCTCTGTGCCATTGGCCCACCATTGCACATACCATATTTTGATGATCTTCCACCTCTGTGTCCTAGGAGACACCAGAGTGACTGGCTTTACAATACAGTTGGATAGAAAATAGTTTTCCCCTGCAGCTAACTTCAATGAAAATGAGAGGCAGGTCTTTTTTTTTTTTTCAGTTTTCCACAGAAAATTTTAAAGTTTTAAACATATTTTTTTAGAAAACAGACTTTTTTTTCCCCACGGGATTTTATTTAGTCAAAAACCAAATTTCCATTTCAACAATTTTTTCAGCAGAAAATTTTCAGCCAGGTATATTTCATATACCCACATTCATGAATACCATTTCACCTCAATTTATAATGTTACATTATTCTCAGTTGTCACAGGTTTCAATCTCTGACGTTTGAGCTGAAGTGTTTAAATATACAACCACTTTTTTGTTACATTTATTAATTTTTTTTATACTATGCTTGCTTGCATTGAAATCCATGGCAAAACTCCCCCCACTGACCTCTGTGGTGCAAGACTAGGTTCCCAAAAGACTGAGAATTTTTAATGGACAACACGTAATGATGCTGGACTGTCTCTCTAAATGTATACTAATCTATGATAGTTTGTAGAATAGCCTCTGATTAAAATATAATTTTATCTTTTACTTCTATTCAGCAATTCTTAAATCAGACTTTATTGAAAAGAAATAGTGCTGAAGAAGAGATGGACTACTAAGAGTATAACAACTTCACTTCTATTCCTTGTGTCAGTTCAGTATGCTCGGTCAATACTGCCAAGACATGCTTTAGGACTAATGATACGGTCAGCCCTCCTTTGTAAAGTGCTTTAAGATCTATTGCTTAAAAGCACCAGTAGAAGAGTTTGATATTTTTATTATTCTGTTGTGTACAGATTCTTACACCAGGCTCATCACCATAGTACATGCATGCCTTCCAAAGGTGCATTAAACAACATATGCTGCACACTGAAGCCAGAGCTCATGCTACCAAAATTTTGCAGTAAAAATAGCTTCCCCTGCTATTCTTGCACAAGTCCCCAGGGGAACTGAGGAGTTTCCAATCTGTACGGAGACAGAGATCAGCTGTGACAATGAAGTAAGGGTACCTGTGGGACCTTTGCGTATGCTACATTCTGGCTCCAGGTGGCCTCCTTTGCAGGTAGAGGTTTGAGTTCTAGACTCAATTTTCTCACTGAAACCCCAATAGGTACTCGAGCTCTCCTCCGGTCATGTGTTGCTACTTCATGTCCTGCTGTGTTTTCCCCATTCTCAGGTGCCTTCTGAAATGAGTAACTTTGGCCTGCAAGACAGGTGTGTCAGGACTGGAGCACAAAATGAACTGTTACACTTCAGAGAGGTTCTCATTTATTCAGGGCCAAATTCTGGCATTTAGCCACTGAGCTCTGTTAGGGGCTGTACCACCAGAAAAAGTGACAGGCCAGATGGTGCCTGAAGGACATACTCCTTTTCTGAATGGCCTTAGGACCTGTGATTAATGCAGGCTGAGCCATTCTTTAGGAAGAGGCTGATATGGAGGAAGGCAGGGCCATGGCCAGCTGAGCTTATGGACTGCAGTTGTGAGTGGCCTTTCTACAGGGCATGGTAAAGGGGAGAAAGTTCATTGCATGATCTCCCATGCTCCTGTGAACAGGTGAATCACCATGTGTTTCTCAGAATTAATGCTATATTAAAGAAAGTGGGGTTTTGCTTTAATGATTGGATTTCTTTAGCGTGTTTCTCAGTCCTGTAAAACTAAGTTAAAACTATGCATCCTCAAGAAAGGATTGAAATGTAACTCGAATGCAATCTGCATTAATAATTCACATCCTGTATCCTAGCAGGGATTGTACTAAACTTGGGAGGTGTTCAGTGAACCAGGAGCAAAGCAACATCACATTGAAAAGGAAATTAACTTTCAAGCCTCAGGCAAATGTGGGAGAGGTTCGGTGTACAAGGGATTTTCCTACTACTATATTTTACATGGATTTTCTACTACTACTTTGACTGCTGCATGCTCCAAGCCTGCTCTGTGATCACCAAGGTCTTGGCATGCAACAGGCTGTTTAGCAGCAGCATGGTCTATTCAGTACATTTATTCACTGTTGTAATTTTCTTAATAGCAAAGGTTTTACATCAGCATATGTCTTCTGTAAAACTAACAAATGTTTCAGTAGTGTTTTAGAGCAATCATGGCTAAACTGTGCCCCAGACTACTTGTGGTTTCAGAGGATGAATGCATTAAGAAAAAAAAAACAAGCATTTTATTATGAATTGAAGATGTATTGCCTAAGCTGCTCCCTGCAATTTTTAAACTGATGTGTCCGAGTTAGGACTGTTGCTATAGAGAAGGTAGAGGATTTACTTCTCATGTCTTGCTCTGCCCCTATCGTGTGGCCAGGAACACTGGGACTTTTTCCTATCCCTTGCCTCTGCACATACTCAACAGCCCTTTCCTCTTCTCCTGCAGATCCTGCCCCAGTGGCCACCTGCTGCAGCAGAGTGGAGAAAGCAGAGCAGCTTTGGGTGCTCCATCATTGTTGAGCCCCTGTAAAAACTTTCAGTGCAGCCAAGAGACTCACTAGATGCACCCTAATTTGGGTTTGCTCATGTAGATCCTTGAAGCAGTCTGGCTGCACTGGAAGTATATTTAATGTGGTTTGGTTTATAATTCTTCTCTCACATAATTCTGGGGAGCAAACACAAAATTACTGAAACAATGCACTGACCAGTGTCAACAAGCTGAAAGCACCCAAGTTAGTGCAATATAAAAGTGAGTAGTAGTTTTTTTTACTCTGCAGAGAATGAACTGTGTATACATGCCACAGTCTCACACACACACTCCCCCCACAAGCAAAAGTGTGAGAGGAGATGATGAGTCTCACCCCCTGCCCTGAAATGATTATCCTCGCTTTACTGGATCAGTAGTTGAGAGACAGACCTCTGTTGAGAAGCACTCTTCCTTAAAATAACTGTCCAAATCTAAAGACTCCTGGCTAATGCTCATCTCAAAATCTCTGCTTTCCCTAGTGTTGTATAAAGCAGTGGTTCTCAACCCTTTGTGGTTTGCAACACTCTTGGCATGGTGTCACAACCCGACAGGACACACCAGCCCATCTGTCCCAGGCCAAATCCAGCCATCTACCCAGCTCTCTGTGATGCACTTACCAATGTGTGGTGACACAGTAATGTGTCACCACACAGTGGTTGAGAACCACTGATATCTGGAATATGGAGATCTCTCTGATATCCAAGGCTTAACATGTGGGCTGGGCTGACCTGAATGGATCCACATATGCATATGCTTTTTATTGCATGGAAAGGAAAGGAGTGGTCACGAAACAGAACTCTCTCACCCTTTCCCTACAGTAGGCTTCATGGGCTATGTCCACACATTCATCATTATTTCAAAATAACCCATTTCGAAATGAGTTATTTCGAAATAAATTCCTCTGTTGATTTGAAATAAGAAGCTTGTGTGGACAGACCCATGGACTCCAGGATCCTTTATGGGAAAACAGTGCCGTAACTAGTCATTTCGGTGCCTGGCGCAAGTTCCACTTGGAATGAACCCCTTATAATGATTGGCAGCTGGAGCAAGCAGCGTGGGATGCACCCCTTGATAGAGCAGCTCAGTGGAGCTGCTCCGGGGTGCCCAAGGCAAAGCCCCATTCACCTCACCGTAGTTACGGCCCTGATGGAAAGCTACGTGCCATTTCCCTCCTTCCCCAAACACTGGGAGAATCCACTCAGAGTTCATGCAGCCTGAGGCCTTCTGAGGGGAATTCCTTCCATGTAGTGGAAACCCCACCTCCTTACAGGGAGGCTATGGTAACAGAAGTTGTCAGAGTAAGCCTACAATTGTGTCGGGATAGCAGCAGGAGACTAGGAAGCAAAGTGAAACCACAGGGCTTGCAGCAGATCCCCGGGTTTAGGGGTTAAAAGAACTCCTGCCTGCTCCTGGGAAACAATCGGAGTGTAACTCAGCATGGGGAGCTCTGGCAATTCCCACTCTTTCCCAGCTGCCTTTTGTGTGGCTTTTTTGAGACGAAATTTTATTGGCCGAAAGGGCTTTCTGCCACTGAATGGTTGGTTACTCACCGTAACCGTCCTTCGTCGAGATGGGCTGCTAACGGTAGCTCGGAGTCTTTAGCGTTAGCCTGTCAGGTCAGGGCACATGGCCAACACCCCCTCCACACTGCGGCAGCGGCTCTATAGATGACCATGACCCTGACCCTCCCAGTCCCATATACCTTCACCAACTCCGTTAGCGGGAACGGTGGGAGGGACCTGAATGTATGTGAGCAGCCCATCTCAAAGAAGGACGGTTACGGTGAGTAACCAACCATTCTCCTTCGAACACTGCTCACATCATTCAGTTATAGGTGACTGCTAGCCGTACCCAAGGATGGTGGGAGGAGTTACAGTCTACCCACACTGAGTACAGCTCTGCCCACAGCGGCATCATCTCTCACCTGTTGGGCAATGGTGTAGTGCGTTGTGAAGGTATGTATTGACGACCACGTAGCGGCCCTGCAGATCTCTTGGATCGGGACCTTAGCGAGGAAGGCCGTGGAAGACACCTGAGCTCTGGTACAGTGGGCTCTCACAGTCTCTGGGAGAGGCGTGTTTGACCTTCTGTAGCAGTCTTTAATGAAGTTTACAATCCACTTGGAGATGCATTGGGAGGATACCGGGGAACCTCTCATGCGTTCCGCGACCGCCACGAACAGTTGGGGGGTCTTGTGGAAGGAATGGGTGGGCTCAATGTAGGTTAGGAGCACTCTCCTCACATCCAAGGTGTGCCACTGTCTCTGGTTTTCTGTCACCTGCAGGTCTGGATAGAAGACCGGCAGGCATATTTCTTGATTCATGTGGAAAGGGGTGGCGACCATGGGCAGGAACGAGGGGTCGTGACGCAAGACCACCTTGTCAGGAAAGAAAACCGTATATGGGGGTTCAGAGGATAGGGCTTGTAGCTCTGAGACCCTTCTGGCCGATGTAATGGCCATCAGGAATGCCACCTTCCAGGACAGCACTAGCAGGGTAGCTGAGTCTAAGGGCTTGTACGGTGGTTCTGTAAGAGCCCGTAGCACCACGTTCGGGTCCCACTGTGGGGTGGGGTTACGGACGTGGGGAAAAAGTTTTTCCACTCCTTTCAGGAATCTATGGCAGATGGGGTGTGAGAAGAGTGGGACCCCATCTGTCGTTTGGTGAAAGGTTGAGATTGCTGCCAACTACATTTTCAGTGATGACAGAGAAAGGCCTTTCTCCCTTAGGTCAAAAAGGTAGTCTAAGGTTGCCTATACTGGTGTGGAGATAGGGTCTGTGTTTTTATCACAGCACCAAGCAGAGAAGTGGTTCCATTTTGCGATATAGGCGGACCTGGTGGAGGGTTTTCTGCTACCAACCAGGACCTTTTTAACACTATCCGAGCAGTGTCTCTCTTGCTCGCTGAGCTACAGAGCATCTAGGTTGTCAGGTGCAGGAGGCCCAGGTTGGGGTGCCAAAGGCGACCCGAGTCTTGTGTCAGAAGGTCCGCCCACCTTGGAAGGCGGAGGGGGGTCCTCACTGACATGTCTTGTATGAGAAGGAACCAGTGTTGCCTGGGCCAGTCCGGGGCTATCAGAATGATGAGTGCCTCGTCTGTGAGGACCTTCAGAAGCACCCTGTGAATCAGGGGAATTGGCGGGAAGGCGTACATTAGGACTCCCGACTGAGGAGAAAGGCATCGCTGAGAGACCCCTTCTCCTGACCTCGGAGGGAGCAGAACCGAGGGCATTTGTGGTTCTGCGCCATGGCAAAGAGGTCGATCTGAGGGGTTCCCCACCTGATTGTCAGTAGGGAAAAAACCTCGTTGTGGAGGGACCTCTCATGGTTTGCCAGCGGCTTTCTGCTGAGTGAGTCCGCTATGCCATTGTCCACCCTGGGGAGATGGGCGGCAGTTGGCATGAAGTGGTGATCTATCGCTAGTTGCCACAGCTTGGTCGCTTCCTCGCATAGGGCCGAGGAGCGGACCCTCCCCCTTGGTGGTTCATATAGCACATGGCTGCTGTGTTGTCTGAGAGGATTTGGACCACTCTGCCCTGGATGTGGTCCAGGAAGGTCATGCAGGCCAGTCTGATGGCCTTGAGCTCCTTCACGTTTATGTGAAGGACACTGTCCTCAGGGCTCCAGGCGCCTTGCATGGATAGGCCCCTGGAAAGGTGGGCGCCCCACCCCAGGTTGGAGGCATCCATTATCAGGGTTATTGCAGGTTTGGACTTACTGAATGGGATTCCCCCCATTGCGAAGTTGGGGTCCCTCCAGATTTGGAGGGACTCCAGGGCATGCTGGGGTATCGAGATTACCTTGTCGAGGCGGTCCCGTTCTGGTCGGAAGCTTGTGGCTAACCAGAGCTGGAATGGTCGCATCTGCAGGCAAGCTGTTTGGATTACCGATGTGGCCTCTGCCACGTGCCCCACAAGCTGCATGCATCTGTGCGCTGTGGTCAGCCCAGGTGCCTGGAGCTCTGTGATGATGGTGCAGATGGACTGAAATCTTGACAGGGGCAAGGATGCAATGCCTTGCTGAGCATCCAGGAGTGCCCCAATGAACTCTATGTCCTGAGTAGGGCAAAGCTTGGACATTTCCAGATTTATGTGGAAGCCCAGGAACTCACACAGGTTTGTTACGACGTCAACATGGTCTTGTACTTGTCAACTTGACTTGCCCACTAGGAGCCAGTCATCCAGGTAGGGGTAGATTCTTACACCACTCCTGCGTAGAAACGCTGCGACCGGTGCAACACACTTTGTGAACACCCTGGGGGCTAGCGATAACCCTAAGGGGAGGGCGGTAAACTAGTAATGGCGTCAAGCCACTACAAACCTGAGAAACCACCTGTGGTGGGGCCGAATCACTATGTGGAAGTAAGCGTCCTTTAGGTCGAGGGCCGCGAACCACAGTCCTGGGGACAGGGAGGGAATGATCTGTGGTAGGGAGATCATGTGGAATTTTATTCTCTTTATGTTTTTGTTGAGGGCTCTGAGGTCTAGGATGGGCTATAGATCCCCATTGGGTTTGGGGGCTAGGAAGTAGCAGGAATAGAACCCTTTGCCGCATTCCCTCTTGGGTACCTTTTCAATGGCGCCGAGGGAGAGTAACTTTTGGCATTCGGCCTTGAGCTTTCCTAGGAGATCAGGGTTCTCTGGGATTATGGGAGGAGACGGTTTCCTGTCCTGGGGGTTGAGAGGAACTGGATGTGATATCCTCTTGCTACTGTGTTGAGGACCCACTGGTCCGACGTGACCCAGGTCCACCGTGGGGCGAAGTGGTGGAGGCGGTGGGGAAAGAGCAGACACTGTGGAGCACTGCCCTCAGAGGGACTGTCAAAAATGCTGTTTGTGGCCCGATGAGCGGTCCGACCTTTGTCCGCGCCATCCCGACTGGGAGGCGCCCAGTTTACCCCCTTTATCTGCCCGGCCTTTAACCTTGTCCAGGTCCCCGAGGAGGCACTGGGGAAACTGGAGAGATCTTGGGAACTGGTTCTGCAGCTGCAGCTGTTGTTTCAGTTGCTGTACCTGCTGTTGTAGCTAGTGTGACTTCGAGGAACATCTAACAGGTTGCGGAGTATAGATCCCGAGGGACCTCAAAGTGGCCCTCGAGTCCTTCATACCATTTAACTTCATGTCTGTGGAAGATGCAAAGAGGTCGGGTCCTTTGAAGGGAAGGTCCTGGATAATTTGTTGCATCTGTGTGGAGAGGCCAGAGTTCTGGAGCCAGGCCAAACGGCGCATCACCACCGCCGATGCCATTGTGTGTGCCGCTGTATCCACTGCATCCCAAGTTGCTGCAAACGTGTCCCTGGATGCTCTCTCCCCCTCATCCAGCACCACTTTGAAGTCTCTCGGGCAATCCTTGAGGATAACCGATCGGACACTTCGTAGAGCTTCCCACAGGTTGAAGATGTAGCGCGTCATCAAATCACAATGGTTTGAGATGTGCAGCTGGAGGGCAGCCGAGGAGTAAACTTTCCTACCGAGTATGTTGAGCCTCCTTGCCTCCTTGTTCTTGGGGGTGGTACTAGGTTGGCCTGGTCTCTCCCTTTGGTTGACTGCATTGACCACCAAGGACCCCGGGGCTGGGTGGTGAAACAGGAAGCAAAACCCTTCCGGGGAGATGGAATATTTCTTGTCCACTATCTTGGACACTGGCGGGATCGAGGAAGGCATTTGCCAGCGTTCCTGGACAATGCGGAACACGCTGATGTGCAAGGGAATGCCGACCTTAGCCGGCGGGGCTCGACGACATGCGTCAAAAAGGGGATCATCCTCCACCTAGATTACCCCTAGCTTGAGCTTCAGGTTTGCCGTCATGCGGCGGAGAAGGTCCTGTTCAACTCGAGGATCCCCTTCACAGTCGGTGGAGATGTCGATTAACCTCTCATCAGGCGATGAAGATGATGGGGCCCTTGATCTGTTTCGTTGTGTAGAATCAGGGTCTGGCTCATTGTCCGAGAAATCTGAGGACTCCGGAGCAGGCAAATGTGCGTATTGGGAGGAGGCGTTGTCTGCCATTGCATTCAGCCAGTCGAGGGTCCATTCGTCATGTGGGGACCTCAACGGTGGCATAGGTGTTATGAGGATCCTAGGTGCTTCCCCCGATGTGTGCCTGCGCCACACACTCGGTGACATGGAGCTTTTGCGGGCATGCTTCCTTGGGTGCTCCTCCTGGGGTGGGGAGAAAAGGATCCTCCGAAGATGGCCTGGATGATCTCCCCCCCCAACAGGCGGCAGTCCAGTACTGAGAATTTCTTTGGGAAGTGGTGGGGAGCCGCAAAACTTGGGCCTGGTACTGGGTTTGACGGTCCTGGGTTAGAGAGTGGTGAGGAGGCCTGAGACAGTACCGGCATCAGTGCAGGTGTTAGCGGTGCTGAGTCTGATGGTACTGAAAATGATGGTACCGGAAGTGGTGTTATCGATGACATTGACGGGTCCAGTGGTACTTGGGCTTGGTAGCAGCACCAGGCTTGCCGACAGTGCCGGGCTTGCGGGTGGTGCTGGGCTCGTAGGCGGTGCTGGGCTTGTGGGTGGTACCGCATCCAGTGGCGCGGAGGAAGGTGGTGCCGATGCAGCCGGCTGCCTCATGTTTTGCATTGAAGCCAGATTTGAGTGCCCTTGGTGAGCTGGTGCCTGAGCCAGAGCCCTGCTAGGGGTGGCTGGGAGGCTACCGGAGGACTGGCGGGATCGGTGCCTGGAATGTACCATGGAGGGCCGAGATCTTGGGCCTGGTACCGGGGATCGGCAGGAAGCTTGAGACCGGGCCAATCGAGGGTCCAGCGGAGCACCAATGGCTTGGCTGCTTGTATGTGGGGCGGCTCTGGTCCCCGAAATGAGGCGGAGATGGCGCTCCCTTTCCAGCCGAGTCCTCTGTTTGAAGGACCGGCAGACGGCGCAGTCCGCTGTGATGTGGGACTCACCCAGGTAAGCAAGGCACTTCTCGTGTGGATCGTCCATTGGGAAAGCCTTGCAGCATCCTAAGCATGGCTTGAATCCTGGTATTTTGAATTTCACATGAAAGACAGGCCCTTGCAAGATAACGCTGATCCGAACTGACGCTGATCGTGGAAAAAGGAACCGGGAGGGTCAGGGTCACGCTCACCTATATAGCCGCGGCCGCGGCACGTAGGGGACATTGGCCGTGCACCCTTACCTGACATGTTAACGCTAAAGACTTTCCGAGCTACCGTGTGCTGCGGCACATAGACACCTGTAACTGAACTATGTGAGCAGCACTCGAAGGAGAACTATTTTTTTAGTGGAAGCATTTGAGAAACCAGTGACTGGAGCAACAGCAAAGACAATTACTTGAGAACTGTGCCTAAATCCTGGGGTGTGTCAAATGTGTGCCCAGCTACCCACAGCCCTAAGGATTCACTGCAGCAGTCAGGAATTACCATGGTAGATGGATGCCTCATTGATGCTCCATGCTGGGGACTGGGAAAAGAGGTGGTACAGAACCAATAGCTGTGTAGCTGTTGTGTATTGCTGGAGCAAAGGGCAGGGTGTGCTGCATGTCATATCACTGCAGCTAGTTCCTGAGTGATCTTCATGGACTGCCCCAAATGAGGTCATTAGGTATGTCCATATTGAAACTGGGAAGAAGCCTCCCAGGCTGAGTAGACAGACCTGCGCTTGTAGGCTCAAACTAGCCCATTAAAAATAGCCAAGAGGTCACTAGTACCCAAGCAGAAGCTCAGAATAGGCACCTGATTTACACCCAAGAAGGTCAAGTGGTCTGAGGTTTGGTGGCTAGCTCAGTTTAGTCTACCTGGGAATGGCTGGGCAGTTCATAAGCAGGCAGAATACAGGGTTGCCCATGCAGTGTTCTGAGCAATTCCTGTGAAGTACTGAGGTTCTCAGCCCACACTGTCTGCAGCTGGAGTTAAGGGAATTATAGTGTCCTCTGAGATGAGTTTTGGTGGCACTGGGTCTCTGCAGCATCACAGATAACCCTAGGGTTACTCTTATGGAAGTAAGAGCAGTATCATGGCACTTTTCTACTTCTTTTGTAAAATGAAGGAAGTGGTAAGTAGACAAATGCTGGTTTCTTGTGTTAGCAGAGTTTGTGGATGTGATCCAAATAGTGGCATTAAGCAGAAACACAAGGAAGTAAACTATCACTGCACAATGTTTTAGGGTTATCAGTACTGTACCATATGTCCATTTTTTCCTGGACATGTCCTCTTTTTTGGTTCTCATTCCTCTGTCTAGGAGGAATTTTCAAATATCTTAAAAATGTCTGGGATTTTTGATTTTTTTTCCCCTTACTCCAGGCTCTCCAAACTTATGGGCCATATCCAGCCCACTGGGATCTGTAGCCAGGCTTGGAGAGTTTTAAAATCTCCTATCCTGCGCGCAGTCAGATGAGTGCTCAGGCACGGCCAGCTCTGCTATGAGGCAAGAGACAGACATGGCTTCAGGTGACAGTTCTTAGGGGCACCTAGCCCCCCTGAATATCAGGCTGGCTCCCACCTCTTCAACTCTTTCCTAGCAGCTCAGGAACTGTTAGTCAACCTACAGCTTAAGTCATGTAGGCAGAGTGCACTTTAAATCCCTCTGTAAGCAGATGCTGGAGATTTTTGCACTTTGGAAAACTGTTTTCAACCTCCATGAATGAGATGGGGGGGGGCACCAAATCAAAATTTGGCTTGGGGTGCCACAACCCCTTGAGCTGGCCCTGTGCTCAGGGTGGGAGCACCCTGGCCAGGGAGTGACTCAAATGCACCTGGAGCTCTGGCTGGCAAGGAAAGGGGGAAGGGGCCTGTGGGTTGGGGTTAAGGAGTTGACCCAGCAGGGATTCTGGAGAAGGGGCCTAGGGGGTGTTGGGGAGCTGGCAGGGAAGGGGCTGGGGGGGGGTTGGGGAGTCAGTGGGTTAGAGAGCCAGCGGGTGGGTGGGTCAGCCATGAGTGGGTCAGGGAAACGGTCAAGGAGTCAGTGGGTTGGGGAGTCAAGGGGTCAGAGAAGGGGGCCGGGGTTGGGAGCTGGTGGGCGGGCGGTTTAGGGAAAGGTCCTGGGGGTTGGAGAGTCATGGGAAACTTTATATTTCAGAGGTAGCAAATTTTTTTTTTTGCTTATGCTTGGAGGTGAATGACAAATGAAATGATTTTATTTTTCTGGATATTTTCTCCCCCTCTTTGTTCCTATTTTGCTGATTCCATGCTAATAACGATAATACTGTCCTGGATGAAGACAGTGGCTATGTTCACACGTAAACTGTTATTTCAAAATAAGTTATTTTGAAATGAGTTATTTCAAAATAAAGTCCTTATTTCAAAATAAGTTAATTCAAATTAAGGGAAAAGCTCAAAGCGAAATAGCATGTCCAAACACAGAACTTGCAATTTCGCTTTAGGAGAGGGGCACCATGGGAGGTGTGGCAACATGGCCCCCTCCCTGGGCCATGCCCCCACCCAATAAAGGCTAAAAGGAAGGCACCCTGGGAAGGAGATGGGCAAAAGTGTTATTTCAAAATAATGGTTATTTCGAAATAACACGTCTGAACATTGTTGTTTCGAAACAACTGTGTCGAAACAATGGCTATTTTGATTAGATGTGAGGTTTTACTGTTTTGAAATAATGGAATGTTGTCTGGACATAAGAAATTTTATTTCAAAACAACGGCTGTTTTTTGAAATAAAACTCTCGTCTGAACATAGCCAGTGTCTCCTCCATTACAGATCCAAGGAGTCATGCACGTTTCCCAGTCATTCTAGAGACTAAAATGTGAATTATTTAAACTGTGTACTATTGCATAGTGCTTATGTGCCATGTATGTACATTCCACAGACTCACTCACTATTTATAGGAAGCCACTACCAATTTCTTCCAATGTCTAATAAGGTGGATCTTTAAAACTGCTCCCACTTTGGGAATGATCAAGTATCACGGATATTTCTTAGCAGTTTAGATTTTGTCTTTTTGTTGTCCTGATTCTTTTTTTTAAATTTTTTGATTTATTAAGCTGAGCAAGGTGCACAGTGCCTCACTGAGAGCAACTTATATTTTGGAGGCTAAGAAAAACTGATCATAGAATCACAGAACTGGGAGGGACCAAGAAAGGTCACTGAGTCCAGTCCTCCGCATTCATGCCAGGACCAAGTACCATCTGGGGGGTAGAGGGGGCAACATGTGAGGCCAGGATCAGGGCCAGGGGGGCAGAGGAGGCAGACTATCAGGCTAGGATCAAGGCCATGGGTGTGCAGAAAGGTGGAAGGGGCAGCGTGTGAGGCCAGGATTGGGGCCATGGGTAGTTCAGGCAAGGGGGGCACCCCCCACTCTGCAGTGTCCTATTTTTGGGAAGTTCAAATATGGTAACCCTACAATCCTTTATCACAGAGGATTGCACAGGAAGGTCTTTGTTCCTCGTCCTTAGCTGCACATCTTATTTACTCTTTTTATCTTAGCTGGAGATGCCACTGAAGGATTCAATAGGTTTTGGTTCTAGTCCCAAACATTCCCTTACTAATTTTTGAAGTATGCATTTTCTACTATTTTTTTCATATTGAGAACTATGTCATACGATGCTAACTTAGTAACAATACATTCCTTAAAAGAATACTTTATTATGTACATCATCTGTCTAGAGGCATAAATACTGACATGCATAATCAAATATTAAGTTTTACCGAGGGTGGATTTTCTCTGTTAAAAATAATTTAACTCCTACTGTACCTGGATAGGTCTGTTGGTTTAGTTCAGTCCAGAAAGATGGGAATGCAGGCAGGAAGTGATATTTTTTGGGATCAGCTGACAAGTCCTGTTGTCCCGTTTTGTGATTTGGTGCATTTGGGGAATTCTCCTGAAGCAATAAAGGCTCCCTGAGATATCCTGGAATTTATAGATTAGAAAGAAACAATATTCCACTTGGGCGAAAATGTTGTATGTTTGGCTAGACCTGATTAAAAAATGGGGGAAGGGGAAATAGTGAAATGATTTTTCTTCTACAAATTTTGAGTTTTTTCTCCTAAAAAATTTTGGTTATAAAACCTGTAATTTTATTTTTTCAGTTTGGCTTTCCCTTTTTCCCTTCCTGTTTTTTCTTTCTTTTTGTTCTCTCACTGAAAAGGGGATAGTAGAGTAGAAGGGGGAAAACCCAATAAAATGAAAACTGGAGAAAGTTAGATTTCTGATTTTCAATGTTGTTGAAAAATATGTTTGAAAAGATTAATGAAAATTTTTATGAAAATTCATGAAGATTCATGAACATTTTCAGTTTTATTAAAGAAGGCCATGTTTTGATTTCAAACATTTTTTTCCACCACCTTTAATACTGATAGGAATTTGACTAGTACAGTACCTTGGCTCATACTGTAAACTACTCTATGCATTGCTTGTCGTAGACTGAAGGTTATTCCGTTGTGTGTACAGACTGAAGAATTAAAAACATATATGGAACCTGAATAAACTTTCCTGTATGGAAGATGCTAAAGGTTAGCAACTGGCACAATCCAAAACCTCAATCTGAATTTCCCTGAAGTCTGGTAACATTTGGATCCCCATCTAAACTTTGTGATTGACATCTGTTACTACAGTAGATTAAATCAACATTCCCAAATATGGGGGAAGTTCAGATATACCTCAGTATAGAAATTTTACAGCTTGGGCCCACCTCTATTTTGGTAGATTTTAAGGGCTTAAAAGGAGAAACTTGCACATTATTCAGTACAGAACATGGATCTTTTCCATTTTACCTCTCACTTGTATTTAAATTACGAACATATCAGATTCTAACATTCAGTACTATAGTTTTCATAAACATTCAATACATGAAGCAACTCTTGTTGAAATCAATGTTTTTCCATTGAATTCAGTAGAAGTTGGATTAGGTTCTTTAGTTCCAAAATAAGATATATGGAGAAAATGTACTTACTTTGTTCCTTCCATTTATCATCAAGAAAGGACTTGGTCTTTTAATTCCACTTGCAATTCAAAATGGATTTAATTTAATCAATCCCTCAAATATTAGCTTAGAAATATTTGCACTACACTTGCTTAACTTTAGGTCTACTGACCTGCACGCTGGAGCTTGTATATAATGCTAGGATCCCAGGTCTGAGAGAGTCTGAAGAGGTACCTCTTGGCTGAATAGCCTGGGCGAAACTGTCGGTCAATCTGGATATCTGTTTTTTTCAGGAAATGGAGATGTGGCTGCCAAGGTGTCCCTCTCTGATCCTTCTGCAGCAATAATAGCATGGCAAGACTTCAGTTGGTTTAAATTTTGTTTTTCCTTGCAGCTAATGAGTTGGTGTTCTGAGATTCTAATCAATAACCTGGGGGGGGGGGCACAACCCACATGCTGCTGGAAGACATAGTAGAATATGTATCTCAAGCCAGCAGACTATGATGGAAAAATCACATGATGGTCAATTTAAAGCAGACAGGTTAGGAGTGGGAGTCTGAAAATTGCCAAAAACAAAAGCCAAAGGAACAATTCAGGTATTCAGTTAAAATTAAATACCAGTGAAGACCAAAGATAATCTTTCAAGAAAACAAATGTTATACTCTGCACCCCAGGGACTTAATCCTATTTCTTCTGATGGTCATGGCTAAAAAACAGGATCAGACCATGGATTTTTTTTTTTAAATCTCTGTGCCCATGTGGTAAATGAGAGTGATGAAATAAAAATCGATCTAGATCTTAACTGCAATTCCTAACCAAACTCCAACAGGATGCTGAAAATTAGCTTTCTGGTGCTTTCTAATTTTATCAGTGCTCTCTTTGATGGTGAGCCAGAAAACATTGTTTCATGAAAATTATTGAGGGTTTGAAATCTGTTTCTGTTCCAGAAATGGCACTCACTTCACCTGAAATGTGGGAGAACCAGGTAAGTGGCTTAACCACTATAGAGTCTGTCTTTCTTCCTCTCAATCTTTCCTGTTGATGCTGTTCTACTTTTAAAAAAATAATTAACTATTTATTGGGCCAGAGAAAAACTGCCTCTGTAGCCTGGTGTGGCTGAGACCGCTTCTGTGGGAGACCTAGATTCAAGTCCCTAATCTAAATCAGGCAGAGGAGGGAACCTGGTGGGTCTGCAACATCCCGGAGGAATGACCTCATCACTGGGCTACTGTAGGGTGTAGAAGAGTCTTCCTCTTATTGTCTGCTTACCCCCTCCAATAAATTCCATCCTAGACCTGAGAAAGTTCTGTCAAATTCCCAGCCAGTTTTGCTGTCTACTTCTTGGTTTCATCCAAGACTAGAAGTGCAAGTGCCATATACCAATATATTGCAAGAGAAGCTGTTCTTATAAATTTGCAATTGAAACAAAACTAGGAAATACCTAAACTGTCATTTCCAACCAAGTTTGTTTTCTTGAGGGGATTTATGGTCTTTCTTAATATTGCAGGGAGCCATTTAAAGAACTGAATTAATGAGAGATCTGGGGTTTTCTCATGGTCTTTTAACTGCTGCCTGGTGGAGAAACCAAGAGGAGACTAGCTGTGGGGTTATTTCAGTTCCACAAATGGCTTCCTGAGCACAAAATAAAATAAAAGAAATAAAACCGTGAAAAACTTAAATGCAAATACAAAGCTATTCTAGTTTATCTGAGTTCAGTTTTATTCTGATTCTTGTAGCAACTGAATGCACAGTCACAGTCAGTATTCTTTTTAAGGCAATTTTTCAGGTAATTTGTCTTCTCACCATAGTACAAAACTTGCAGGAAAGAACACACATAGTTAGTCAAGGGCATGGATATAATTTTAATTCAACAAACTCACTGGGGTTCAAGAACTATTTTTCCAATCAAGTCTAGTTAAATCAAAATGTAAGAGTTTTTGAAAAAAACCTTCGTTTAAGTCCCAAAATGTAGACAGTTTAAATTTGAGTGAAACCACTGTTCAATTGAATTAGATATAGATTGTTTAAAAGCATCTTGATGGATCCAGGCCAGAGACCAAGCTATACTAGGTTTGCCATGTAGGAAACCCTGGTTAATTCTCTCGTCCATTTCTCATTTGTTGGCTATCTAGACTAGTTGGAGGGGATAAACTCCATACTCTTTAGGTTTGTAAAGTTTATGTTGTGACACTGGGAGCTGGTGTCAATGCGTTATGACTCAGTGTAGTGATGTTGCTTTCAAACGCCATGGTGTTGCATTATTGTGTTTTGATACCACCACTCCTCATGCCTTGGAAATGATTCTGAGAATTTTTAGAGCCTTGCAAGCATGATACTGTGAATAGCAGGTCATCCAGAAGGCATTGACTCAGTCTCTGATTAGGCTAGAAAGCAGCTCTTCATACTGCCATACAGTAACCTTTCTGGCTAGTTAGGAATATCATTGAGACACTCCGCCAAAGGGAAACCTGTCACTTTCTCTCAGCTGGAAAGACTTGGATACTGCACATCACAACCCATAAGAGTGCAAAGTGAAAGTACTGAAAATAGAGGAGCAACTCAGTGGCACACTTGGGAGAACCTAATGGCAAAACTTCCATTGACCTCACTAAAGCTGAGATTCCATCCACATTTGTATATTTTAGAATATATTTATTTAACAGATTTATCACCTACATTAAGGTCAACGAAACCATAGTTTTAAAATATTACTTTAAAACTTTAACAAATCTGCCATTCAGATGCCACTATGGTCACCATATTAAAAAAAAAAAAAGATACAGATCTTTGCAGCTAAGCAATCACTAGGATACAGTACTTGGGTTTCATAACAAAATCATTGTTTCTGTTAGAAGAAAGAAATGGAAACTAAAGGTAGGAGACTGAAGGTGCTCACAGTGTCAGTGTGAGAATGCAGATATAGGGTGATATTTGGAGACATTATGCTCCAGGATTAAAGTAAGCTGGAATGCATAGGAACAGTGTTCCAGCCCACTATTTTTAGGAGCTCAGCATTCTGGGGCCCCTAAAAATAGAAAATGGAGCCATAACGCTGCATTCCAGGGCCCACCATTTAAAAATAGTGGGTACCAGAACGCGGCATTCTGACTCCCTTTTCTATTTTTAAGGGCACCTAACACTGAGCCTCTAAAAACAGCAGGTCCCGGAATGCTGTTCCACCACGTTCCAGGAGGCAGGGAGCTGCCCCAGCCTCTGGCCTGAGCTTGCTCTGGCTGAGCATGCTTAGAGCCTCTGAGCATGCTCAGCCAGAGCAGGCTCTGGCCGGAGCCTAAGCCTGGGCTGGGGTTGCTCCGCAGTGACATGGCAGCCAGGTAAGGGGACCTTGGGGGGGTGGTTGGGGACAGGTGAGCTGGCCCGGCTGGGAAAGGGCATGGGGGAGGGGGTTGGCCTGGGGCAGTGGGGGAAGATGGCACAGCAGGGTGGAGGTTAGGAAAGCAATGGAGAACCAGCGGTGAGACAGAGGCCAGGGGATAGTATCTGGGGTAGAGGGTAAGTGGGGGAGCAGTAGCTGGGGTGGGGGTAGGTGTGTGGGGAGCAGTAGCTGAGGTAGGGGGTAGGCATGTGGGGGCAGTAGCTGGGGTGGCAGCATGTGTTTGGGGGCAGTAGCTGGGGTAGGGGGACAGTAGTTTGGGGTGGGGAGCAGGCGTTAGGGGGCCTGCACCAGTGCAAAGGGGGCCTGGACCGGCATGAGGGGGGCCTGCCAATTTAGGAGGGTTCCAAGGCCCGCTAAATTACACTTTAATCCCTGATTATGCAGATACTATTCCTAGGTGTGATGTTTGTAGCTTCCCCAAACTATGGGATATAGGACTCTTCAGCTTCCTCTACAGTCTCACCATAGACCTGGAATATTTTTTTTGTTTGAAGGGATGGGGACTGATGAGTTTGCAAGCTCCCCAGAGCTTTGTGTCCCTTGACAATCATAAATTGCAAGGAAACAGTCTGTCAGATGCGGGAGACTATAAAACTATTTCAGGACCCAAAAGGAAGAGGACACAACTAGAACCTTCATCCTGCTCCTATTTAAAGGCTATGTTAAAACTCCCATTAACTTCAGAGAGGCAGACTGGGGCTGTAATTCTGACTAATTGACATCTGTTAGCTCTATAGCAAAGTTTGCCAGTTAGCCTCAGTTTCTAAAAAAAAAAAAAAGAAACCCAAGGAGTCCTGTGGCACTTAAAGACTAAGGCTATGTCTACACTGCAGAACTTTTTCAAGAATGTTTTTTTTTAATTTCAAAATAAATTTGAAATAACTATTCCAAAAAAACTTATTTCGAAAAAATGTTATTTTGAGAGAGGAGTCTGGAAGGATTCTCTGTCTCAAAATAAAGCAGTGTTTTTCATTTTTTCAAAAAAGAGAGTCCACGCTGGACTCTCTTTTTCAAAAAAAAGATAGCCAATTTAAAAGATAGGGAGTCTTTTTCGAAAAAAGCCATTGCTGCATCCAGCAATGGCTTTTTTCGAAAATGCTATTTTGAAAAAGCCTTTTTTTAGCTGGCAACCAGGTTTCGCACTTTCAAAAAAGCGCTCCAGTACATTGAAATACCGGAGCATTTTTTTTTTTTTGAAAAATGCTATTCTGAAAAAAGTGCTTTTTTGAAATAAGCCCACTTTAACTTTTTTGAAAAAGCACTCCGGTGTTTTGATATACCAGAGTACTTTTTTTCAAAAAAGCAAAATGGGCTCCCCAGACACGGAAGAGGTTTTTTGGGGTAAGGCTTCTTATCCCAAAAAAACTTTGCAGTGCAGACATGCCCTAACAGATGAATTTTCTCCCACGAAAGCTCATGTGATAAATAAGTCTGTTTGTCTTTAAGTGCCATAGGATTCCTTGCTCTTTTTGCTTTACTAGATTAACACGGCTGCCCCTTTGGAACTTGAGTTTCTAGTTGACTTGGATTCCATTGAGTTAAATTGCTAGCATGTACAGAGTGCCCTGTTAATGAAAACTGCCACAGTGTTTCATGTAATAGCAGCAGGCAAGCTGAGACTTGTCCATTTTCATTGGTGCCACAGCCAATTGCTGTATATAATCACTCTGCTCCTAGGTATCTGTTTACCCGTTCATTGTTGACTACTTGTGTGGGCATTCTTGCTTCAGTAAATTTCTTCTCCCAGAAGTTTTTTCCAAATAGTGCCTGTTTTGTATTGGAGACTCAAACAGAACCTATTTTGCTTTGCTTAATAAAACATTTAAGCCTAAATTGTAAAGTGTCCATTAATTTTGAGTGTCTTAAACTGATGGCCCTTCTTGATGCACTTGGATTTTGACTTTCAGCCACAACTCCAGTTGAAGTCGGGTCCTGTGCTGGCCGTCTGAAAACTGAGGCACCTGCATGTATGAATTGTTGAAAATGTGAACCTTAGCTTTACTGAACACAAAAAAACTTTCTAGTGAAAGAGAGGGTAAAACATGTCTAACTCTCCCCTTTGGAAACTGTTCCTCTGTACAACTCTGCTTCTCGGGCTAATTAAACCAAATGCAGTTGCGGGCTAGAACCTCACTTGAATCATTGAAGATTCCAGGGTCTTCTAATCAGTCCCAGTATAACTCATATGGATTCTATCCTGCTCTTTAAATAGTAGATTACCACACAGAACACAGCACCTACCTCAAAGTCTGTACCTGACAGGATGTCACAGTTGTACAGTGACACACAGTGCCATAAGCAGTAAAATAATGACTTACAAGTACATAGTGCTGTTCATATAGAAGGATCTCAGAGTGCTTTGACAGGAATTATTTCACTCACCACTGAATCGTTGCTACCTCTGAAAGAGGTGAAAGATGTGTAGCTGTTTAACAGCACGCTGCAGCTCTACACGGCAATTTAGAAAAGGGAATGGAAAAGACAATTAATTGTCCAACTGAAAATGCAGGAGATTAAAGTAGGGAGAATACAATTATCCAGTATGGAATTTGGGTAGACCAGCGCTAATATTCCAGCTTCTGTGAAATATTTCCTGGGTTCTCTAATGACCACAAGTGGCCAAGGTATCTATTTTATGTCCCAGAGGCCACACTGTTTCCTCTAATGTCTTGGGGCCTTGGTTCTTTGGGAAGCACTGGCTCACCCACATCGTTAATATGAAGCACCTGGTTTTTCTGGGAGGTGTCCCATCTAAATAGAGAGCAGGCATGATTGCTTAGCGCAGTGTTCCCAGATTGTGGGTTTTGTGCCATTGGTGGTCTGTGAATTTGTTGGAAGTGATATGCTGGAATGTAAAGAAAAGAACAATATACCCAACTCTCAGTCCCAAGCTATCAGTCATTGTACGCACTGCAGCATGACAGAAGACGCCTAAGAAGCAAGACTATTTTCAGACATAACACTCACTCTCCTTGCTGGCACAGTCATTGATTACTGAGTGGTGTGGTGTATGCTGTGACTGTGCAGATAGGCACAGTACTCTTGCCTGGCTTTTTGTTTGGTGCAGCCTTGAGCTTGTCCCAAGCAGCACAGCTGAAACTACTGAAGCTACTCATGCCTCCAGAGCTCCTCTTGTCTGAAAAGACAGACACAGACAGTGCTGCTCCAGGGCAGCTGCAAAGCCTGCAGGCTGCCACGGCAGCCCCAAGATTCCAGGCCTTCTCCTATAGGAAGCTGCTGCAGTCTGGAAATTCCCGCCACTTTCCTCAGGGAAGTTGTGGGGTAAGGAGACTTGGAGTTGGTTGGGTCCAGCGGATAATAGCCTGCCAGCCAAACTGAAGGGTGCTGCTTGGTGGGTTCTATGATTGTATACTGGGTTAGCTGAAAACTGGGGATCGTCCCAGCAGGAGAGACCCTGTGCTGTTTGCTCAGCACTTCAGGCATCTAAGAGCCGTGCTCAGGTGGGGACGGAGATACTGAGGAGCAAAAAGCCTCCTGGAGTTTGAAGCTGCCTGGTGCCCTGGTAAAGGCTTCAGCTTTAGCCATGACTGCCCCACCTCTTCCTCCCCCCTCAGAGCTCTCTTCTCCTTTACAGACACACACACACACACAGAGCCCCTGTCCTTTGTACACAGACGTGTGCACACCCATATCCAGAGTCCCATCATCATTTTTACACACCTGCCTGCCCCAGAGCTCCCTCGCCCTTTTATGTATGTGCACACACCACAGTCCCTTGCCCTTTTGTGCACGTATGCACCCCCTTGCACTCTTTGAGACCTTTTACACTCTCTCTCATTAATGACTCCCCCCCCCACATTTTCTCCAAGAGCTCCTGACAATGTTTTGTGTTTCTTCTTTCATTTAAATTTCATAAACAGAAGCAATATGAACTTCTGCTGTAGTTAAAAAAAACCTTGGTAAGAATTAGCAGCATCTTGAGTTTAAGAGAAGTTTAAAAACCCATGCCAATGAATGTCATTCAACTGCACATATCAATATAAGAACATTTCTGACATTTTTGTTTTGTGTAATTTGAGTAACAGAAGAGACATTCATAATGATAATGACTGCTTCATTGTGTTTCCTTTTGAGGCATGGTATAAAAACTGGAGATGCTCCCAAACTCTACTTTTGCAGTGACCTACTTCTGGATAGAGAGGGTAGAGTGGGCCTCCCTTTGGAGTCCTGCAGTGCTGTGTCCTTCAACAGCACACCTGCATTGTCCAGAAGGGTTGAGGCCAACTGACATGTGGAGCACATTTCCTCTGAGACACTGAGCCTGTGGTTTCCATGCTATTCTTATCTCCTGCTGATTTGGTGAATGAAAGCTTTTCCCCATGTCTCCCACTTTACAGAGCAAAGCTAAGCACAAAATACTGGTTGGTTCCTTAATTTACAACAGAAAAAATTAAATCTCTCTCAAGGGTGGTTACAAAAATGAGCATTTTTTGCTACTGGGATTGCTCATAACTCTGTTCCAGTAACAGAATATTGTTATGGATGAGGATGGCAAAATGAGTTAATCCCAGCCCCATTTTATGGTACCTCACGTAGCTACATGATTTACAAGTGCCTGAAAATATTCCTGCTCAATTTTAATTGTATGCAGCAGTGAGCACATGATTTCATGTGTTTGGTCACAGCAGTATTCGTTGTCTCTTCTTTTAATCTTCTAATGTCGTGCCTGGTTTCACTGATGTAGCTCATGATGACACAGTAGGTAGTTATTTCCTATAAGATGTTTTTCCTTGACTCTAGAAGTGTGAAGTCCTTGTCAGATGGGCAATATTTATTAATGGTATCCCAGGGTTTTTAAAGGGAAAGTTATATCACAGACCATTAGAACCAGTTTAATTTATTCCAAAAAGCTGGATGCATTAGGCAAGAGCTACCTTGATTGGATTGAGGTCTTCCTCATTAGTTCAGATGCTAGTTTAGAAGATTTATTGAAGGCTGTCTCTTTTACAGAGCTCACTTTTGATCCCTAAAGGATATCTTCACTCTGATGTGATGGAGCTGGTATAAGGCTGTTTTTCTGACATAAATGCTGCTGCTGAAGTGATGGGGGGGGGGAGTCATAATTAGGAGCATGCAAAATGCTCATTCCTGAATATGCATGGATTGAATTTCGTGGGACTTTTCCATATATTTAATTGGGGTCATCGGTATACAATCATGTCGAAAGCCAAAATTTTATAGGCTATACAGAGAAGTTAGATTAATAGTTTAAATGTAAATTTGGGGTTTGAGGAGGGTCATTACCTGACATTATTTCCAGAGTTCTTAAAGTATTTTATACAAAATTCTTTGTATCTGACATCATTTTAATATTTTAATCCGACAAACACTATGAAGCAGTTTAAATAATTGCTCTTACTATTTACATTTGTGAATGCAGTAGAGCTGAAGTATTTGAGGTGTCTTCTAAAGTTCTACTCACTTTAGTTATTAAGCCTTGACATTTGACTTTTTAAGAGAATGTGTGTGTTGCATATAGTGAAAATGATAATTTCATAAATACTTTTGCTATAATAGATTATAAAAGCATGTAATCTGTGGGAACAGGGACACTCTTTTTTATTATGTGGTTGTTCAGTGCCCTTACAATGGGAATAAGGGCTCTAAATGGTACTCTAATTCACATAATTAATAAACAAATTCTAGATGTCCATGAGGCAGCTGTTGAAGCTTCTAAACATGTTTTGCAAAATGTAATTAATAATTTGGAGCCTTCATCTTTTTCTTTCTTTGTACTCTATGATTACCATTAACATTGGAGTGGCTGTAAATATTTGTTCTATATTTATGGTAGATACAGATTTAAAATGGAATGTGATAGGGGACAGAATGGTAGTCAGGGTAGCGGTAAATGGGATGTGGATCATTCCACATATAAGTTACTGGTCTGAATCTGGGTCAGACATCTAAAGACTAAAAGTTTACTACCAACAGCTGACTTTTCAGTTGTGTGTATGAAATGAGTTGATATTCTAAGTCTAATTCCTAGTGTATTTATTCTAAGTCCAGTTCCTAGTATAATTATTTGCATAATTTGCATAATAACAGACATAGCAGAGTGTTCAAGCTCTGAAGAAGGGTGAATACTAAACACTACTCTCTCCAGAGATAGCCTCCAAGCCCCTTAGTTTTGGGGGGGAGCAGGAGCAGATCCTTGAAATGGCAAGGCTAATAATCTCAGCTTTAATTTTGAAACAGAGAAGTTTCTAGCTTTTCTAATCAGGAAAATGTAAATTGGTCCCATGGCTGAGATATTGGTGATAGTGATCTTTCCTATTCAGGACTGTCCCTACCATAATGGCCATGAAATGCTCATCAAGATCTACAAAACTGGGGGCCATGTGTTCCCCTGAATTTTAGAGGAATTCTTGTGTTCCTGTTTGTTGGGGTAGGGGTGCCTGGGCTTTTACAAATGATATTAGAACATCTGTGAGTTTCCTCCTGCTTCCTCCTGAATGGCAAGCGTGACTCTGGCTATAAGATGGAAAGAAAGATTGGATTTGGGGTTAAAACACTGGATTGGGACTCAGGAGATCTAGCTTTAACTCTCAGCTCTTCCAGTGACTCACGGTGTGACCTTGGGCAAGCCAGTTAGCCTTTTCGCCTGTTCCTCATCTGTGTGGAATGGAAAAAGTAATTCCTTTCTCTCACCCCTGGCCTGTCTTGTCTGTTTAGAGTGGAAGCTCTTTGGGGTAGAGATGGTCTCACTTTGTATTTATACTATACCTAGCAGAGTTGGGCCCTAATTTTGGACTTCTAGATGCTACCTATTACAAACAATAATAAATAGCAGAGGCAGGCTACAGCACAGAAAGGATGAAGACAGGCCTTGGCCTCTCACACATGGCCTACTAGGCATACTCCTTTTAAAATAAGTTTCTTGCTTTGTGAACACTCCAAGAAGTCTTGTCACTCTCCTCCTGAGACTTGTCCTTACCCACTCACCCCTAGAGCTGGGTTGCTTGGCTACAATACTGAAGCATATTAATGGCAACGGAGGGGTATGAGGAATTATGTTCCACTGACCAACATGTGCTTGAAAGGTACATATGTGGAGAATTTTGCTTTTCAGTGCTGTCCAGTTGCCACGTTTCCAGTAGCACAAGGAAGGTACAAGATATTGTAAAACAAAACAAAACAAATCTATGCATAGACTGGAAGTCAAGGAGAAAAGGGCTGAGAAGAAAAACTTGAGGATACTGGGTCTGACATCCCAGCTGTGGAGATACAGTGAAATAGTTTTTAGGGAGAAGAAGTTCTCTTGAATATTTTGTTTCTGAGCTAAGGGTCAAATTCTTTCTTCTGATATAAATTCTTACTCAACAGAGCCTGATTTTGTCAGAAGTGCTGAAGACCTGCAGCTCCCATTGACTATGTCTATACTACAGGGCTCGGTTAAGCTGGCTTAATAAGGTCTACTTTAAGACAGCTTCAAGTAGACCTTATTAAGTCAGCTTAGAGCATCCACACTCAGAATGCTAGGAGACTGGCCACATCCACACTGGCAGCTGCTAGGTTGCCCTAGGAGTGGTGCATTGTGGGTACCTGGCCCACAGTGCAGCACAGCAGAAGTGCCCTTCTCCCCCCGGCCACTCCTTTACTACAGGAAGTGAGTGACCACACCACCCTCCATACTGTGTGTTGCAACAGGGAGGTCAGGGAGCCTGGCATGGCCCAGCAATGTGCCAGAACAGCAAGTCACACCCTGCATGCATTGCCCGGACTCCTCCGGCTCTGGACCAGCTGCCACAGGGCAACTGCCAGCACAGGGGCAGGGCGCAGCAGTTATTAAGACTCAGACACCAGGAAACAGCACATAGAGGAAGGTGAAGTCAAATCACCTGTTGTAATGAGAAAAAATCCATAGTCACGATTTAATCCTGCTTTCACATGATCTAATCTAAAAGAAATAGAAACTTTCTTTCTTTCTTTCTGTCCTGTTTCCTAGTGTTTGAATCTTAACAACTGCTTTGATTGTTACAGTGTGACCTGATCCTATGTCTCACACTCCCCTGCATTTATTTCGTACCGTTCTTTAAGTTCCCCCATCTTCAAACCACCTGATTTTTTCCCATGAAAGCTCATGCAATAAATAAATTTGTTAGTCTTAAACAGTGCCTCAGGAGTCCCTGTTTGTTTTACAACAATATCTGGGAGGTTGGGCTGAGAAGTGGGGAGAGATGCTGGGTCAGGCTGGAGAGGGGGAAAGATGCAGGGTCGTGCTGAGAAGTGGGGGAGACACTGGATAAGGCTGGGCTGGAGAAAGGGGAGACATGCAGCGTTGGGCTGAGAAGGGGGGGAGATGTGGGGTTGGGCTGAGAAAGGAGGAGAGATGTGGGGTCGGGCTGAGAAGGGGAAAGACTCCAGATCGGGTTGGGTGAAGGCAACCTGGGCTGCAGTACTAGGATGCAGGGCTTCAGCTGAGACACGGGGAGTTTGGATGTGTCGCACACAGCTGGGAATCCTCCCAACTGTGTTGTGCCTTCTCGCCAGCCCACATTCCCATGTTTCAAATAGCTAGGAGGCCAATTAAGTCAACTTAAGCCAACTCCTGGGCTACATTGGCTTAAGTCAGCTTAATAAGGTTGACTTAACTGCTGAGTTGACTTTTCAAGTAAGAGTTATTAAGTTGACTTAAGAAAACGCTTAAGTCAATTTAATACCTTCCCACTGTGGCCTGGGCTTTGTTTAAGTTGACTTAAGGGGCTTGAAGTCAACTTAAACCTGTAGTGTAGCCATACCCATTGACTTTACAGGAAGAAGTGAGTGCTCGGCATTTCTGAACATCAGGTCCAGCTGTGTGGTCACTATTGAGAAGGCTGGATTCTGTGCTGTTGTTGTTACTGATGGTAGATGGAATATATGGGACTGGCTCTGCAACATGCTATCTTTTTTTTTCTTCCACCTCACCATCTCTGACACTCAGGTCACCATTCCAAAATCTATTCAACAGGCCTCCACCACAGAGTATTCCTGTCTCCCTAAAATACACTTCCACACCATTCTCTACAGAAAATGAGCTTGCTTGCACTGTATTAAACAAACTGTGACCTATCAAGACACTGTGAACCAGATCCCTGACCCAGCTCTGGCCTGTTTACACCTAGCAGTTCATGGAAGTTACAAAGCTAGTTTAATTGGTCTTCTGATCTCCAGCCCCTCATGGTATAGAACTAGACAAGGGGCTCTTCCCTGAGGTTTAATAGGTGTGGGCAGGGAAAAGAGGCCATAGCTAGAATAAAAAAAACAACGAGTCGTGTGGCACTTTAAAACTAATAGATTTATTTTTCGCATGAGCTTTCGTGGGAGAAAAGCCCACTTCGTCAGATGCTTTGAAGATCGGTGAACTTACAGAATGGAATGAAAATAAATGTAAGGGGGTATAAAACACAGGATCAGGTCATACATTAACAGCAAATCAGAGCAGTTGTTAGGTGAGATTCATGAGGTATAGAGGGTGTGGTTATCACTTAAGCTCCTTTTAAAGTGGTGCAAATAAAATTGCAACCCAGATTTAAATGCACCAGAGAGTGCTTAAAAGGAAGAGAAGAACAGGATGATGGTGATGTTGCTTGTATGTTTGCTTGAATACAGAATCCAGTTTTATCATACCAGGAGCTTGCTTTCTTCAGTTAAAAATACATGATCAGGATTTCTGGATTTGAATGTTGTTGAAGTCTAGAAGTAGACCCATAAATAGGATGAGGCGAACAGGGCAAAGCCCTGGGGGGGGGGGGGGATTTTAAAGGGTGAAGGGGATGGATCCGGCTTCCTGCAGGAGCTGGGGATGGATCTGGATCTGTTCCCAGCTGCCACGGGGAGCCAGATCTGTCCCTTGAGCCCCCTAAAATTCCACCACTGCTGCTGGTGGCAATCCACCCCCCCCCCCGTCTTTCCAGTGCAGCAGAAGCTTCCCTGGTTGTTCAGTGGCAGCTGGGGATGGATCCAGATTCCCCCGGCCTTCTGGGATCCATCCTTAGCTGCTGCGGGAAGCCGGATCTGTCTCCTCTGCCCTCTAAAATCCTGCACTAGGATCGGGGCCCCAGGCTGCACTGAGGCCGGGGGGGGGGAGCGTCTGGGGTCCTTGCCCTAGGTGCCGAAATTACTAGTTACGGCTCTGTCTAGAAGAGCAGAATTAGTATTTTAAGGTACCTCATTTAGTCTCAATTCTGGTAGTTAAAGAACCATCATATGTGTGCTCTTACCTGTCTGCTGCCATATGCCAAGATGGCTCTTGTCAAATCTTGGAGTGTGTGCAATTCAATCTGTAGCTTCTCCCTTCTATGTCTGTGCCCTTGCTGGCCTCTCCTCCATCCTTTTTGTTTCCATGATGGCTCTGCTAGATCTTCAGAGTAGAGAATCAGTGCTCCAGTTTTTGTGCTATATGTTTTAGGAAGATATAGATCCCAGCAGCCCTTCATAAACCGTCTCTCATTTAGTAATCTGCTGACATGGCAGTAGCCTTCATGAGACTTCCAGTTCAGATAATCCTAGAATGGAGAAAAATCAAAACATAGATTGGCCTTTGGTAGCGGAGGATGGGGGGAATACCTTCATCATTCTAGGGTTGAGAATATGTGATTTACCAGATACAAAGGAAATTATTCTTTGCTTATATGCTTACACCACTCTAGTCTTCCAGATGTCATCAGAAAATGTACCCAATATAGCTCTGCAATCTGTACTGTGACAGGATCCGACCTTAAGGCTATAGGAGAGTGGCGGAGGGTGTGTGTATTAGCTCCAGGATTAGTAAATCCTTGTTCCCTGTGTTAATTTAGCCAGGGTTACTCCAAGTTAGTTAAGTCACCTGAAACTAGTTAAGTAACCTGTTGCACTGCTTAAAAGCCTCATTCACAGGCAGGCAGGTGCAGCTGGAAGGGAGTTGGGAGAGGAAGCAGAGTGGAGCTGAGCTGAGCTGAGCAGCTAGGAGTGAGTTGGAGAGATTGATTGCTGTGTGCCATAACACTAGGAAGGCATGGGAGTTTGGGAGAAGCCCATGCTGGCAGGGTCCAGGGCTGTTAGTCACAGCAGCCTGGAGGAGGACCTTGCTGCTCAGAGAGCTGAGCAAGAGAGGTGAGGTGGAGCAATTCCACCCAAACAAGGGAAGATTGCAGAGATTGAAAGAATCTAGGCAAGGAAGCTATGAAAATCCCTCTTAGTTCCAGAGGGCAGACCAGGAACAGTGGGGCCAAGGACTGGTGACCCAGGGAAGGCAGTAGCTTTCCTGGACTCAGCTGTTGGAGGCTGCTACTCATAGGGTCCCTGGGTCAGGCCCAGGGTAAAGGGTGGGACCAGCTCCACCAATACCCCTGTGCCACTTGGCCATACCCAGGGGCAGTCAAACAGGGAAGAAACCCAAACAAGAAAGCAAGTTGGGCTATAACTTGGACTAGTCCGGAAAGGGGGACCCCCACCTTGGGAGAAAGAAACAAGATTTTACCAGGCCACAGAATAGAATTGCAGGATCTGCAGAGGCAGACTATGCCTCACTCCACCACAATACCTAAAAATTACTTCATTTCCTGAACCCATGAAATTCTCATATGATCCATTTATGCCATGAACTTCTTGTGAAAACTTCAAAAGGGGCAGCTGTGTTAGTCTAATAAAGCAAAAAAAGCAAGGAGTCTTGTGGTATTTAAAGACTAACAGATTTATTTATCGCATGAGCTTTCATGGGAAAATATCCCACTTTGTCAGATGCTTTGAAGAGGGAGAACTTTGAAGAGTGCCACAAGACTCCTTGCTTTTTTTGTGAAAACTTAGTATTCAGTTTGGCTAAATCTTGAATTGTTTACTAAGGCTTTACTCTATCTGAAGATATTGGTTCACTAATATTAGTTTGTGGAGAACAGACAGTGCACACCCAGCTAGCTCAGGTATAAATAGCTGTGTAGATAGAGAGACACCGCTTTGGGAAGTAGAGTAGAATAGAGTGCCCTATAAACTATATGTCTGAACACCCAGGGTGTACACCTTACACAGCTCTCTACATTCCCAAAACATGGCTCCTACATCTACGCTGTTATTTTTAGCGGTATATTGTCTTGCTTCCTTTCTGCTGCCAGAATCTTTCGTTATTGCCTCCCATCCCACCAGAGGCTTGTAGTAACACTACAGCAAGAATACGCAAGGCTTAACTGTGGCTATGTCTACACTGCAAAAGCTAAGTTGACTTTATTAAGTCGACTTCATAAAGTCTACTTAAAGTTGACTTTAAGTAGACCTTATTAAGTCAACTGACTAAGGCCACATTGCATTAAGTTGACTTACTTGGCCCCACTGCACTAAGTCAACTTTATTAAGTTGACTTTAATGTCCACATTGTGTTAAGTTGACTTAATAAAGTCAGCTTAACCCTTAATGTCAACTTTAAGGGCAGGAGTTATAAAGTCGACTTAAAGAAGCCCTTAAGTTGACTTAATGTACTCCAAATGTGGACAGGGCTTTGTTTAAGTTGACTTAAGCCTCCTTCAGTTGACTTAAACTCACAGTTCAGACATACCCCATGGCAGAATTCTCACTGACATTAGTTGACACTTTCATTGACTTCTCATTGCCTGTATGGCTGTGTTCACATGTAAACTGTTATTTCAAAATAAGTTATTTTGAAATGAAATCCTTATTTTGAAATAACTTAAATCGAAATAAGAAAATGTTAATTTGAAATAAAGGAAACCCTCAAAGCAAAATAGCATGCCCTGTGTGTGGACATGCTATTTTGCTTCAGGAGAGGGGCAGCATGGGAGGTGTGGCAACATGGCCCCCTCGCTGGGCCATGCCCCCACTCAATATATACAAAAAAGAAGGCACCCTGGGAAGGAGAAGGGCAAAAGTGTTATTTTGAAATAACCGTTATTTTGAAATAACATGTCTGAACGGCATTGTTTCAAAACAACCGTTTTGAAACAACGGCTATTTCAATTGCATGAGAGGTTTTACTGTTTTGAAATGATGGCCATTATTTTGAAATGACAGGACCCCATCGTTTCGAAATAACGAAACATTGTTTGGACATGCCTGGCTTTATTTCGAAACAACAGCTGTTGTGTATGGACACAGCCTATGAGTATTTGAGATCCAAGCCCAGTCTTTTATAGATGAGAAGTTAATGGAAATTTCCATTTAGAAATGTGAGAGAATCCATTTTGTGATACTTATCTTATGTCAAATAGATACCTTGGGCTATGGAATAGGCTTAAGTGACGGTAATCCATCGCTTCAGATATTTCATACCAGACTGGACACAAAGATAACCAAATGTACTATAGAGACAATCCTCTGTTGTCAAGGAGCTTAGGCTGTATGAACTATTGTGACTTTTCCATTTCTAAATTTTTGTGATTCATCACAAAAAGTTTTTCTTAGAATGTTTACATATCTTAAGTAATGAAATGTATAGTATAGTATTATTGAGCTAAGAAAAGTGGTGGGCATCACTTGATCACCTTAAATTCTAAAGTCAGTATTCACACTGATATATCACAACATTTTGTCAAGACTGTCAAGGCTGTTTCCCCACTCTGGCACACTGAGTGCAGAAGATGGGGGCCCGCAACAGACCTGAAAAGCCAGTGGCCTTAAAGCCTGCTCTTAAAACTCTCCAAGGCCTCCAATTCCTGGCCTTGGAGGGGTATCACTGCCACCACCCAAATGCAAAAAACCTCTTGGAAACCCAGGAAGACTCACTTGGGAATTCCTTCCTGTGAGGTACCTGCAATCACTTTTATTCCACACTCAGGAAAGTGACTGAACTACAGCTGGAATATCAGCTGAAACTGGAACACAATGCCTTTTAGTAGCTGCCTGTGCAGTCTGAGGCACGTGCACACAAACCTCTTGCCTTTCAGGACACAGAACCAGAGCTTACTCAAAAAGGTAAAATCTTTAATTAAAAAGAACAGATAAAAAAACACAGAGAGTTGCTTCTCTGGGATTTAACTTAGGTAGTTCCAAGGTAGTGGGAGGGGGTAAATGTGCTCAGCACAGAGAAGTCCAAAAACAAAGAAAATACCCTGACCGCATCTAAATAAACATTCCCTGTTCTACTCACGCCTGGTCAGTAACAAACTTAACTTATCTTTGGTAAGGATGTTGCTGGATTCTTCCTCAGGCCCCTCTGGCCTCCTGATCCTTCCAGGAGCTCTGCTGCATCCAAACAGGAACAGGCAAGGCTGCTGTTCCAATTAAAAAACCTGGGCTTTGTTCCTATTGGCTATCCTGGGACTCACTGGCCAGAGTGTTAACCCCTTCCTCCCCAAGGGTTACTACATGTCCCACAAATCACAGATGATGCTGGGCAGCCTGGTGTAAGCTGGACCCACACTGGCTGTGATTTCTTCCCAGGGTTAGGAAAGAACAGGATTAATAAAGTGCAATATACACATACAAAATTCACTACAGGGCACATGATGTCAACTGGGCTCCACTTTACTCCACTGTCAGTCTGGGCCCTCTCCGTCCCAACTGCTTTATTGGTGGTGACCTTCTTCCTGGTTGAGGGGTGCACCCAGGCTGTTGTCTGTATAGACCTTTCTTGTCCATCCCAGACCTGGCCGACTTGGGCATTCTTGCCCTCACCATCTTTAACCTGAGGGGGCAATGTCTCTTTATATGGCCTTGCTCCTGGCACCAGAAACATCTCCTTTGTTTCCTCCAGGCCACAGGTGTCTCTGGCTCAGTCCCTACCTTGGGACTTACCCTGTCTTTCTGGGCCAGGCACTTTCTTCAAAGTTCTTTTCAACTTTCCCTTATGGTACTTGTTGACTATTGGTCTCGTGCCAGGATTTAGCCTTAGATGGAGTTTACCACCCGCTTTGGGTTGCATTCCCAAGCAACCTGACTCTGAGAAGACCTGGTCCCGGCATGCTGGGGGCCACTACCAGCCTCACACTGTCCACAGGCATCTCCCTCGGCCCCAGGATGTGGTGAGAGCTGCTGCCTGGGGGCTGTAACACTCCCTGCCATGAATCAGTGAGCCACCTGCCCACCAGGCCTTCCCAGCTGACCCAGAGCCAGTCACGGGACACCGCCTCGGTGGAAATGTGCCCGACGGGGGCCGGGGCTGTCCGGGCGGCGGTCCCCTCCTGACGCCCCCCAGGAGGGAGGGCGAGGGGGATCCATCATCCTGGGCCGGCCGAACGAAACTACCAGGTTGAATCCTCTGGGCAGACTGCGCAGACCCCACCCGTTTACCTCTTAACAGTTTCACGCCCTCTTGAACTTTCTAAAGTGAGGGTAAAACAAACAAGGAACTCTGTGGCACTTAAAGATAACAAATTCATTTATTTATTGCATGAGCTTTGATGGGAGAAAATCCCACTTTGTCAGATGCTTTGAAGATGGGGGGAGCTTACAGAGTGGGAGGAAATAAATGCAGGAAAGTGTAAGTCATGGGAACAGGTCAAACTGTAACAGCAAATCAAAACAGTTGTAAAGATTCAAACACTGAGGAACAGCATATAGAGGAAGATGAGGTTAAATCACCTGTCGTAATGAGAGAAAAATCCAATGTCCCTATTAAGTCCTGAAGCAATGCAACTGAATTTGCAAATAAATTAAATTTCAGCAGCATCTCTTTGAAGCCTTGATCTGGTATTCATCTGTCTGAGCACAGCAATTAGCAAATCATTAATGGAGTAATCATGATGGTTGAAATGCTGACCCACTGGTTTTAGAATGTTGTGATTTCTGATGTCAGTTTTGTGCCCATTTATTCTTTTGTGCAGAGACTGTCCCGTTTGTCCAATAAAGAAGGCAGAGGGGCATTTCTGGGACATGATGGCATATATCACATTAGTGGATGACCAGGTGAATGAACCTTTGATGGAGTAGTTGGTTTTATTAGGTCCTGTAAGACTGGGGACTCCCTTTGCAGAAGACAGGAAGTCTGCAGCCCCCTTGGGTGAGTGAGGCGCTGCTGCACACATCAAATGTGGCCCACTTGGGGGCAGAATGTGGCCCACTGCTTCCTGTGGCCATGGCTCCTTTCCCTGGGCTGCCGCAGCTGTGGCCACCTCCTCCAGGCCACCGCAGCCGTGGCTCCCTCCCCCTGCCTGGGGAGCCGGGAGCCACCATGGCTCCCCTCCTGCTGGTTCCCTTCCCCAACCTCTCCCATGGTCCCTACCCCCTTTACCTGGACACTGGAGCTGGGAGCACCTGGCCATCCCCCAGGCTACTCTGCATGCTCAAGGTGGGAGTTTTAAAAACTCCTAGCCTGGGGGAAGCTCCTTGCTGGCTGGCTGGAAACCTGGGTCTCCATGGCCACCAGAGACCCAGGCAGCATCTGGCCCCAGCTCCCAGCCTGTCGGTGGACACCTGGAGCCACACTGCGGCGCACCAGGGGTCCACGGACCACAGGTTGGGAACCACTGGTGTAAAGGATGTTGTTTGTCCACTCTTTTAGCCTTTGCACAGGGGCAGAAACAATCAGTGTAAAACTCTAGTCTGTTGTTCCGACCATCAGGAGGAATCCATGAAGACTATTTCTTCTTGTAGTGCTGGGAGGAAGATATCTCTAAGTCACTGAGTAGATTGCTGGTGTGATGGAAATATTCCTTGAATCTGAGATGGTGAAAATAGTCCTCCAGGTCACTGCAGAATTTTATCTGATGTGTGGGAGTTGTAGGGCAGAAGGGAAGTCCCTGAGATAGCACAGATTCCTCTGCTGGAGTAAGCATGTGGCACAAAAGATTAACTTTGTTACTGGCTACATTGAAGGAGTTGCTCTTGTTGTTCTTTGTGGTGCATAGTAGTTTAGACAGTTTGGTGTCTTTCTTCTTCTGCAGAAAAGCAAAGTGTGTGTTGTAGATGGATTTTCTCTTTTTAGTGAAGTCCAGCCATGTGGAGGAAAGTCTCAGACTGAAGGAGGATGTGGATCAAAATCATAGTATGAGCTATGTCTATTTTTGTGGATCACCACTCTTATACCATCAGCATGACAGGGCACTTTGCTATGCCAAAACATTTTTTCCCAGCAGTAAATTAACAGTTTTTAAATGTAAAAGCTAGCTTGTTAGATTTCTTTAGTAATTAAAAACATTTGCAGTTCATTGTCTATTTCTGGTCATAAAGCCTTACCTCTCTGAAGTGTTATTAAAATAATAACATGATTCCTTTGGAGCATGGACTGTCTTGGCATTCTGTGTGCCTAATCTTAGTGTCTGATCCCAGATTGAGACCTATTGTTGATATAATAGAAATAATAATTAATATTGCCTAAAATCAGGATCAGGGCCTCTCTGTGTTGGATGCTCTTTGAACAGATCTGAAGACCTTGTTTTTACCCCGAACAGCTTCTTTTTTAAAAGATATTTTAAAAAAATCTTCTGTTACTCTTGCTAGCCTATATTGGTTAGTTTGTAAAGCAGCATAGTGTTATACACAGTAAGCGTAAGGTGGTCTGATAAGGGGGTTTCTTAAAGAATTGGGATCCATCTCAAATATCTTTTGCATCTTTAATGTGTGTTGGAAGGCAATGCAGAACAGTTTATGACAAAGAGCGTGACCATCTACTTTGAAGGAATCTCCAGACATTACTCTTTTTATCCCGAGCTACTAGCAGTCACTCTCAAATACTGTTGTGATTGGTGTCCTAGAAATAGCATAAGTAAAGTGGACACACTTGAACTTGTTGCTCCTTGCTGTGCCTTTGAATGAGATGCTTAGAGTGGACTCTGATATATAGTGGTCATAAACCATGAAGACAGACCTGAAACATAACCATGTAACAGTCTCTCTAACAAAAACACTGACCTGCTGCATGAGATTCATTAGACAATCTCAAATTAGTCAGAAGCTTCCAAATTGTTCTATTAATAGATGCATTCACATGCTCACCTTTACATAAAGCTACTGTATCATTGTTTACCTCTCAACTATGTATTTTCGTTAGACAGTGATAATTACCCTTGCTAATAACAACTATCTTGGTTCCCATGGTTTGTAGAGTTTGTAATGGCAGCCTTCCAGCACTCCATATCAGTAAGCCTACTGAATTTACAAAACAAGGCCAATTCTCCCCTCATGCACTCTGGTTCAATTAACTCTTACTGATGTAAGTGGAATTGTGCCGATGTGAATGAGATGAGAATTTGGTACAGATTTTGATGTCTGTTATACTGGTGTAAACTGAGAGTAATTTAACTGCTATCAGTGGAATTACCCAAGTGTAACTGAAATTAGATTGTGACCCCATAGATTATGACTCTTAAAAAATATTTCTCTGATTTATGGTAGGTTACACAAAGGCAATTCTGGAATCCTAGTGTTATTATATATAAAATGCTTGGTATAAGATTAGTGATAGGAGTTCACTGTTTTACCTGCAGCTGTAATGTATATATATTTTAGCAGTACTCCTTATTAATTAATTTATGATTTTAGCTGTTGTAAATTGCTTTTGGCTGTGCTGTTTCTATAAATTTTTTAGAAAGTTATTTAAAAGCAGCACAGTAAATCTCAACTGTATAATTCTGATTCACAACAACTCCATGTAGATCCTATGTGTCTGCCCAGTAACCTATTCATTGAATATTCAACAAAGAAAACAACAATAAGAATATCCCCTGAAGAATCTATTTCTTTCTATTTAGATTCTTTCCTCTGGACCAATCATTCTGGTTCAAGATTTGCCCATTTTAATTACAGCAGATATACGTATTTCTTAAGTTTACTAAGGCATTTTAATTTCAACAACAAATAACACATCACTGAAAAAAAATTCCATCTCAATAACAGTTATTTCAATATTAGTTAAATACACAGAACAGAAAATTACTCTAGAATCCATAATGGTTTGTTTGCTGCACTTCTGTAACCAGGACTCACCTCTGGTTCAAAGTGCACCTCCAATTTCTCCTGTTTTTTTCTGACCACCTGTCCAGTGCCACGGCTTAATAGAGAGAGATTGGGCATTTTTCATTAGCAACCTTTCATCTTGTCTCTTAAAAGGTAAACTTGTTACAAGAGCAGTCAGCAAGATAGCTTTGTAAACAACACCTTTGTTAACAAGATCTCTGTTTGAAAATGTGTTAATTTATAGATCAGCTCCTCTTTAAAATGTAGCTCCGAATACCAGAAAAGACTCATTGAGTTCTGGGAGTCCTCAGTCTCCTTCACAGTTCTAAGTTATCAATTTTCTCCTGCCTGTTTGCGCACTTGTTGTTTCTTCAGTTCTGGTCGCTTTGCTACTTCTAGGGATTTGTGAAACACAGCCATCCTTTTTATTGTGATCAGAGGTTGTTTCTCTGTTGCTATGGCAGCAAAGGGAAATTAAGTTCCTTAAACTAGCAAGAGAGAGAGTGTAAAAGAGCAGAGATATTCAAAGGGCCAGGCTGGGATTTCAAGGATGTGCGGCCTGCAATTACTCCTAGCTGAAGGAATGACATTATCATTCTAACAGCTGCTTAATTTTTTCTTCCCAGCAACCCCCAAATCTCCATTATTTGTAACCCTGGTGTGAATAGAGACACAGAATTGTTATAGCTGAAAAGACCCAATACCTGTCGCACTTAAAGAAGCAAGGAGTCCTGTGGCACTTAAAGACTAACAGATTTATTTGTCGCATAAGCTTTCATGGGAGAAAATCCCACTTGGTCAGATGCTTTGAAGATGGGGGAACTTACAGAATGGGATGAAAATAAATGTAAGGGAGTGTAAGACGTGGGATCAGACCATACAGTAACCTGTTAGTGCCACAGGACTCCTTGTTTCTTTTGCTGAACTAGACTAACACGGCTGCTTTTTGGAACTGTGTCATTTGGCATAACACTCATACCTCCATGCTTTTGTCTAATTCTCAACTTTTTCCATAAGTGACCCTCTGTTACAGTAGAAGATGGTTTCAAGATCAACCTCCTAACTTGCCATAAAACAGAGAGGGATTTTATGCCTTCCATACCTATTTATGACCCTCCAGTTTGAGAATCCAGTCTCTCAGTCGAAACAGGGATGGCATTTTCATGGTCCCTGCTCTGTGACCTATCTGCTTTCTGTATATGCCTGTGTGCATACGTGCATGTGTATATGCAAATCTTTAACTCTTTTATCTTTCATATAGGTGCAAGTCTCTGTTTCTTTAACTTGCTTGCTAACCTATCAGATTTGCCTTGAGCATTTAGAAGGAACCTGAGGGACTAGCTTAGTAAAGAGATGGGGACAAGGAGTCAGGAGAGGATGCTGAGGGTGGCTGAGTGGTCTGAGACGACAGATTGGGATTGGAAGCTTGGGGGGACAGCAAATGTGGCTGGGGGTGTGCCTACTGGTGGGCCAGAGTACAGCAGAGAGACAAAATGAATGAGAAGCCAGGAGGGGGGCTAACCAACTGAGCAAGGACTGGGATGAAAAGCCTGAGGAACAGAGAAATCTCTCTTTATCCAAATCCAAACCCTGATGTATAACATAAACAACAAGAGTCCTGTGGCACTTTAAAGAGTAACAGATTTCTTCAGGCATAAACTTTTGTGGGCTCCAACCCACCTCATCTTGCATCTGGCAAAGTGGGTTGGAGCCCACAAAAACTTATGCCCGAAGAAATCTGTTAGTCTTTAAGGTGCCACAGGGCTCTCTTGTTGTTTTTGCTGTACACAGACTAACACGTCTATACCTCCGGAAATCTTCAACACATAACATAGTTATACCAACTTCACTGAGGGTGACCAGATGTCCTGATTTTATTGGGCCTATCCCAATATTCAGAGCTTTCTCTTATATAGGCACCTATTGTCCTCCACCCCCATCCCAGTTTTTCACACTTGCTATCTGGTCACCCTAAATTAACCCTCTGTGCAGTCAGTATAGCCACGGCCTCTTGCAGAGGAAAGTTAACTGCCAAAATAGAAGCTCTTCTGTCTCCTGCTGCAGCTTTTTAAGTGTCGATCTGCCCTGAGGCCGTATTCATTCATACTATCTTGTTTAGAGCCCACAAACTAAGCAGCAGCTCAATATCCTGAGAAATTGCCAAAGGTTATTTATATGCTACCAGAAGTGGTGGTGTTGATGTAGTAATTGGTATTTTCCTTCCAAGTCCCCAAAACCAGTGCACTGGAATGACTTCCTGGTTCACCTTAGTTTCTTTCACAGATGGCAGTGCAGTAGGAGTGTGTGCAGCAATCCCTACACATATCTGTATATGTGTTTATATATAACAGCTCATACCTTGAGGGCTTTACTCAGTATTTAGTTAGACCTTAATCAGGTAACTCCCACTCACTCCAATAGGGATCTTTCCTAAATCAGGACAGAACAGCAACCGAATTACAACGTCAGGATTTGACCCATTAATGGTAAAGTACTTGGGAATCCTTTGGGATGTGAAGGTGCTATAAATTAACAATGTATTTTTTAGTACTGCAATATGCTTTATATATTGCTGCTTAAAAGGTTGGTCTGTCCCTGCAATGAAGGTACAATGCAGCCATGCAATAATTATTAATGGGAAATGAAGGGGATTCTGCTTGATTGTGTGACAAATGACAGTTAATATTGTAGGCTTCACTAAACCCACAAGCTATACTGACTCTTGTGTGTTTAGTTATCCCAAATGAAGTATTAACCACTCTTGAAATCACACATGCTTTTGCAGAGATCATAACATAACAAACTATTGCTTCGTTTGCTACCCTGCCTGCCTCTTGTTTCGTGGCTTGAGTTTAAGATGTTGGGGCCAAATTCATCTGACGTCTGACTTAGTTATCTTCAATGGAGTTAAACATAGGATATTTTTTACCCTCCATTTAATATTCAATAGCTTCAAGAGAACACGCCTGATAGTTCACTTAGTCACACACACGTGTACAAAGTCAATGCTAAAAGGGGATAAAATGCTACTGCGCTGATCTGGTAGTTTACCTCCATTTGCACCAGTGTAAATTACCACACATACACACTGTGTAAGGCAGTGAAGAATCAATGTGTGTAGTTTCTTGAATCCTGTGGGTTTTCCTGGTCTTAGTCTAGTCCACAGGTTCCCAAACTGTGGTGAACATTTACCGGGGGGCATGAAGGAATGTGCAGTGGGAACAAGGAAGGGGGGCCACCTATCCCTGTTCTGTCTCCAGTTCTGGTCCAGTCCCAGCTCTATTTCTGACTCTGCTCTGGCTCTGGCCTTGGCCTCTGCCTCCCATCCCCAGCTCAGCATCCGGCCCCAGCTGTGAGCCTTACCATGCCCCCATCTTGCCCCCAGCCTCAGTCCCTGACCAAAGCCTGGCTCCACTCCTGCTCCTAGACCTGGACTACAGACCTAGGTGCAGCCCTGGCCCCTGGCTCCCAGCCCAGCTGTGATTCCAGCCCCAGCCTTGGGCCTTAGTCCCAACTGCATCCCCAACAATAGTCCTGCTCCCAACCCATCTCCTGACCGTGGCTGGCAGGGAGGGGATATGTATCAGGCAAAGAGGATGTGATGTAAAAAGTTTTGGGACCGCTAGCCTAATGAGAGTAGGATTTCTAGCCTTTAGGGACTTGTACCAACAAACTGGATGATGCTATGTATTTCCTTCTTTGCTCAAATTGTGTGCAATTTCTCCCTGCCGGACCTTGGCTATTTCAGAGTTAGTCATCTTTTCTTTTCTTTAGACAAATTTTATGTCTTTCACATGAATTGCAATTTGCAACGTTATTGTAGTTGCATTGGTCCAAGGATATTAGCGAGACAAGGTGAGTAAGATGATAATCTTTTGTTGGTGAAAGAGACAAGCATTTGATTTTGCACAGAGTTCTTCTCAGGTCTGAGAAAAGTACTCATGTCACAGCTTATACAAGATTGAACAGATTCAAGGTGAAGTGGGCAGTTAACGCTGCTAAAGTTGTAGGACAGTTGGTGGATCATGGATTGTTGCTATGAGCCACATATCTAGGATTTTTGTTGCCTAGGAGAGTTATGAATTTAATTTCCCAGGCTCTTCTTTCGAAGGTGTTGCAATGGATTTCCTTTGAGGATAAGAACTGAGAGACTAGGTAGGTAGAGAGTCATTGTTTTGTGAAAAGTGTTCAGTTCCAGGCGAGATTGTGTTTTACCATTTTTCTGTGAGGTCATTCAAGATTGTAAAAAAAAAAAAAGCAAGGAGTCTTGTGGCACTTAAAGACTAACAGATTTATTTATCGCATGAACTTTCATGGGAGAATATCCCACTTTGTCAGATGCTTGAAGAGGGAGAACTTACAGAATTGGATGAAAATAAACGCAGGGGAATATACGACATGGGATCAGGTCACACTGATTGTCTCACTTCACCCACATAGCTGTTATTGGAATATTTAATAAACCGGATGAGATATATCACATGATGTCATAGATATATATAGAAAATATGCATCTTGAAGGGTGTGTTGTGGGAGATATTGATCATCACAGCAGTGAAGCTACATCTCTATAATGCTGCTTTAAGTTGGTGTCTCAGCTATTGCAGAGTTAGTCTTGTGTCTGATCATGAAATTGGCCAGACTGGTGTACTGTTTGAAGGCCAGAAGATAGAGTTCAGAAAAGTTTTCTTGCAGGATGTTTTGCCCATTGAGTATAGGTGGTAATTGTTTAATGATACCCTGTACAGGAGTGTAGGTGACTGCTAGGGGTGTGCAGTCAGAGTTGTTTTTCCTCCCTGTGTATGAAGCAGATTTTCTAGGAGTATTTGGGTAGCCCAGTCCATGATATGATCTACTCTGGTGGAGTGTCCTTGCTTGGTGAAGGTGATATTAAGATGCGTGTTCCAAACTTTCTCCTTGAAGCATATTTTGAAGACCTATAGAAGAGTTTGGTGTAAGCTCAAAAATGTGTTATAAAGGTACTACCTCACCCACCTTGTGTCTCTAATATCCTGAGGCCAATATGCCCACAACAACACTGCATACATAAGTTCCAAAGGGGCAGCTGTGTTAGTCTAGTAAAGCAAAAAAAAGCATGGAGTCTTGTGGCACTTATAGACTAACAGATTTATTTATTGCATGAGCTTTTGTGGGAGAAAATCCCACTTCATCAGGCGCTTTTGAAGAGGGGGACCTTACAAAGTGGGATGAAAATAAATGCAGGGGAATGTAAGACATGGGATCAGGTTATACTGCAGCAGCAAATCAGAGCATTTGTAAGGATTCAGATTCTAGGAAACAGTACATAGAGGGAGGGTGAAATCAAATTACCTGTTATAGTGTGAAAAGAATCCATTGTCCTGCTTTCACACAATCTAATTTGCATATAGGTTCAATTTCAGCTGTTTGTCTTTGAAGTCTTGATGTCCCATTGATTTTCTTGAGGACCATCATTAAAAGATCATTAATGGAGTGATTAGGAAGATGGAAGTGCTCAGCAACTGGGTTTTTTGTGTTGTGATTTCCAATGTCAGCTTTGCAGCCATTTATTCTTCTGCATAGGGACTTTCCTGTTTGTCCAATGTATGAGGATATTTCCAGCACAAATCACATTAGTGGATGAGCAGGTGAAGGACCCTTTGATGGAGTAGCTAGCTTGATTAGGTCCTATGATGGTGTCTTTTGTACAGATATGTGGACAAAGTTGGCAGCATGGTTTGTTGCAGTGATATGTGCCTGCTTTAATGTTTCTGTTGTTAGGTCTGTAGTTCAATCAAATCATAGGGCTGGAAGGGACCTCATGAGATCATCAAGTCCAACCCCCCAGGAATTGAACCCAGGACCTTCTGCATGTTAAGCAGAGGTGCTAGCCACTACACTACACACTAGTGAACAGCTGTTTAAGGTTTGGGGGCTGTCTGTAGGCAAGGAGAGGTCAGTCTCCCAAGACTAGAGAGAGTAAAGGGTCATCTTCTAAAATAGGCTGTAGGTCCTTAATGAGCTTTCTACATAGGTCTGATCTGAGGGTTATATGTGGTGACCAGTGGCATTCTATTGTTTTCTTTTTTGGGCCTTTCCTGTAGTAGTTGACTGTGGGGTACCCGTCTGGCTCTGTCAATCTGTTTCTTTACTTCTCTAGGTGGGTACCGTAGTTTTAAGAAAGCTTGACAGAGATCCTGAAGATGTCTGTTTCTGTTTGAGGGATCAGAGTAAATGCAATTGTCTCTTAGGGCTTGGCTGTAGACAATGGATCATGTGGTGTGTTTAGGACAGAAGCTCAAGGGATGTAAATAACTACATCAATCAGTAGGTTTTCAGTATAAAGTGGTGTTACTGTGTCCATACCTAATTTGTACTGTAGTGTCCAGAAAGTAGATCTCCTCTGTGGAGTGTTCCAGGCTCAATTTGACTGTGGAGTGGAAACTGTTGAAATCTCTGTGGAAATCTAATCAAGCCAGCTCCTCCATAAAAGGGTCATTCACCTGCTCATCCACTAATGTGATTTATGACATCATGTGCCGGAAATGCCCCCAAAACTTATACATTGGACAAACAGGACAGTCCCTACATAGAAGAATAAATGAGCACAAAACTGACATCAGAAATCACAACACACAAAAAGAAAGCAGTTGCTGAGCACTTCCATCTTCCTAATCACTCATTAATGATCTGTTAACAATGGTCCTCAAGAAAATCAGTGGGACATCAAGACTTCAAAGAGGAACAGCCGAAATTGAATTTATATTCAAATTAGATTGTGTGAAAGCAGGACTTAATAGTGAGTATGGATTCTTTTCACATTATAACAGGTAATTTGACTTCACCCTCCCTCTATGTGCTGTTTCCTAGAGTTTAAATCCTTACAAATGCTCTGATTTGCTGTTGCAGTATGACCTGATCCCATGTCTTACATTCCCCTGCATTTATTTTCATCCCATTCTGTAAGATTCCTCCGCTTCAAAGCGTCTAACAAAGTGGGATTTTCTCCCACGAAAACTCATGCAATAAATAAATCCGTTAGTCTTTAAGTGCCACAAGACTCCTTGCTTTTTTTTTTTTTAACTGCATACATAAGTAACTGCACAGGCAAATCACTGAGAAAGTCCCGCCTGCCTGCCCCCCCCACTGGAGACTAACTAGAGCTGTTACAGTGGCTCTTTGTAACTGAGGAGTCACCTACACCAGAGGTGTTCTCCATTGGCTCCAGATATGCATGCATTGATGTCCTTTGGTGTTGCTGGAGATGTGTGAAAAGGTTGTGAAAAGCAACGTAACAAAGAATCAGCCCCACATCCTTTGAAAATGTTTGTGTCCACTCAGAACCATCCAGTCTCTGAAGTGTAACTGCTTCAGAATGGGGCAGGAAGACTGCCGTGATTGGAAAAACATTGATTTCAGTCCCGTGATATTAGTTTAGTATTAGTACTTTTGGTTTGACATCTGGTAATTATGATTTTTAATGAGACCCTTTAGCTGCGTTTTACTGTGTGAGCAGCAGAGCACCAGGGAATTTATGTAAAGAAAAATATACTATCAATGTAATACAGGATTCTCTAGTAATCAAAGTAGTAAGCCAACTTAGAAACAAACTGGCAACTGATCTGATAAAAATTCCAATCAGTAACATTTGCGTTGGAAACCAAGCCAGATCTAGGATAAGCTGAATCCAAGCAATTTTATTCTTTTTGCAGGGGAAGTGAGTTGTGAACAAATTCTAATATCAGAGCTAATATGCAACACCTTTTACATAAATAAGGTTCTTAGTAGTATAGGGTTCTCTGTACATTTACTGATTGTTCTGTCTACTGTCCATATTATTTTAACATCAAGTATTGCTTTGAAGAGAGATTGCCTAAACATGGTTTGTTTGTTATTTTAAGCACTCTTGCCAGTCAGATACTGGAGGTTTTCAGTTTTTCCCTTTTTGTTCAGTAAGGTCTAATAGAGAGGTACTACAAATGCTTGGGCCCTTCACACATTTTTCTAACAGACTTCTACCTTCCTGATCCATTGTGTGAGCTCTGCCGGGTGCTGAAAGAGTTAACAATATCTTTCAAGCCTCAACCACCAAATGCATGCAGTGCTCAGTCTGGCTTTCACACAGTTTGTATTCTTACGCTGCTGAAGTGGTGTGTTCATGGCATCTGGTTCCTTGGCAACAGCTTTCATTGGCTCAATCAAAGCCTTTTCTTCTTAAGAAAGCTCCCACTGTGACACCCCACCACACCACTAATCACCATCTTAACTGAGAGTTTAAGAGGCAGCTGGTATGAAGAATAGTGCTTGTGAATGTGAGAAAATTAAGAGGCTATCTTTATATAGTACACCTGCCCCTGACAGTTTATGTACTGGTTTGTATTCGGTACACTAGAAGGTATCTTTTTCTACTGGAATAGACGTAGGGTCCTCTTAAAAATAATTTGTTTTTAGGCACAAATCCATAAGCTTTTGTGTTCAGTGAACAGTCATTTCCTGTTTTTAGCTCTGGTGATGTTCAGATCTCTCTGCTAATGACAAAGGGCAGTAGTGGGATGCAGAGGAGCGCACAATAAAATCCATATTGTCAAAGTCTTGTCCTCTGACAAGGAGGAAGCAGGAAGATGAAATCTCCCAACATGTGAATTGCACAACAATAGAAATAAAAAGTTCACATTAAGCCACTTCAAGGGCTTCATGTATTGAGATTTGAGACGCTTCAGAGGTTGTTTAAAGGGCCTCTATTGGAGAAACAGACATACTCGCTATTCTTTCTAGTGTTGGTCGTTCATACTGGAGCATTGATTATTAAACATGGACATTAACACTCTCTTCACCAGGCTTTGATGGGAAGACTTATTTCAGCCGAATCAACTATAGGTTTAAAAGGGATATTTCCATTATTTTCCCAGGCTTTAGTTGACAGCCTTGGAGACTCTCTTATCCTCCATAACTTTCCAAGATAGTTTCACTCCTCAGGTATGATGCAGCTGGAGATATCTGGTATGAGACATAAGATATGGACTGTGGAAGGGCAGAGTATTTTCAGCATTGGGACCCCAGTAATGGAACTCCCTGCCAGAGGAGATAAGACTGAAATTATGCATATTTGGATTGGATCTAAAAATAAACCACATCCTCTTGATACAGCCTTTCCCCAGGAATATCACTCACTTAAAAAATAAAACAAATCCTTGTTCCATTGAAGATAGAGAAAAAAGAGAAGAAAACCTCTTTGGGGGCAAATTATACTTTATTTTCATTGCTGGTGTTTGGTGCTGAGCTGCTAAGGCAATAGTTACCTTAGGAGGAAAAAAGGGGGAACACTCGTGTGGCTAAATTACTAAACTGGGTTTCAAGAACTTAGGTTCAATTCCCTGCTCAGCCACAGATATTCTATGTGATTTTAGGAAAGTCACTTAATCTCTGTGGCCTCAGTTTGCCCCCTAGCTATACTGCAAAGTTTTTGGACAGGCACTATTTTTTATTCTATGTGGGGACAATGCTGAAGACAGTGGGATCCAGTTCCCTGCTAGGGGCTTCTAGATACAACAGCAATACAAACCATTAAACATAATAATTAATAAGACTGACTCTGTAAAATAAGGATGAACTCGTAGACATGTTGTGAGAATAAACTCGTTAATATGTGAGATATATTCAGATACTGCAGTGCCAGGAGCCACAGAAAAGCCTGTACATATTTTAAAATATGTAAACTATTTTAGAGAAAGAAATTAAAAAAGATTATTAACAACTGGAAACAGCAGTAACGAATTAAATTATGCACATGACAAGGATGTTGTCTTCAATCATCTCTAACTTTGTGGACCAAATTTCTTCACACATACTGAAGAGGTGTGAACCCCCTGAGAAATGAGTTTAGTTATGTCAAATACTGGAAGTTTAAGAACTAACCTGTTGTGTATAAAACTTCTTTTTAAAGATTTAGCATATTTGCTTTTGAGGCAGGGAGGTATTCGTTTTGAAGGTTTCACCAAAATGTCTGAACCATTTTCAAGCATGGAAGGAATGTGTGTCTGGGGATAGGAATACAGCTTCTCTTCTGAGAAGAAAATGTTGACCTTTTTTGACCATCTCTAGGACCTCAGGGGCAAGTGATGGAATTTAGCAGGGGTCCTAATCCCTGGGTAGTAGATGTACCTTTCATTGGTCCAGTGAAAATCAGAGTTCATTTGGCTACATCTTATAAAAGTTCAGAAGACATACTTTATGCTTCCACGCTGGATTATGGTAAACCGTTGGAATGTTAGGAGCTCCTGTGTTTATAGAAAATGTGTGGAAACTTCCACTGGGGAGATTGTTTCAAGATTCTGTTGAATGTGCAAATGCATTCTTAACAAAATGTGATGTGTAAATGGTCTGTGAAAGTGGACAAGAGAGCTGAAGATACTTATGGAGTCTTGCCTTCTCCTACACAATAGCTGTGGCTGTATATGGAGGGAGAGGAAGAGCTCTGAAAAATCTGAGGGCTTCTTCCATATGATATATAATGCATGGAATGAGACAAGGGCTCTTGCTTCACTAACTGCACATTAATGTACAGTATGAAACATTTTAGTGCTATGTAATAAATGGTTAAATAAGGTAGAATTTCTTGGTTTAAAGAATAGGAAATTCTAGACAAAACAGCTATGTTAAGAGAACTTTTATGGTCACAAAATAAAGCATTCCCAAAAGCCTGTATAATCTTGACTCTGTCCCTTTTAATCATAGTGCAGATGCACAAATCTTTAATTACATGGTCAAATACTGTTCTGTTTATCCAATGGATCATCTGCTTCTTCTAGAGATGAAATTCAGAAAGCCACCAAAAGTCTATGTATTGTTTAAGTCTCACTGATGACTGGTTTTGAAGGCCACAGTAGAATTTAAAAGTGTTACATACGCTTTGGAATGGACCTCTGCAAAAGGCTGAATTCCATCTTTAGTATACACATGGCAGGGATGTCTGAAGTCCAGCACAACCCAGCCTTGTTCAGTGCATAGTGATGAATGAGGTTGGTGTTGGTAGCACCCTTGCTCAACTCATTGCAGAAGATGTGTGGTATGAATAAAGGCCAAAGTCTCCTGGAAGAACAGTCCTAGGAATGGGTTCTTTTCCTGTCTCTTCCACAGTTTTTCTATGTGGATTCAGCCAAGTCACTTAATCTCTGTTTGGAGGATTATAGTCCTTCACCTCATGCAGGGCCATGGGAATAAATATCATTTCTACGAGGCACTCAGATACTGGCAGTAAGCACCACAGAAAAGCCCATAAAGAATAGGAAAATTCACTTGTCCTAAGCACTGTTTGTGTGGCTTACAGTAATTGAGACATGGGCCACATACTGAACAAATAGAATCAAAAGAAATATTGAACAGCTGTCTCTTATTCCCTGGCCACTGTCCATTCTGTACACTGAATAAGTGGCTCCTGTTCAAGAAATATAGCACAATATATGATCATATAATTAAAGATAGCATTGTAATACTTACACATAAGGGGCAGAGTAAAGATTATGTGGGAATTTTTATTTAGTTGCTTCTCTTGAGGGGGTTCACTTTTCAACCTTAATATTTTTTAATAATGTGGTTTCTTGTAAGGAATTCCTTATGTGAATCAAACATTGTTCCTAAAGATTTCAATACAAGTATGAATAAAAGGTCCCAGCCTCATGGACTTTACAATCCAAAGATCTATTCCCATTCATTAATGTCTGATCAGGCCTTAAATAATGTAATGACACTTTTGACATCAGTGACAACAGCCAATACTGATTTAGGGTTCTGGCTTCTGTAGGGTTTAAAACTGCAGAAATGCTTTTTTGGCACCTTCTCAGCTTTATATAATCTTTCACCCCAAGGGAATTACTTGGCTTTGGCTGACTTGCATCCTAAATACATCAAGCACTTGACAAAATTGTAATCAATGTAAGAAGGAGGCAGTCATCACCCCTACTTTTAAAAGTGCTGGCATGTCTTTATATTACTGGCCGTGACGCTGAAGCAATTTTTACAGGGGGGATGTTGAAAGCCATTGAACAAAATTGTAAACACTTGTATGATGGAAATCACTTAAAGCCAATGGGTGTTGCTATACCCCCAGCACCCCTAGCCCCTACACACCTATTTACCAGTAAATTAATGAACAGTGACCTTGATGGAAAAGCAAACTCAATTTCCACTCCTGTTCTTGGGCAAGAACTTGTAAATTAAATCTGGTTTGAAAAAAGAATGGTAGGTTAATCACCAGTGACCATCCTTCTTCGAGATAGGCTGCTCGGATCCACTCAGTAATAGGTGTCTCCATGCCGGAGCGCCGAATTGGTCAGAAAACTTTTGTTCTAGCCTGTCGGGAGAGTATAGGCAGCCTCTGTCCCTTGTGCCACCCCGTGGCTATATATACGGCTGCCCCCTGTCCTCTCCTCAGTTCCTTAGAGTTGCCAACTCCAGATCAGGGGACAGAGGGGAGGGACCTGAATGGATCTGAACAGCCCATCTCGAAGAAGGACGGTCACTGGTGAGTAACCCACCGTTCTTCTTCAAGCGCTGCTCGGATGCATTCAGTAATAGGTGACTACTAGCCATGCTGATGGATGGCGGGTGGAGGGTCTTCCACCTTCAGCACAGCAATACGCCCCAAATGGGAAGAAGCCCAGCAGACCAGAATTTAACCAGAGTCAAGAGATGAATTAGGCTTTTGACGTGTCACAGAAAATGGACAACTGAGGGCCAACCCAAGACAGGGGTAGGGCCGAACCCGCCAAGACATAATAGAGTGGGCTGGACGGACCAAGGTCACCACAATGAGTATGAAGAACGCAATGTGAAAACATAGAGGATTGCGTTGGATGTTCCACCTAAGTGGCAGAACACAAAGGTATGAAGGCCAGAAGAAAAGTGTCTGGCCATAGGACCTTCCCACATGGCCTCGTCGGGAAACACTGGGGGCCAACAAGAACAAGGTTAACCATAATGGCTGTGGCCTGCACAGGAAGTAAAGGAGGGAATGAACAGTATCCCTAGGATTGAGCACCTTGAAGCCCAAGCCAGGAACCAAAGAGTCACGGTCTTGCCTGGATGCTTGCTGGCTGCACAGGCAGCCGCGAGAGGGATGAGCCTTATCCCCTGGACTGGGCATGGCCAGTGCCAGCAGGTTCTCATCGATGAAGGTAGTAATAAAATACGTAGTTGCACTGGGGAAAAGGGGACCTTGCGAATGATCGAGAATGGTCTGGGAAGACACTACAAGCCTGTACACTGAAGGCAAAGGCCTAAAGTGAAAACAGTGGGAGGCACAGGTATGCCAGCTACAGGATCTCAAGTTAGTGAGCAAAGCGCACTCTTCCAACTAAGAATGGTACCAAACCCTGGGTTTCTTGCTGGAGAGGCACTCCACGACACTAGCACCCACAAGGTGATGTAATGGCCCAGATAGTGCTGATGGATTGGTACCTATAATAATCTTGATAGCGTGAGAACTCACAGAGAAAGAGAGGGAGCTTGCTTGGCCTGTAATCCTGTGGGATTCCAGCAATACGAGGGTTGTACGCAAAGGGGCAGGGGAAGGTGGGGACAATGCCGACTACCCCTTGCCCACTGAGTTGAGGTGGCCGAAGGGCTCGAAGGGATGCCGTATTAGGAATATGGTCTTGCGTGTCTAGGGCACCACCAGAAGGGGTAGTGTCACGGCTACATTGCAAGACATGAGCACCAGGGGAAAGGACACGTTGATGCAGAGTTACCCCCGGAAATACGGTTGTCAGGGGCAGGAGAGATTACCTCCCGACCACCTAGAAAGAGCAGCCACCTGCGGAGTATCAACCATGGTATCGTAGAGGTACCTTGAGGTTAGAGAACCCAATACGGAGGGTTTATTGCCAGTCGGGAAGAACGGATGCCCCCCCCCCCGTGGGGGGGGAAGGGCAAGCCTCTGAATTTCTTAGTGTTCCAGAGACAGGAGCTCTAACCTGTTTTCCTTTATATATACATACAAAAAAAAAATAATTCCCCTCTCACCCCTATGAGTGGTATGTGTCTTCCTCAACCTCGGGTCCTCTACCAGAGGCCTGGGAGTTTGAGGGTTCTGCGCAGTATCTTAGCTGTTCCTAGCACTGCACTCTTCTGGACAGAGAGCTCTGATGTTGTTCCTGGGATCTGTTGGAGCCACTCTCCCAGCGTAGGAGTCACAGCCCAGAGTGCTCCTACCACCACTGGGACCACTTTGGCCTTCACTTTCCACAACCTCTCTAGTTCCTCTTTCAGGCCCTGGTACTTCTCCAGCTTCTCATACTCCTTCTTCATGATGTTGCTGTCACTTGGCACTGCTACATCTATCACCACTGCTGTCTTCTGGTCCTTGTCTATTACCACGATGTCTGGTTGATTGGCCAGCACCTGCCTGTCCGTCTGGATCTGGAAGTCCCACAGAATCTTAGCCCTGTTATTCTCCACGACCTTCTGTGGGATCTCCCATCTGGTCTTGGGAGGGTCTAGCCCATACACTGTGCAGATGTTCCTGTACACAATGCCAGCTACTTGGTTGTGCCGTTCAGTGTATGCTGTTCCTGCCTGCATCTTATATCCTGCCACTATGTGTTGGACTGTCTCTGAGGCCTTTCTGCACAGTCTGCACCTTGGGTCCTGTCTAGTGTGGTAGACCCCTGCTTCAATGGATCTGGTGCTCAGTGCCTGTTCTTGTGCTGCTATAATCAGTGCCTCAGTGCTGTCATTTAGTTCAGCCCTTTCCAGCCACTGGTAGTATTTCCCAATGTCAGCCACCTCAGCTATCTGTCGATGGTACATCCCATGCAGGTTCTTGTCTTGCCATGGTACTTCTTCTGCTTGATCTTCCTCCCATGTATGCTGCTGCTGCCTCAGGCATTCTCTCAGCAGCTCATCTTTGGGTGCCATCTTACTGATGTACTCCTGGATGCTCTGGGTTTCGTCCAGGACAGTGGCTTTGACACTCACCAAACCCCGCCTGCCGTCTTTCTGGCTGGTGTACAGCCTCTGGGTGTTGGATTTGGGGTGGAAACCTCCGTACATTGTGAGGAGCTTCTGGGTCTTCACATAGGCAGCCTCCATGTCCTCCTTTGGCCAGCTCACTATACTGGCAGGGTATCTGATGACTGGCAGGGTGTACCTGTTGATGGCGTGGATCTTGTTCTTCCCATTGAGCTGGCTCTTCAGGACCTCTCTTATCCTTTGGTGGTACTTGGATGTTGCTGTCTTCCTTGCCTCCTCATCGTGGTTCCCATGTGACTGTGGGATGCCAAGGTACTTGTAGCTGGTCTGTATGTCTGCTGTGTGGCCTGCTGGTACTTCCACCCCATCAGTCTTGACTACCTTCCCTCTCTTTACTACCATCCGGCCACACTTCTCCAGTCCGAATGACATCCCAATATCCTCACTGTAGATATCTATCTATCTATCTATCTATCTATCTATCTATCTATCTATCTATCTATATGGCAGCATATATTATCAGGTCCCTCAGGAAAGGTGAGGGGAATAACGGTGAGGTCACCACCAACATCACATGGAGGTGTACCCCCGATTGAACTGTAGATCCCCGAGCAGATAGACGGGTTGACACGCACCCAAGGGGCAGTGTCCTCTGCCAAGGGTACGTGTGACCTAATGGCAGGGAGGTTAGGGTGGGTAGTTATAAGCAACTCATTGAGGAGCTTTATGCTCGGATTGCGGCCTTCTGCCTGGCTATGCCGGGGCACTGATGCCGCGAAGGTGGACGCTAGTGTGGAAGGCCCAAGATATGGTATTCCACTGCTGTTCCCCTCCCATGGGAAAACGATGATGGCGCTGTCCCTGTAGGTTCCCTGATCTGGAAGACTCCAAGACAGGTACACTAGATGTCTGCTTCGCGAATGAAAGGGGGAAAGGGAGGGGAGATATGGGGGGGGGGGGGCTGGCCACCACTTCTAGTAGGGTGTGGCCTACAATAAGGACTCCTAGAATAAGCATCCTGATATAACTGAGGCTGCCCGCAAGGAAAGGGGCTGTAAGGGGCCTCAGCTTCTGTGAAGAAGGGGAGTATATGAAGGCAGGGATGGACTGCTCTGCCTTGGCCTTCCGTGGAGGCTAAGACCCACCAAGACCATGTGAACACATCTTGCATGACGAGTAGGATGGAGGGACCCATCGAGCTGTTGGGGTCACAATAGGGCTGGTTACTCATCGTGAGTGAACGAAGGCATCCCCCTCCCCCCGCCCCCAGCCAGGAATCGAAACGGCCTACCTGATGGGGAGCATCAGGGTAACAGGGATGGTCCCGCTTCCAAGTAAATGCTGCAAATGCATGTCTTAGAGCCTCTGCAGCAAAGCTGGGGCTACTACGAGACACGCTCCTCATCCCCGGCAAAGATTTGACGCGACAGCACAGGATTAAGGGATACCAGAGGAAGGAAGAGGGGGGTGGATTCCCCATAAATGCCCGAGATAGCCGCGGCGGAGAAGGTGCAGGCAGGGAGTTCGGGCCTTGAGGAGGCCCGAGGGCAGGGGAAAAACCCCCGGTAGGAGTGCTGTGGGCAGAGTAGCAAAAGAAGAGGGGTGGAGGGGTTTGGTTCCCACCCAGCGCCATTCCCCGCAATAGAAGGGGGGAAGGCTCCCACTGTCTACTGTGGCGATGTCATGAAGTGCTTGCTCCTGTTGCCCAAGAGTGGGTGGTGGTGAGTTGAGTAGGCCCCTTCCCTGCAGGAGGGAACAGAAGGGGGTTTCAGCCCTTGCAGCGGATAATAGCGGTGGAAGGAAGTTTCCTGTGATCCCACGATGATAGGGATGGGGTCGGGGGGGGGGGAGCTAGGGGCAAAAGTGTAGAGCCTCACATGCCTGTGTGGGAGTGGTGGGCTCGGGAGGGAGCAGATCCAAGTATTTGGCCTCTCCCCTGTGATCTCGAGTGGTGCCCACCACCGAGAATGTTTCTGGGGGGAACAAAGCGTCCCCTTTGAAAGGCAGGTCGAGAACCACCTGCTGCGCATTAGGGGATGCCCTAGCCTCCCTAAGCCAGGCCACCCGGCGAATGGTTATCGCTGAGGCCATGGTGCGGGCAGCTGTGCCTACTGCATCGCGGGCCGAAAGGAGGAGGTCATGAGAAATTATGTTACCCTCCTCTAGAAAGGCATCATTTTCCTCCCTGGCCTTGTGTGGGAGCAAGCGTCAGAATTTCGCGACTGACTCCCACATGTCCAGCAAGTATCTGCTGGTAATGGCTTGGTTGTTTGCCACGCACAATTGAAAGGCCGCTGAGGAATATACCTTTTGGCCCAAGAGGTCCATTTCCCTGGCTTCCCTGGAGGATAGAAGGGGGTCCCCAGGGCCCAGTGCCATCTGTACCACTTCCCTCAGGGGAACCAGGTGACCAGCGAAAGAGGGGAAATCCAATTCGGAAACCTGATATTTAACGCCCGCCGTGTCCAAAACTGGGGCAATAGAGCTTGGGCTCTGCTACTGGGAATGGGCTAGGTCCCAGACACTCAGGTGGGGTGGGACTGTCAGGGGTTCTGTGGAGGCAAAGGCCAGCCCAAAGAGGGCATCAGGAGGGGAACCCAAGGGCTGCACCTCCATTCCTAGATGGGCCGTGGCCCGGCACAACAGATCGAAGCACACCAACAGATTTCCTGTATAGGACTCCAGTGCCGGGGAGAGGGTGGTACCGGGAGCTCGCCGAGGTGGAGAGGGAGTCTCCTGAGGGGACCATTCCTGTGGCCGATAGCAAAACAGCGACGGAGATGAAGTGCGGCACCAGGGCCGCTTAGAGCCCCTTGAAGGTCCTTCTTCCGGACTGGAGACAGGAGGATGGGGATCGAGACTCCTGGGGCGGTACTGGCGATGGCAGAGTGATGTGCTGTCATGGGGATGGCTCTATGGTGCTGGCCAGGGTGCTGAGTGGAGTGCAGGGGGTCCGAGGGTACCCCAGCTGGCTTCCCCACCACTTCCCCTTGGCGGGAACGGGGGGGATGGGTGCCTCAGCCCCCTTTGCCCCCCTCACCCCCGGCAAGGGGAAGCGGGGGGAAGCTGGCTGGGGCACCCCCAGGGCTCTGCCCCCCGCCCAGGCTGCGGGGGAGCTGCTGGCCCTGCAGCCTGGTCGGGGGGACTGCAGCCGCTGCAGAGTGGCTGGTCCAGGGGTGGCTCACCCCGCTGCTGGGGCTGCCCCCAAGCCTGGGGCACCCCGCCCCCAGGGTTCCCTGGCGTCCCCCCCTCCTGCCCTCTGCTGCTCCTGCCGGGGGCGGGGGGCTCCCCTTGCTCCCCCACGGCTCCTGCCAGGGGCAGGGGAGCTTCCCCGGCATCCCCCCACCACTTCTTTTGCGGGCGGGGCCGGGGTTGCCTCCTGCCCGGGATTCCCCGGCGCCCCCCCTACCCGCGCCAGGGAACCCCGGATGGGAGGCGGCCCCGGCCCGGCAGAAGCGGTGGAGGGGCACTGGGGAAGCCCCCCCCGCCCAAGGCAGGAGCCACAGGGTGCAGGTTAAGCTCCCCTGCCCCTGGCAGGAGCCGCGGGGTGGCAGGAGAAGCCCCCTGCCCACGGCTGAAGCGGTGAGGGGTCAGGGAAAGCCCCCCCACCCCCTGCAGAAGCAGTGGGGGGGGGCAGGGGAATCCCAGGGGTGGGGTGTCCCCGGCTCAGCACAGGCCTCCCTGCCCCTCCCCTCCCCTATTTCGAAATACCATGTCACAGTGGACATGCTATTTCAATTCCCTCTTTTTTTCCTTATTTCAAAATAGGTTCTTGTTATTTTGAAATAAGGCATTTCGAAATAAGGCCTTTATTCTGAAACAGCTTGTTTCGAAATGGCTTGTTTCGAAACAAGGGCTTGTGTGTGGCCATAGCCTAAGACTCTCTATCCCTAGAGACTGTTTGGTTTTCTTAATTTTTCTTTTTAAAACATTTCCTGTCCAAAACATCAAATCCATTCTTTTTTTCTCTACTGTGGAAACTATATATTTCAATCCTGCCAACATTATTTAGAGAACATCATGAGTTCTGCATTAGAATTCTTAATAAGCCCACTGGCACTGCGAAATGACTAAGCTCTGCATGTCACTGTACTGCATACAGCCAAACCAAGAGAACTGATAGGACTGAAATCAAGCTGAGATCACACAGGTAGGCTGCAGTGGGAAATGGATCCCATGAGTTGCCTCCAGAATTTGAGTTCTGGCTGTAACTTTTCCAACCTTCATTTTAGAAAACAGCAGGAATCAACTCTTTCACACTAGGAGTCAATTAAAGAAACCCAAATTATTGCCATTCGAAAAAACAATTATTTCTTTTTCACCCTCACAGAAGCTTGTCACGATGAACTATAAGCCAGCACTAATTAAATGATCTGATAGCATAAATTGTATTAGAAGTGTTTCATCTGGCTTAATTAATTCTTGCCTGAAATCATAGCAGCCTTTAGTGAAGTCTGAATGATTTTTTTAAAAACAGCTTCAATGTATCTCTCTATCCAAGACTGATAAGATACTTACTCTCAGCAGATAATGTGAAAGTGTTTACACAACTATTTATTTCTAGGAGGAATGTCCAAATTAGAGAGGGCCCTAAGATCTAAAGTATGAAAGATACTTCACAGGTTAGAAAAGGAACAGTGTTGCTTCTGTAGGAGTTCACAGTTGTACAAACCAAAGCAGGCAAATTGCATTGTAGTCTTTTAATACATAGTAGAGCCACCATGGGTTGACCCTCTGTGCCAAGAGTTGCATTGCAGGTCTTGAATGCATTTATTTGAAATGAAATGGTTATTACTAGAGGGGGGGGCAAGAAGGCGGTATTTGGATAAGGAATGAATGCACTTTGGCTAGGATTTGAAGCCTGAGACTAAACTGTGTGTAGCATTAGATTTGCAGGTCTGCAACCTCCTCACTGTTTGAGTTTCAGCCCCAAACAGTATTGGTATCGTGAAAGTTTTGCTGACAGAAATGATCAGTATTCCTGTAAGTCTGGCTGTTCTTGCAGGATATTGCGTTATTTTGTCCCCATGTTAATCAGAATAGAAAATCATTCCTTTCTCATTTTTTGAACTGGCTAGCAGACAAAACCATGGAGGTATGTCTAGACTAAGAGAAGTTTGGATTTAAGACTTCAGCTATAGTCCATGTCTTGAACTGATCATTATATCAGCTGTGGCACACACTATTTGTGTATACGCAAAGACTGAACAAACTGTAAATGTTGGATTGACACAACCTTGTGCAATATAATCAGGGGCGTCGCTGGCGCCGGGCACTGCGGGCTGGAGATCTGGGGCCAAGCTGCCGGTGGCCGCAATGGCCCCGTCCCCCGCCAGGGATGTGGGGCCTGGCCGCCTGCGGCCACGGCAACCCCATCCCCAGCTGGGGATGTGGGGCCGGCCTCCTACGGCCTCTTCCAGCCCTGTCCCTGGCTGGGGATGCGGGGCCTAGCCACCTGTGGCGTTGCCTGGCACGGTCCCTGGCCAAGGGGCAGGGCCTGCAGGCTGGGGGCGGGGCCTGGGCCCGAGCCCCGGGTCCCTCCCCCAGCCAGTGACGCCCCTGAATATAATTCTATCACTTAAGGCTTATAAATCCCATAGGACTCCATTTTTCATTTTTGCTAACCCAAAATTCACATTGAAGTCAAGGGGACTTGTAAATACTCAAGGAATGAAGGAATATGCCCTAATTGGTTAGAAATGTATTGTAATTGTAAAGCTAGAAAAGTGTTCTTTAACTGCAGTGAGGGGGGTGTAGCCAGCAGCTGCATGAGTATTTCTACAAACAAAAGGATTTAGGTTTGCTTTGGGAATTTCTGCTGCTTTTGGTGTGAAAAGACTTGAAAAATACAATGATAACATGATATTTTCCATATTACTTGCAGACTATGGAAGACTAGTAAAAGATTTTAAAGAATGTAGCGTTATTAAGGCTGAATAAAAATATGTACATATTTAAGAGATGTCAGTGAGATGGAACATTGTCACAGAATAGTGGATGATGGCTAGTCGGTATTTGAAGTAGGAAGACAACGTAATACAATCTTCCTAGGGAGCACAGAATGGGGGCTAAATGCCGAGGGACAATTGTCTGCAGAACAGCGGTACTTAGATCTTCAAGTTAATGATTTGGCCCACTGGCTCTGAGCAGTTGTGTTGCCAACATTCACTCAATAACGCTTTAATGCCAGAACTTAAGCAACATATTCACTGACAAACACCTGAGTTAATATAAAGTTAATGTTGCCCAGTGGCATCTTGTGCCCTTCCAGAACATCCAGTTCAGCAAAACTGAACTATCTGAAAACTAAGAAATGAAAGTTAAGGTAAATGCCAACACAAGTTTAACTTTGCCCCCAGGGTGATCATAGCTGCTGGGGATTACCAGCAAGCACTCAAGCTGTGCTCCCTGTGCATAGTGTAGTTGTGCTGAATGTTGGAACAATGAGTCAAAGCTGCTTGGCTGAGTTGTAATTGTGATACCATGCCATCCAGGGGAGGTTGGTCCCTCACCTCCCCATAGGCGTGATTAGGGGAAATGTGCTTTGAGGGATGCAGCATGCCTCGTATGCTGTGTTATGTAGGGTGCGTCAGTGGTAGTGCAGAGGGGTCATTTGTCATGAGAATTTTCAGTAGTGAGATGGGATATAAGGATGGTCTCTAGTTTTAATGGTAGGTAAGTGAAAGTGCATCCTATATGGAAGGGTGAAGGGGCTGTAAAATTAGCAGGTAGGGTGTTCTTTCTGAGTAACAAGCTGAGTTGGAGAGTAAGACAGGCTTAAGTAATTTCTGTTCAGTACAGCTCAGCTAAATCAATACTTGCTCTTACCAAAGAAAAGGTGAGACTCTCTCCTTCAGTGGTGATGTGCCTCTTTCCCTGTTTTCTGTACTGTCTGTCCATGCTGAATGTGAGTGTGTGTGTGTTATGAGTGTATTGGGGTATCATTTAAAGAAGTAAACTCTGATATGCACCAACACAACTTTATTTTTTGGTTTTCCAGTGTTTGAGTTTTGCTGAATTCAACATTCTGGAAGGCCAGGAGATTCCACTGGACAATGTTAAGTGTGAATTAATGACATTTGATGCTGCTCAATTTCCTAGATTTGTTTTTTAGCAGAGTATTTTTTTTTTTTTAAATAACAGTGTTCATGTGGGCAGCTATAGTTGTCGCACAGATTTGCAGATGAGGCATTACTGTGCCTAGCTAAAGAAAGCTATGTAATGTCTAAATGGTACTTCCCAAAGCTGTTTGCTTTGTTTCAGAGAATGGTGTAATGGTCATGCTTTGCAATGTCTGAGGGTGGAGTTGCTAACAGGGCAGGGAGAGAAACCAGACATGGACTATATCCCAAAATCTTAACAGTATTACAGTAAACCCTCAGAGTTACAAACACATTGGGAATGCAGATTGTTCATAACTCTGAAATGTTTGTAACATCAAACAAGAAATTAGGGTTATTCTTTCAAACAAACTGAACATCCATGAATATATCTTTGAAGCTTTACTACGCAGAAGAAAATGCTGCTCTTAACCATCTTAATTTAAGCGAAACAAGCGCCAATTGGATCTAAGCACAGATAGCTATGTTTAACCCAATACTGTACTGTATTTGCTTTTTATTTTTTTTCTTTGTCCCTGCTGGTGGCTGAGTGCATACCTTGGCTCCAAAGGAGGTGCTAGTTGACCATTCAGTTCGTAATTCTGCTGTTCATAACACTGAGGTTTTACTGTATTCCATTTTGGTTACAGTAACTTCAGCATACGAGAAGACTGGTGTGGTGTGCCTTTTTCCTCCTCCGCCTTCCCTCCCACATGCCGCTCCACCCCAATATTTTTAGCTAACCCTTCCCTTCCCATCTCATTAAGCCATTAGCAAGTTAGAATTCATTAGCACATAGAAAGTTGCTCCTTTCTGCCCTCTGCTGCTGCTTACACATCATAGGCAGCAGCTGATGAGAGGGGTTGCATGCTTTCTTGATCACGGAGGCTGAGCTGGTCACTGAACTGAGCTCCATGCCCTCACTACATTACCCCCAGCCAGGGCTGAATTTTCAGTTAGGCACAGAAGACATGTGACGTGGGGTGCTGGCATTTTAGGAATACTTAAACAGTGGTTGATTACTGTACAAGTGAACAGGGTCCATGCCCAGGAGCCCCAGCCAATTTGCGGGCCCTGCATGAGTGCTGGCACTTTGGCTCCACCTCTTGCTCCTCCTCTTCCCCCTGAGACCCTGCCTCCTGTGCAGGCTGGAAGCCAGAGCCCAGGGATGAGCATATTCCCCACACCCAGCGCTGGCCCACTTAGTCACCCTAATCTCTTTCTCCTGAAACCCCAGTCAACACAAGGAGCTGACTCACCTAGCCCCTTTTGCCCCTACCGCTACACTCAGCTCAGCTGTAGGCAGAGGGAACACTTAAGTAGCTCTGCCTAGCAACTCCTAAGATGTAAACCCATCTCTGCCCCCAGCTGGGCCCCACTCTGGCCAGGACAACTCAGCCATACCCCTGGCCATCCCAGTCTGGCCTCCCTCCAAGCCAACTATCCTTTCACCCCACACAGGGCTGACAAGTAACATTTAGCTGCTACAGAACCATTCAGCACTGTCCTGCCTGGCCTGAGCCCCTCCAATCCTCCATCCTTGCCCTACCATGCATCCCAGTTTATCCCCCTGCACCTACTTCTTTCTCCCCTTGCTAAAGCCCCAAACCTCTCTCCTTAATTCTCCCAACTCTGCCCCATAATGCCTCCTCCATTCCTGCACTCTCTCAACTCCTACCCACCTGTATTTCTTCTCACTGCTCTGATTCCCCTCCCACAATATCCCCTAGCTTTGCCACAAAAGATAATGTTTAAAAATTTAAAAATATTATGAGCTTTTCATGTTTGGGGGCTGCATATTAGGCACTCCTTGACCTTAAACACATTCAGTTCCATTTTTCAGGAAACATCACTATAATAGTGTAACTGTCCATCTCCCCTCTAGTTAATTCATGGTAATTGATTATTCAATGCAGGCACTTTGGTATAATAATCCCCCCAGAGAAAAAGTAGCAATATGCCTATCAATCATTCTCACGTATCTGCCTGAAGCATGTGTAATTTACTATCTTTCAAAAAATAGTTAGATCCCCTTCTAATCCCACTGTATAAATTATCAGGCCACATTTCCCTAAAGGTGTGTGGGGTGGGGGAAACTTCAATGGAATTAGCCAGTAGCAACAGATCATTCTCTGATTTTTGCCCAGGGTAGGGTTCAAATTTACAGTGCATGGGTGTAACTCAGGTTCCGTGACCACAGCCTGTCCCCTTGAGCTACCTGTGTAATCAGACAGTGGATTGCCTAGAAATCCTCTTACCTAGTTTTAGTGCACACATGCCTTTGGCACATAAGTGTTTGGCACATATCATACTAGAAAGTCAAAATCTTCCTTTAATAATTCTTTCGGTGTTGCTTCCCCAAGAGGTAACTAGGTGCTGTGCACAGGCTTAGATAAAAATCAAATGATTGAGATTAGTCGGGGCACAATTAAGCTGGACCAAAGGTCAGTTTTGTTAAGGTAACTATGAATTTGATTTATACAAGTAGAAAAATACTAGACAGAAGCATTGAACAAAACTTCTAAATCCCTGTGGTTGTTCTATTTGTTTTCATTTTGTGTGTTCCTGAGTGTTTCTAATCAAGATTTTTTGACTCTGACTCTCAGATCTTTTAAAATTGAAAACAAGAGCAGAGTTAAGACACTGAGAAAAATTACAAGGAGCACTGAAAAGAAAAAAAAAACCCTGACGTCTCTGTTCCTTAGCATTTATATAAGCTTTGCATCTTCAAAGCACAGCACAAATATTCACTGTTTAATTCATCTGTGGAGATAGATGATTCCTTACTTAAAAAAAAAAAGTTTCTTTCCAATTGTAAATGCAAAATGTTGATTGGGATCTGGACTTCAAATTCCTTAAAATTCAGACCCAGGATTTTGTTTTAGCCCCTCACAGAAGCAGAAACCAGCCATGGAATTTGAAACACGATTCTGAACCCACCCTCCTTATGTAGAGCAGGAATATTCAGAATAATGGCACTGCTGAGCAACAATAGGTTACTTAGAGTAGACCAGATTTTACCGTCAGCTGTTTGTGCCTGAGTCCTGTTGACTTCATGAGAGTTGTTTGTGCATATCCAAGGCCTGAATTATTGTTCACAGAGAAAGAAAATGTATACGGAGAGCAATGAGTAAATCCTCTCCAGAATAGCTTTCTATCCACTCACATAATGCTGCTCAGTTACAGACTGGTATGTGTAGTTGTTTAAGAGTGTCAAATGACATCCATTTTACTGGCTATTGGCTCCAGTGGAATGCTGCTTAGCACAGCTCATAAAGTGAGGATGGGAAATACTGCCTCAAACTTCTACACTTCTCTGTTAATTAGAGAGAGAGAGAGAGAGAGAGAGAGTGTATTGCAAGTAAGAAATGGTCTTTTCATCATGGATTAAATACAAAAGATTCCGTCTCTACATTTGTTTTTTCCTTTCTAAAATCCAACTCTCCTTTTGAATTAATTGAAGCTGGCTTTGAACTGGAGCACACACAAAGTTATTTTATATATATTATTAATATATTATTTTATATATGGCTATTTTTAAGGAAAAATAATTTTGTGTGTCCTCCAGTTTGAAGCCAGCTTCAATTATTCAGAAGGAGAGTCAGGATTTTAGGAAGGAAAAAATATATATCTATATTCTCACAGCCATTCATTCCTATTACTGGTTTAATTTTTGGCAAGAATGGAAAATTCTAAGCAAACCAAAGCTCACACAAGCACCACAACAAACACAGGGATGGGATCCAGACACATTGCAATTAATGCCACTGTTTAATTAACAGGCAGCTGCACTGGGCAATGGCCTTTTGATTTGGTCTCTTTGCTGAGTTTTTGATCTTAGATTTATCTACAACTGTACCTCTCAGCTGCTTTTCTTTTAATATAAAAATACTCTATGGGAAAGTTTTGGAAGGGGACCACTGCAGACATTTGATCTAGTTCACGGTTTAGACAAACATTTGGGAAGCTGTTCAATTTGACTGTCTTCAGTGGAAATTCTATTTTAAAAAGGCAGCTTTTTGGCCATGAACATGCTTTGATGTATTTGTAAAAAAGGTAAATTATTGACAAGAAAAGAAAAGTCTTATGAAGCTGTGTGGGTGGTGTACGTGCCTCACTGCAAAGAGCATTATTAGTAAGGCAACGTGGAAAACTTTTACCTCTGGCAGCTTAGATTTTTCAGTATTTTAGGTCACAAATGAAAGATGTTTCACCATAACATCTTGGTCCCTGTTGGACTTTTTCCTGTCTCAACAAACTGCCACTTAATTTGTCTCATTGCCAGCTCTGCTGGAGGAAACTAGAGCAGTGGTTCCCAACCTTTTCTCTGCCGAGGCACACCTTGAGACCTGCAAATTTTTCGAGGCACACCACTAATAGAAAACTCATGAATATTCAAATTAACTTAAATTACTTGAGAATATTCATGAACCATGGCACAGTGTTTCAGAAATGCTGCTGTGTGGGGTAGTAGGGGTAGCAGAGCAGGGGTGACAAAACAAGAGAGGTCAGGAGTCATGTGCAGTGGCAGAACTGGCAAAAGAGGACAAGAGCAGCCATGTGGGGAACAGCACACTGGTGGCAAGAGAGGAGAGGGGAAGTGAGAACAAGCATGGCTTTGTGGGGCTGCAGGGGGGAACCTGGGGAGTGGGAGGGCAGGGCAGAGGTGCATGGCGCAGCACTCATTTCCCCCTTCTTCACAGTGCCTCCCTGCCAGCCAGGGCAAATCCTCACTCCACTGCTGCTCCCTTCCATCCCAGTGGGTCCCATCCTCCCTTCCCCCAGACCTCGTCTGCCTGTGATAGACCCTCCAGCATCCAGCTACACCCTCCACACACAGCCACCCCACCCCCTAGTTACACACACCCCCAATCAACCAGCCACACACCCTCTGCTACATATCCACTCCCACCCACCTCTACTACTCACACACACACCTGCCCCACAAAACCCCCAGCAGCGCTCCCCCTCCCAAAGCCCTTACCTGGGCTGTTTCCAGGCTGGCTGGCTGACACAAGCTGCTCTGTCCTGTTGGGCAGAGGCGTTGCTGGCGCTGGGCACCCAGGGGCACATGCCCCGAACCCCAGCGTCAGTGCCCTGATTAGGCTGGAGATCTGGGGCCCAGCTGCTGGTGGCCACGGCGGCCCTGTCCCCAGCCAGGGATCCAGGACCCGGCCACCCACAGCCCCTTCCGGCTCCGTCCCCAGCCAGCGATCCGGGGCCTGTCCTGGCCTCCTGCGGCCGCGTCTGGCCCCGTCCCCAGCCGGGGATGTGGGGCCTAGCTGCCCGTGGCAGCGCCTGGCCCTGTCCCTGGCCAGGGAGCAGGGCCTGTGGGGTGGGGGCAGGGCCTGGGCCCATGCCCTGGGTCCCTCGCCCCGCCAGTGATGCCTCTGCTGTCGGGGGTAGATTCACACTCTCCCAGTCTCCCCCAAGTCTCTGCTGGCTGGGCTTAAGGTGGAGCCACCTGAATGGTGTGTTTGGGCTGCTCCTGCTATTTTTAGGGGGACCCCTGAAAGTCCCCGTTCTAGTACCTTCCTCTATTTTTAGGGGACCAGAATGCTTACTGCCTAAAAATAGGGGGCCCTGGAACTGTGTTCTGGTGCCTTCCCCCTTACTTTAACCCCTGCTTTTTTCTAGCCCTGCACAGCCCACATGGCCGGGCTGAGCAGGGAGACAACTTTAACTCCAGCTCTTGGGCATGCTCACGGCACACCAGCGTGTCCCAGCCTACTGGTTGGGAACCAGTGAACTAGGGGACAGAGAAAGGTTTGTCTTGCAGGTTATGGTGAGATTTGCATTGTGCAATTAACTGTGGTGAGGCTTGCTGTGATTGCAGTTCTCTAACACAGTAAGGGAGTCAGGCAGTAACTGGATTTAAGAATCGTGATGAACCTTTGGACATCTCCAATGCATTTAACCAGATCTGAACAAATAATAGGGTTAGGTTGTGTTCAAATGTAAGCTGGAACTCAGAGCTTGTGCACATGAAATAATGCACACTAGAGGGGTATGATTTCTAAGGTGTACCATGTTGCATGCCAACTGGCCCACGCAGACTCTGCTGGAACTAAGTAAAATTTCCATAGTGCACATTAATGTACTACACCACACAGATGTATAGTAGGGAATTTTTATTTCATGCCATAAGGATCCATGAGGGCCAGATAGCATGTATGAAACACTGGTGCACTCTAGAAATCACACCCCTCTAGGGTGCATTACTGTCTGGCATAGAAAAGCCTTCAGAGTATTGAGGGACAACAGGATGTATGTAGTTGACTCCAGACTTTGCAATACAGATGACATAAGACTGAGCTGCACTTGAAGAGTTGTGTATATCTGCAAATATGTACATAACACCTGCACACATGTCCAAGTACTTACAAGTTACTCAAAAGCCTGAGTGTAATCAATGGCAGACGTTAATCCATCATGTTTGATCTGTAGTGGAGTACTTTGTGCCTCATTCTCATCCACAGCACAGTTCAGTGCACTTTTCCAATTACCAATAACTTGCATTTCTTTACCTTCAAGGACCTTGCATTTGAGCTGTGGCTTGGGTGATACTGCTGTGAAGTTATGTTGTTAGCCGACCCAGTGTAGAGAAAAATATAAATTATCCCCATTTTTCAGCTGGGAAGCTGAAGATTTAGATGCCTAAAATTGCAGAGTTAGGTGCTTAACTCCAAGATGTTTAGGTACTAAGGAAATCCCACTGTGCACCTTTCTGCATCTTTAGGTGCCTAAATACCCCTGCAAATCTGGCCCTAAGTGGTTTGCTCATCACCACACACAGAGCTTGGGGGAGAGCAGGGAATTAAACCCATGTCTCCAGGTAGTGCTCAGTCTGCAGGACAATCCTCCCTCTCCGAGTTTGACATGAAACTTTGTTACAGATCATCCCTGTTGACCATAAGCTTTTACTAAAGCACCTATCTCTGTTCATGTGAGAAAAACAGACATCTGGAAATAGCCATATCCTTTGTCTACAATGACAGTGGCACTGCTCCTCTGCTTCTTTGTGGTTCCAAGCCCTTCTGCACAGCAAAGGTTGTAGGAAAACTGTAATCCTTTCTCCTAGGTGCTTTTCTACACCCCGGAACCACAATTGTTACTAGCTGTGTTTTAGCATGGTTACTCTGACCATCACATGGTTACTTGTGAGAGCCACGCAGCCAAAGCTTTTTAGTATAGAGTATTCTCCCACAAGCTATACATTGTCTCTCCAGCTATATTTGTAACATTAAGTGTTCTTAAGCAAATCTGAACCTTGTTATAATCAAATCAAATCGCGATGTGGCTTGGCTAGCTCACGGACGTGATGTTGCTAGCAGTTTCCCTGATGGACCTGGACAGAAATTTTTTGATTTAAAATTATAGTTAAAAGCTCTTCGTCCTCCCAGCTCCAGCTTTTTACCCATACCTATCTGGCCAGTCAGAATGGAGCAATCACTATTCTATATTAGAGCAATGTTCACTTCTGCCATAGTTCAGATAGAGCTCTCTTTGGCTGCAACTATGGTGACACACGATTTTAAAGAATTGGAAAGCCAGCGTAGAGGTACCTAGACCAAACTTATCTGTCCATATTTCTCAGGGAAAGACTGATAGGAAAAACCATGTTTAAACATGGTTTGAATACTCACAGTTCTGCTCCCATTGCAAAAGATTAAACATCTGAGAATTTTTGAGCCCTGATTTATGTTTTATTTTTATAATTTGGGTTTACATTAGTTGTTGTCACGAAACAATTACCCTGGTTTACAGAACAGTCTTGGCATTATCCTACCTCAGTGAGCAATCACAATGCTGAAAGCATGCTTTCAAGTCTTTCTTTCAGATTCTTCTTTCCTCTCCAAGCAACAAATTGAATTTTTGTCAGTCAGATTCAGGGTTTTAAATGGTAATAGGAGTAGACTGCAAATATGAAAAGTATACTGAATCTAAGGTAAATATAATGTCTGAAAGGAGGCAAGAATGATCTACAGAGAGAAGCAGCTATTCAGGAAACAAGGTGGCAATTTTTATTTTAAACTCCTGAGGAATTATGAGAAATGTTTATTGTTGCCAATTGCTGAGTACAAAGGTGTGTGGTTTTCACTGACATGCAAACATTGGCTATGGCTGAAGTACTGAAAGAAAATAATTTGCATGGGTGGGTATTCAATTAACAAAAATAAAACTGGTGTATTATAAAAGCAATGGTTTACCTGTAGACAGCTATACATGCAGCTCCCATGATCTCTGGGATTAAAAAATGTTGTAGGTCTTCCCCCTTACCAGTACTTCAGGCATGTTCTGTCTTATTCAAAGCAGCACTAGTATACTGTCTGAATATTTAAGGATATAATGTTTCATGCTTATCATGAAAAAGGGGGGAAAATAAATTAAGCTTCATACATTTTGGGTGAGAACATAAGAATGGCTATAGTGGGTCAGACCAATATCCTGTCTTCTGACAGTGGCCAATGACAGATGCTTCAGGGGGAATGAACAGAACACAGTAATTAGAATTGCAAGCAGTGATGGTGCCTGGACTGGTGAAGCAAAAATGTTACCACTAGACCGTGTAATCTCTTTGGAAAGAGAATGTTATACTAGCACATTGCAACTGTCTGACATCAAAGTGGCTCTACTTTCTTTGAGGGAACAAAAGCAATTTTAAAAATGTGATATTTTGTGATGAAATCTTGAAGATATTGGGGGTGGGGGAAGGAGAGAGGAATAAGACCACATTTAGGGGCAGGTGACAGTTTAACAAATGGGTGGGAGAAGTCCCGAAGACCTTTCTCACCTGGTGTCCCATTTGGTCTTGGGCCTACCCTGGGACTAGATGTTTGCTAATTAGTGTGGGTTTTCCTAATGTCTCCAACTTTCGATTCTTATTTTCTCAATTTCAACAGAAATTTCAGATATTGAACATTTTTCACCTTCAGTTATAGCCAGGAATTCTCACCCTACAAGCCCATGGCAAGTAATGATTATCATTGCTAAAGATTCCTAGATACTTTTAGGGGACTCCACTCTTGGCATAAGTTGTACCCGCTTACAAGTTAGTGGAAATTGCTTCCATTTACACCCATGTTGAATTTGCCCTAAATTTTTTAATTTAAGTCCAGGAGAATAGTGGATTAGAGAAATACTCAATTTACTGTAAGTAGCTTCAAATCTAGAATTAGTTTTAATAAGGAATATCCAGTCAAATAACTGCATTAGTATTAATGGCTTCATGACAGAATTGTCACATTTTTCTTTTCAGACAGATGTTCATAAAATTGTTACTGTATGCTTGTCTGCGCTATAAAAAGCCTTTCTTTCAGCTCTTTCCTCTAGTTCCTGGACCAAGAAAACTACGGCACCTAATTGCAGTTTCATATTTGAACAACAACTTTTAATGATGATCCCTCCTATTCATCACCTCGTGCAAAGAGAGGAAGGATAGGGAAACAATCTCAGTATTGTCTGTTTAAATGGAGTGGTCAGCTCTTTGGCACATTATATATTAACTGCAGATTTTCATCAAAGCTATTAAAACAGAATATGGCTTAGGAATCATTTATAACACTGCTGACAAGCTCCTATTCTTTCGAAGTCCTCACTGCTACAGCCATTACAGATGGTCAGCACTGGTGGATTTACAGGAGCAAAATGTTTATAGAAAGGTTCAGGTTTCTCAAGTGAACAGAGTGAAACTGCTCTCAGCAGTTATCAGGGATCTCATACCACAGGAACAGTTTGAAGAGATCTGATTGTACTAGCAACCAGAGGAAATCTGACAGAAATAGATAAATGTAGTGAGCAGTTACTGATGTTTTAAAATCATAAAGGTGTCCTTGGCTGACAAGCAACTTAAAGGGGCTTTCTCTCAAAGTGACTTGAAACCAGAATTTTATGCATGTTAAATGCAAAAAGGTTTTTTAAATGTTTGAGTCTATAGTGTGTCCTAAAAGAATTGTGTATCCATTGTTTCTAGGGGCCAGTGAATAAGGAAGGCCCTGTGGGGCCAGAGCTTTAGTCAGGCAGCCTTGGTTCCTAGGAAAGTCTGGAAGTACAAGCTCAGTCCCCATCATGTAATGGCTGTGGCCATGTACAAACTCAATATATAAAACCCTCCCTTGGCACCTCCCAAAGCCCACAAAAACACAAAGACCCACAAACCTCATGTAAGAACTGGCATTAATTACTAAAACATCTGAGAAGCTAAAAACTGAAATTCAACATAAAGTCAGAGGCCAGATAAACTCAAATGCTGCTTTGTCACTAATATTTAAGCAGATCTGTTGCTCACAGGTCTGTGATTGTAAAAGCTGTGTGGATTTAAATGCTGTTTGTCATATTCATTTTGCTAATGGAGATCTCATACTGTAAGGGATCTGCAGAATTCAATTTCATAAAAATAAAAATGATAGTTTACTTGAGATGTTTGATCCTGTCAACTTTCAAATTACTATGTTAAATATACCCTTTCCCAAAACCCCTGCTCCATCTACTGCCTAGACTATTAAACAAAATTAAAGCAACTTCATCCCAACAAGCTTGGAAAGGCAAAACCAGGCACAGTGGAGGGACTTGGAGTGAAAAAGAAGACCTTTGTCTACATCTATTACAAAAGCTAAAAAGGCTCATTTTCTTCTAGGGACCATTAGAGCTTGAGTTCTACTACTCCTTTTTTTTTTCTGCAAGAAATACCTGTCATACTGAATCTATGAAGCATATATAGCCACGAGCAGCACTTTTCAGTCATAAATCTTAGTGCTTAAGGGGTGGGAAAGTATCAGTACCCCCATTTTAAAGTTAAGAATAGATCCAAGAACAAGCAGTAGGCATGATTAAGATTAAGCACCTCAAGGAATTCAAGGAGGGTAAACACATTAAGGAACAGCCTGAAAAAAATGGATCCTTCTTCTAATGTTAGAAATAATATTTTGAAGACTTAAGTTTGGAGCTCTTGTATATTTACCTACCCTCCTCCCGCATGCCCCCTCCCCCATAAAAAGCCTAATTGGAGGAGGCAGAAGAGGTTGTCTTCTCTCTCTGCCCACCTCCAATACAAAGAATACATAAAACTAGTCTAGAGAAATACATTTTGTATTAAAAAACAAATTTATTTAGTGAACTGTACATGTGGTGAAGGGTGGCCTCATACAGGCCCTCCAAAACAAAAAAACAACAAAAAAAAATCAAGTAAAAACATATAAATACATATATATTTTCTTACAAAATGTGAAATTTACAAAATATACATACTGCACTTGTCTTACAGGTTTTCAGGTGCACATCATAAAAGATCAAATAAACCTTATGTGTTTGGAATCAGATGTATGAAGGATTTGATGGAGGGGAAATCCCACTCCCCCGACCCCCAAAATGCTACTGTATGCCAATTACACAGTAACAGTCTGTTCTCACCCCCAACAGTTTAAAGTTTCATTCCAGATACTTGCTCTTCATTATGAAGAGTGATTACAGACTTAGAAAAAATAAAAGTTAAGGGGCAGTGGCTTGTTAAAATTCCATAATTCCCTGATTAGTCTTTTAGGCAAAAATAAAAGTCAAACCATTTAGGCCATAAAGCTAAAAAGTAGTATTTCAAAAATAAAAAAGATGAAAGTCATCCTATAAATTTAACACATATATGTAACACAATTGAAGAGGCTGAAGAGTAAGTCACTGGTCACATATTAACGTGAACATGACTGACTGTGAAGTTTAATTTCTCTTTTATCAGCTTACTTTCTCTGACAGTTTCAGATGTGATCACTGGGAGCTTAAGTCTTTGCAGAGCTGTTCAGAAAATAAGATTTCTCACAGGTAAAGTAAGGCCACCAGTTCCACCTTAAACTCCCTTCCCTCCCCCTCTCCCCAAACACTGCACCATTGTTTCTGGCTCTGCACTTTAGGGAATAAGAGAAAAAGGCAAATCGGCACTTCATGGTCTGAACTATCCCACCTGTCCCCCCAATCCAGTCACTTTGCTTTTTTAATCCAAACATACAGCAAAGAAATAAGGCTTATAGGAAGGAAAAGAAAAAGTATATACTTATTTTACATATCTTAATGCAGCCTGTTGTGTCAAGTGTTCTGAATTAAGCTTGTTTAACAAAAAGTCTGGGATTTCTTTTAGCTAAAACAGAAACCCATGATGAACAGTGTATAGAACACCCTGCCTCCTCCTTTTTCATAACAAGAGTGTTTACTCTTGTCACATCCACGGTTGAATTTTAACGACTTATTTTTGTTAGTTTGCCCGTAAAAACCGGTCTCATGCTTACGCCTTTCCACGGAGAAAACACTTTTGTTTCCCCTTTGTTTTCGATAACAAAGGCAGGGGTTTGGGGTGGGTGGATGGGTTGTGTTCCTGAAAAGCAACACGTCCTGTATTAAAAAAGCAACTCCCTTGTCTAAGCAGCAAGGCTACCCCACTGGAGTTGGGACTGGCTTTGATAAGTGATCGTTGGATAAAAAAAAGCAACCTGCTCTATTTGACAGACTAGGGGAAGCTCAGAAAGACAAGATTTTAAAATTTGTGGCCTCTTTGAAAATACTCACGTGGTTACTCCGGGTTTGAAAGAGAAATCAAGACAGTATAGGACTCCGGAAAGTAAGGCAAAGTCAGCTGCAATAGAATGATTTGACCACAACTTGACTCAAAGCTTCAGGGCTCCCCACTTTCTGCAGCAGACCTAGCACAGAGGCCGGAAGAATCGGTTTGTTTTTTTTTTTGGAAAAGGGATCTTTTTGCAGATAAAGATCTTTCCCCTCCCACCACTGCGGTCCAAGAAGGGTACTTACTCTGCCCTTTTCCCCGCGGTTGGCAAGAAAGCCCCCCAGGCGCTGGAGGAGGCTTTGTCTTCAGGGAGGCGGGCTGGGGACCCCCAGGAGCCTGCCTGCTCCCAGGAGCCCGGCTCTCTCTCATACGGCCGTCTCCCCTTTGCCGCCGCTGCTGAGTCTGTGGTAGAAGCGCCGCCAGGACTGGAGGGTTTTGCCCGACCAGATCCAGAAGCCGGTGGTGATGCCCACGATCATGGTCATGAGGTACTTGATCATGAAAACGGTGAAGTCGGGGCTCATGGGGGCGAAGTGGCCGGGACAGGGCACGGCGTAGCTCTTGCAGGTCTGCAGCAGCCAGGTCTTCTCCCACGTGTCTCGGAAGGCCTGCTCGTAGAAGTAGCAGGCCAGCACGATGGTGGCGGGCACGGTGTAGAGCACGCTGAAGACGCCGATCCTCACCATCAGCTTCTCCAGCTTCTCCGTCTTGGTGCCGTCGTGCTTCATGATGGTCCTGATGCGGAAGAGGGAGACGAAGCCGGCCAGCAGGAAGGAGGTGCCGATGAAGAGGTAGACGAAGAGCGGCGCCAGCACGAAGCCGCGCAGCGCGTCCACGCTGGAGATGCCCACGTAGCACACGCCGCTGAGCACGTCGCCGTCCACCTGCCCCATGGCCAGGATGGTGATGGTCTTGACGGCCGGCACGGCCCAGGCGGCCAGGTGGAAGTACTGCGAGTTGGCCTCGATGGCCTCGTGGCCCCACTTCATGCCGGCCGCCAGGAACCACGTGAGGGACAGCACCACCCACCAGATGGAGCTGGCCATGCCGAAGAAGTAGAGGATCATGAAGAGGATGGTGCAGCCCTCCTTCTTGGTGCCCTGCGCCACCGTCCGGTAGCCCTCCTCGGAGAAGCGCTCCACGCACACCGCCCGCTCCTCCAGCAGGAAGCCGGCCACGTGGGCCACGGCCACCATGAAGTAGCAGCCCGAGAGGAAGATGATGGGCCGCTCGGGGTAGCTGAAGCGCCGCATGTCCACCAGGTAGGTGAGCACGGTGAAGAGCGTGGAGGCGCAGCACAGCACGGACCAGACGCCCACCCACAGGCGGGCGAAGCGCACCTCGGCTTCCTTGAAGTACATCAGGCCGTGCGGCCGGCCGGGCTCGCAGGGCGCCCCGCAGTCGCGCTCCCCCAGGAAGCGGTAGCCCAGGTAGGGGGGGCACCTTCAGCTGGCGGGGGCAGGAGAAGGCCAAGCCGGAGGCGGGCGGCGGCGGCGGGGTGAGCGGCTCGGGCTGGGCCGGCGGCGGCGGCGGGCTGGGGCCGGCCGCGCCGCCCCGGCCGGGGCTGTCGGAGGTGTTTTGGCCCACGCAGATCTCGCCCGCGCCGTGCACCGGGAAGTTCTCGCAGCGCAGCCGCTCGGGCCACTGGAAGCCGAACTTGTTCATCAGCGCCTCGCAGCCCTGGCGGGCCCGCTCGCAGAGGGAGCGGCAGGGCGGGATGGCCTGCTCCAGCACGGTGCAGACGGGCGCGTACATGGAGCAGAGGAAGAACTTGAGCTCGGGCGAGCACTGCACCTTGACCAGCGGGTAGAACTGGTGCACCTCCAGCCCCGCGTCCTCCTGGTTGGTGTGGCCCAGCAGGTTGGGCAGGATGGTCTGGTTGTAGGCGATGTCGGTGCACAGCGGGATGGAGATGGGTTGGCAGAAGCCGTGGTCCGGCACCGAGATGCCCTTCTCGCCGTGGTACTGCTGGGCCGCCGACGTCCCCAGCAGGGCGCCGAGCAGGGCAGCCAGGCCCAGGCAGGCAGCCCCCGCCGCTCCCGGCCGCATGGCCGCGGCCCGCCGAGGCAGGGGGAGCCCTTCAGAGCCGGGCGGCGGCCCGCCGAGGCGGCATCCGAGGCCCGCGGGGAGCCGGGGCAGCCCGGCGGAAGGGCGCGGGCTCGCCGCTCCGCCCGACCCGTAAGCCTGCCTCGCTTGGCTTTCTCCCGGGGCCTGTCCCCAGCCGGCCCGGGAAGTTCGCCGGGGAACCAAACCCCCGCCAAGCTAGGCGGAAGGTCCCGCGGCGGCGGCTCAGCGCTGAAGCCGGGATTTGGACGGATTAGGATTTCGTTCCGCCTGGGCTCTTCGGTAAAGATTAAAATCCAGTCGCTGCGCGATCCTCGCGGCCGGTAGGCGCCTAGGGGTAAGCCGCCCGGGCCAGTTGTGCCGCCAGCGGCCAGTCCGAGGGCACCGTACGGCAGCCGCCGCTCACAGCCTCCAGCACCCCGCGGTCGCTCAGTCCGGGCGCAAAAAAGAGACCTATATGGCCGGGGCTCCCGCCGAGCCCCGCCCTCGCCCCGTCCCCATTCACAAACCACCCAGCGGGCGGGGCGTGGAGACCCGGCTCCTGCCAATTGCGGCGTCTCTTGCCTCCCTGGCGCTGCTCAGGATTGGTTAGAACAGATGGGAAGGGCGGGGAGAAGAGGGAGCGAGAGGCGGAGGGCTCTGACTTTGGCAGTCGGAAAGTTGAGAAAAACTTTTCACCCGACCCCGAGTCCCTGGTAAGGGGGCATAGACTAGAGGAGTGACGGTGGCGATGCCGGTGTGGGAGAACTGTGCCTGAAAAGACTTGCCTTTCCCCCCTCCCAGAAACAACTTTTTTTTTTTGTTATTTTTTTCCGCCCAGAGCGAATTGCATCTGGGATTGCTGAGCTGGAAGGTGCCTTCGGAGAAGGGAGTCCTGTGGGAGAAGGATTCAGAGACTCCAATCAGGGTGGCCTTAATAAATCAAATGTAACTAATGTTTGCACAGGCTTTGAAAATGTAAGAGTTATAGAAATGCCAAGAATTATTATAATAGAAAAACAAACACCACTCTTTACACAGGATATTGTAAATGGATGACGGTGTTGGGGTGGGGGGGGAGCTTTTACTTAGGGGATTTGATTTATCACTACATAAAGCTTTATTATTCTTGCAAGCACAATAAATGAATTCGTGGTGTGGCTCAAAACTTGAGATGGATTTTAAAGCACTTTTTACAAGTTAGTTTGTTATAGATCACTGAGAAATATAAAATTCCATTCATAATCTTGTATGCTGAGATCATATATGAAACCCCACCTTTTACTTTCAAATTTGAGACTATAGGCTCTTGAGGAAAGTAATAGTTTCTCTATGCAAATATATACCTTGCCTTTCAGAAAAAGATGCACCACAGTGCTCAGGACATCATTAGAGGACTGGTAATATCAGTAAAATATGACTGATTCATGGGCAAAGGTTAGAAAGTGGCTTTTGCGGCCACCTCCATCTTTGAAGTGCTACATCCGAGCAACCCACGGAGGCAAGCAGAATGTCTTTGTGGATGCTGGGGGACTAGACTTAGAAAATCCCTCATTACACAGTTTAAGAATGAGCTTGTTTGCTTTCTTTAGCACTGACCAGTGAGCACCACTGACTGACTAATGAAAGGCATGGGAGGAGGCCTCCATTGTGCACCACTCCTACCAGTCCCATTCTCCTTTGGGGTGTGGTCTGTGCAGAGCTCCTGCAACCATTTTCAGCCTCTTGCACTGTGGAGGTCAACTGTGCTCTCTGGTACTGTAATGTAAATCTAGACAAAATCCTGATTTGTGTTACTTCGGATTTACAGTGGCTTCCAAGAGCAAAACTGGGCCCAGGGAATTCAGACACTGGCATTCTGACCATCCTGTGTGAATGTACTTTCTGGGGAAAGTTGTTTCCTACACTTGTACACCCACTTGAGAGCATATCTGCTGCATAACTCAGATATTGACAATTCTACCTAGGGTATATTAAGATAATTAGATCGTAATAAATGGGCATTCTGCTAAATATTTAGTTCTATAAAGGGTGTGTGTGTGTCTGTGTTGGCAAGTATGTGTAGTTTTTAAAAAAAATACTAACTTCTCATAAAAGGGGCTGGCAGGATTCAATTCATTTTATTCTTGCAAGAGCCATTTCTGGAAAAGAAACCCATTTTGCCTGTATTTTCAATTACAGATGTTTGAGTGCATCCCAGAGAACCTTATCTTCTTGGGTGTGGTATGGCTTGTTTCCTGAATAACTTGTTTTTATACACCCACTAACCAAATGTGGTTTAAATTTGTTTCCCCAGCAAAACCAATAGAGATTTGCCTGTAGTATCACTTCTTCTTTGCCAGTGCCACCAAAAACATTTTCAAATATTATGGTTTCGCTTTTTGCCGTCTTATCTTTCTTTAAGATTTCATGAGTTGCTGAGTTACTTTTCTTTAAAACTTGCCCTAAAACCTTCATTTTCTCTCTGGATTCTGTGACTGCTTCAGCTGCAGAGCAGCTTGGGATAGTCTCCATGAAGAATGGTATATGAAAAAAATGCTTCACTATCAGTCAGTGACAAAGCAGAGAAAGAAACTGTCTGTAGACTTTCTGCCCCCTACTTTGCCCACTTTGATTTGTGGAGTAAGGAATCAATGATTTGGAGCTGGTGAAATGATGTTGCCATAGAGCAGGGTTAGGCAATCCTCAGCACATGTGCTGACAGTGGCACCCGAACTCATTCAGAGCAGCACACGGCACCATCTGCAGTACCACAGAAATTGCCACACCTGCCATTGAAAGCCACTCCGGGCAGCTTCTTTCAGGTGCAGCTGGGACACAAGGTCCCCCCCCCCCACCCATGCCTATGCCTCCTTGTGACACAGAGGAAAGCTGCCTGGAGTGGCTCCTCTCTGTAGTGTGATGCTCCCCAAAGGAGCCATTCTGGGCAGCTTTCTTCTGGAGCATGCCTGAGAACTCTTCGAAGGAGCCACTTCTTTTTGTGGCATGCCTGGGAACCTGTGTCCCTAGGCACACTGCCAAGATTAGCCACTCTGGTAGACTTCTTTCTGAGACATACCTGGGAAGCACTCCCACTGCTGAATTTTCAGGCAGCTGCCACATTTTTTCAGCAGGGGGGCTGTCGGCACCAGCTGAGGATTGGGGAGGAAGGACTGGCACTGGCACAGGGGTTGGCAAAGGTTGCTGACTCCTGACATAGAGACTCTTTCAATACAACTAGATTTCATCAGTCTAGAAATTGTGACTGAAATCAGTCGGATCAAGAACTTCAAAACTGATTTTAGGTCATGTGGCAGATTACACTGTGGGCTAACTGGAAGTCCCTGCTGCAGTTGCATACAGTGGGACAAATTAAACATGCAGGGCTAAATTCAACCCAAGGATAAGCAGCTGTAGTTTTGCTGAATTGAAAGAAACTGTACCTGTTGAAACTACAGCTGTAAAGTTGTCAGTATGAACCAAAATATTTCTCTTCATTTTGAAGACTTACAGTTTTTGTTTGACATACATTTACAGTTTTAAAATATTTTAATATGTTTAATTTTTGGGGGGTCATTGGGAAATGGGAGGCTCAACCCTGTCCTTTCCTATTGAAACCCCATGGATCCTTTAGCTTTTTGTTCTTTAACAGCCATGAAGGTTAGGTATAAGCCATCATAGAATTTCTGAGAAATGACATGAAAGACTCTGATGTATCACATAATATAGTCCTAAACTTTATGTATACCATTTTTCATAATACTGTAAAGATATTTGAGCTCAGTAGTGCAGTGCCAGTTGCAGAAGAGAGGAGAAACTGAAGTGCAGACAAGGAACGAAAGGGTGTTTTAATTGGTTCCTGAGGAGATATGAAAAGAGAGAGAGCTGAGGAGGTGGAATGATACTGAAAGGAAGTTCCAGATGGTAGAAATATGAAAGAGGAATCTGCTATCCCTTTAAGACTAAAAAGGGACATCTCAGTCTGAAGCATGCTCTGTCATTCCAGGGTTTTTCCTGACAAACATGGACCTGAGGAACAAAGGAGGCAACAGCCAGTGTAATAGAGAAAGTGATCCCAGGGTAATAGTCTGGAAAGATAACCCAATCTGTCAATTTTGTCCAGGGCCCAGGAACAGATCCTTGAAGTGTTGTCAGTTGTCTGAACCCTCTATCTATCCCCACCCTTCAGTTTGCGAGCCAGAAAGAATCCTGAGGGGTGTGATCCTCAGGCTGACTGTTGTATCTCACACTGGAATCCATGAGGCAGAAAATAAATGACCCAGTGCTACCTTTCATAGAACAAGAAATGAACCCACCAGCGATAGCTCTTTCCACTCCCATCAGGAAACATCAGTGTGTGAACAGCATTTCATGATCCACAGTGTCAAAGGCTGCTGATATATCCAATAATAGCTGCCTAAGCATCTGATCATTATCCACTCAGGTCAGAATCCCTACTTATAATTCTCAAGGAATTCAGAGGCATTTATTCCCTTCATGGTCCTCCCAGCTCTTCACACCCAAGAGGTTCTTCTTTGAGTGTTGCTTATATCCATTCCGATTCAGGTTTGTATGTGTTGTGGTGCGTGGTCATCCAAGAACCTTTTTTTGCCTTAGCCTCTTCCCATAGGGTCAGATGCCAATGCCCCCTCAGTCCTGCACTCTAGCTGCAGTATAAAGGTGGCACTGACCCTGCCCCCCCTTCAGTTCCTGCTTTCTGCGCAGATGGAGAGGGAGAGTTGCCTCCAGGCCATTGCTATGGAAGTGTCCCTCCGTCTGGCATCAGCGCCAGTCCACTCATCTGCTGCACTGGGTACCTCGGTACAAAGAGTGCATTCAGCACTGGCACCTCCCCGGCATCAATCCCCCTTGGGAAAAAGGAAAAAGCCCTATGCGATCAGAGAAGAGGTAGCTCTGAATGCATGAGTGTTGGAAGAGGAGATCCAATCCTGGCACTGGTCAATATCCCCTGCATGCGGACAGGAACCCTCTTCAAGAGGCCCAAGGACTCAGGCTATCCTGGTGCCATCAATGCTGGAAGTCTCTGAGGCAACAAGAATGCTCTTATAGCTGCCAATGCCCCCTCTGTCACTGAGACTGGTCACGTTGAAAGGGAAACCTTCGATAACCTTGAAAGTCTGACCCAAACGCCAGTGTGGACATAGCCTTTTGGCACTGCAGCTCCTGGTGTGGTGGTCAGAATGGCAGCATGGGAGCACATCTCAGGACCAGCCCTCTACGCTTTCATCCCTGGTTGCACAGCCCAGGGAAACCCAGCACCAATGCTCCGCATCCCTGTTGCAGCCTGACTCGCCCACCTCAGACTCACAGGCAGGGGAAGGAGAAGAGCTCCAGTCTCTGCCTCGCTTGTCTTCCCATGACTCTTCCCGAGAGCAATTGCTGGCATTATTGCTGCATTCCTCTCATCCTTGATCCTGCTCTCGATCCTTGGGAGAGTTTGATACCTGATACTGGCGCAGAAGATAGTCTTCCTCGCTGGTACCAGCAGCAGCATACCCAGTGGGCAAGTGATACAGAAAATGATCAACACTAGCATACCGGGATCAATTGAGGAAGCGCAGGTCGCATGACTCCCCCTTCCTTCCATCAACCCAATGATCACCCAACAGTGAAGTGCCAGCAGTGGGACGTTGGAGAGGTCACTCTCCACACCAAGACTGATCCTGCAGAGAGGACCACCTTCCCACACAGGATAGAAAGGTGTCTTTGGCACCAGCTCCTGCACTGCCACAGACCTTCCAGGACTGGATGGTTCAATGGGTCGACTGGGGACCTTGGATGGTTTCCCAGAAGTAATCCCTGTCCCAGACTTTGTCTTGTCCAACTCTGGAGAGGGCACCAGTGGCTCCAGGGCTCACTTCTTGTCATCACCGGATGAGGCAGTCTACCAGAGATCCCTCTCCCTCCTAGAGGATCCAAGGGCACACCAAGAACTATTGAAGCAGCTAGCCTCTAACCTCAAGTGCCTGATAGAGGTAGTGAGGGGGACTTCAACTTGGTGTTTGATGGGGGCGTGCCTGCGCCCCCGACCAGAGTGACCCTCCCTTCACAGGAGTTGATCCGGAAAATTGCCTGTGCCCGGTGGCAAACTCCATCCTCCATTCCGCCATTGTCTACAGGAACTGAGGAAGTACCATGTCCCTGCCAACAAATTTTGGTGCCTATTCAGCCACTTCATGAGAAGGTCCCTGGTGGTGAATGCTGTCGATCAAAGGGAGAGACAGGGCCAACCAGCCTCCACACCCAAAAATAAAGATGCTAAATGGCTAGACCTGTTTGGCTGTAAAATTTTATTCCACAACAGCATTGCAGCTGTGCATTGTGAACCAAGCCCTAATAGGATGTCGAAGCTTCAACTTGTGGAAGTCCATGCAGAGGTTCTGAGACCTCATCCCCTTGAACCGTGCTACAGACTTTGACGCAGTGATGGAGGAAGGCCTTCTGACAGCATATGCAATGCTCCACACGACCAGTAGGGGAGTGGCCTCTGCAGTAGCCATGAGAAACAGGGCCGTAACTAAGGTGGGGCGACCGGGGCTTTGCTCCAGGTGCCACAGTATAGAGGGTGCCAGTGTTCCCTCTAAGCTGCTGTGGCCCCTGCCATTGCTCGGAGCTGGCCCCTGCCACCGCCAGGAAGTGGCACAGAGCTGTATCCAGCCCCTGCCACTGCTAGGAGGTGGCTCAGAGCCAGATCCAGCTCTCTGCTGCCATATCCCTCTCTGCACTGCCTCCCGGAGGCAGCTGGGGCTGGATCCGGCTCTGCACCATCTCCTGGCAGTGGCAGGAGCCAGGTCAGGCCCCAGAGCCAGATCGGGCTCCAGGCCAGATGGGGCCCCAGGGTATGGCAGGGGGCAGCAATGGTCCTGAGTGGTAGGGTGCACTTTTTGCTGCTTGCCCTGGGTGCCAAATTTTGTAGTTCCAGAACTGATGAGAAGAGCTACATGGCTATAAGGGTTGGCCTCTTTCTTCAAATGCAATAGGCAATCCAACATCTCCCCTCTGAAGGCCTAACTCTCTTCATGGAATCAACTGACGCCAAGCTCTGCGGCATGAAGGATTCCCGTGCCACCTTGTGGTCATTGGGCATTTACACCCCTCAGATGGCCAGGTGCCGCTTTCGCCCACAAACCTCCTAGCTTCAACAGCAACAGTAACAATAGCAGGGGTTGCACCAGAATCCTTTTCGATCTCCACAACATCGCTACGGAAACATAGCAAGGGGCAGAAGCAGAGGCAAGAGAGGAGGCCCCGATCAGGGTTCACACCAACCCTCTTAGCAAGGTTCCAAGAACTGCCCTGCCATTCAGAGATGCAGATTCTGACCAGCTGCACAAGGACCCTGGCCTCTCCCCAAGTCTCTCACATGGACCAACATTCTGGGACTGCTTCTATCCTTTTTGACACCAGTGTGCTGAGATCACCTTGGACTGCTGGATTTTAGCTACAGTCTTTCCTGGAGATCCCCTGCAATTCAAGTCTAGGCCCCCCCAAGAAAAAACCATCCCCTTGCCAACCCATCAGGGACCCCTCCGACGAATCCCTACTGGAACAGGAAAGCCATAAACTCTTGAAGCTGGGGAGAAATAGAATGAGTGTCACGCAGCAAAAGAGGAAGGGGCTTCTACTTCAGGTATTTCCTAATACCAAAGGCAAAAGGTGGCCTGAGACCCATCCTGAACCTATGGTGTTTAAACAGGTTCCTAAAAAAAATAAAATTGTGAATGGTCTCTCTGTCTCACGTTATCCTGTCCCTAGACCTGGAAGATTGGCTCGTGGCCCTTGTCCTGAAAGATGCATACTTTCACATTGCTATCAAGTCCAAACAGAGAAAATACCTAAGGCTAATGATAGGGCAAAAACACTACCAGTTCATAGCCCTGCCCTTTGGGCTCTTCCTAGCCCCAACAGTCTTCACGAAGTGCGTGGCAGTAGTAGTGGTCCACTTAAGAAAAAGGGGTGTACAGATCTTCCCTCACCTTCACGACTGGCTCATCAGAGGAAGGTTCAAGGAACAGGTTCATCAGAGCATCCATCTGAAGTCTGTGCAGCAGACTGGGTCTCCTCCTGAACCTGAAAAATTCAAATTTGGAGCCCACCCAAGGAATGGAATTCATTGGGGCTCACCCAGACTCAAGGTGGGCTTCCCTTCTGCTCTCGAGTTTTCAGTCAGTATCTACCATCATTTCAGACTTGCACTGCTCTCCCACAGCTACTGCAAGGCAGTGCCTCCAGCTGCTAGGACAGATGGCAGCCTCTGCTTACATCATGGGAATGTCCTGTCTTTGTATGATGTCACTACGGTCCTGGTTGGTGGGGCTGTATGACCCTCTGTGCCACTCTCTGAGCCAGGTGGTCACCATCCCAAGGGAAATCCTAAAGTTTTTCACGATCTAGCAGAGAGCTGACTTTGTCTTGAAGGGTGACTCCTTTGAGATCAGGGGTCCACTGGTGACGCTTATCGTGGGTGCCTCAGACCTGAGGTGGGAAGCCCATATCAGCAACGGCCTCACTACCCGCAGGGGTTGGTCGGTGAAGGAGACTCCTCTCCACATAAATGTAAAAGAGCTGAGGGCAATCTGGCTGGCCTGCAAGGTCTTCCTGGACAGGGTCAAGGATGGGATGGTACAGGTCCTCATGGACAATACGATGGCAATGTTCTACCTCAACTGCCAAAGGGGAGCCTGCTCATCTACCCTGTGTGAGGAGGTAGTCTGTTTATGGGAACTGGCCCTAGAGAATGATTTCCATTTGGTGGCAGCCCACTTAACCAGGAGTGAGCAACAACCAGGCGGACAAACTCAGCAGACAATTCCTCTCCCAACACGAGTGGTCTCTACACCTGGAAGTGATGAAACCCCTCTTCCAAGAATGGGGTCTCCTTGAAAGACACCTGTTTGTGAGCAGCACGAACTGTAAATGCAGCCTATACTGCTCCCTCAGGGGTGGGGAGGAGGGCTCTTTGGGTATGTCTACACTATGGGCTTAAGTCGACTTATGGAGGCTTAATTCAACTTAAGCGAAGCCCTGTCCACATTTGGACTTCATTAAGTCGAGTTAAGCGCTTCCTTAAGTTGACTTAATAACTCCTGTCCTTAAAGTCGACTTTAGGGGTTAAGTCAACTTTATTAAGTCGACTTAACACAATGTGGACATTGAAGTTGACTTAATAAAGTCACCTTAGTGTGGTGTGGCCATCTAAGTCGACTTTATAAAGTTGACTTAAGCCAGGGGACCTATTTAAAGTTGAGTCGACTTTAAATGGGTCCCCTGGCTTACGTCGGCTTTATAAAGTCGACTTAATGCAGTGTGGACTCAGTAAGTCGACCTAATAAGGTCTACTTAAAGTCAACTCTAAGTAGACTTTATTAAGTTGACTTAGCTTTTATAGTGTAGACATAGCCTTTGTCAGACACACTCCTAATCAACTAGGAGGAGACCCCCTCCTCTATACCCCCCCCCCAATCCTGCTGATTCGCAAGGTCTTGCTAAAGATCAAGAGAGACAGAGCAAGGGTAATCATGATAGACCCAGCCTGGCCTCACCAGCCCTAGTTCCGCATGCTCCTTGACCTCTCAGTGGTCCTGCCCAAGACATTTCCACTCAGGGCAGACCTTCTAACCCAGGACAAAGGGTGCCTCTGGCACCCAGACTTGGGTTCCCTATATCTCACAGCCTTGAAGTTCCATGGGTGAGTTCAGCCGAGAAAGCCTGCTCCAGCAAGGTACAGCAAAATTCTGATTGGGAGCAGAAAGCCATCCACACGTGTTACCTACAAGGCCACATGGAAGTGGTTCTCCCGATGGGCAACAGCTAGAGGGGGGCTCCCAGAGAGTGCTCCTATACAAAGCATCCTGGACTACCTCCTGCTTCTGAAAGGGAAGGGGCTGGCCTTGGCCTTCCTCAGGGTCCACTTAGCAGCAATATTGGCCTTCCACAACTCCTTTCAGGGGGTCACTCCCTTTTTGCACTCCATAACCTCCAGCTTCCTCAAGAGTATGAAGAGGTTCTACTGCTGGTACAGCACCTGATCCTGCAGTGGGATCTAAACCTGGTTCTCAAGGGGTTCATGAACCTGCCCTTTGAGCCTATGGACTCATGGTGCCTGCTAGTCCTGTCATGGAAAGTAGCATTTCTATTGGCCAGTATTTCAGCAAGGAGGGTGTCAGAGCTTAAAAATCTAGCCTCGGAAGCACTGTACATGGTGTTTCATAAGGACAAGGTTCAGCTTCACTCACACCCTGCATTCCTGCCAAAGATGTTCTCCTCTTTCCATGTGAACCAGAACACTTTCCTTCCAGTGTTCTTCCCAGGACCACACATAATGGAGAAGCTGAGGATCTGGCATACTCTGGATGTCAGAAGGGTGCTTGCCACCTAAATTGAAAGGACTAGGCCATTTTGCAGATTGACTCAGCTCTTCACTGCAGTAGCTGAAAGCATGAAAGGTCAGGTGGAGGTGTCACAATGCATTTCATCCTTGATAATGAGCTGCATAAGGACTGTTAGTGCTGGGTGAAAATTCCCCTTGCAGGAACAATCAAAGCACACTTGACCTGCGCTTGAGCCTCATCAACAGCCTTCCTTGCACAGGTGCCCATCTAAAGATCTGTGGGGCAGTCACCTGGTCCTCAGTCTATACCTTTGGCTCTGACTACACCATCGTCTGACAGATGAAGGATGATGTAGCCTTCAGCAGAGCAATACTACAGGTGGGGAAACCATAACTCTGCCCACCATCCTGCACAAAGCTTGTAAGTCACCTGAATCAGAATGGATGTGAGCAGTCCTCAAAGAAGAACAGAGATTACTTATTTGTAAATGTCTTTCTTTGAGATGGGATGCTCACATATATTCTGTACACTCCTTCTGTCTCCACTTTTCGGAGTTAGTGGAAAGAAGGGACTGAAGGGGGGGCAGGGTCAGCACCATGTATATACTGCAACCAGAGCGTGGAACTGAGGGGGTGTTGCCAACTGACCCTATGGGGACAGGCTAGGGCAAAAAGCTTCCTGGATGACCATGCACCATGGCACATACACACCTGAATCAGAATGTATGCGAGCAGCCTATCTCGAAGAAGGAAGATTACAGTTAAGTAACCCTCTGTCACACAGGTTGTGGCTTACAGTTTTCCCAACACATCCAGAATTTCCTAACAACATTGGCTGAAACTCAAGCAGGAAATTAATAGCACTTGTCTCCCTGGTATTGCCCTGTCTCCAACAATATAGACAGCTCAGTCGGACCTTGACTAATTTTTATCTACAAAAGTAACTTAAATTTTTGCACAACAGGAGGGATTCTCATCAGCAGCTGAATGAAGGTAGTCAGCATTAACTGGGATTGTCAGCCACCTAGAACAAATCTATTGGAGAGGCATGGCATCATTTTATATTTTAAAAGTGATAGCCGTGTTAGTCTAGTCCAGTGAAAAAACAACAAGGAGTTGTGTGGCACTTTAAGACTAACAGATTTATTTTTTGCATATTTTTTGCATCTGAGGAAGTGGGATCTTCTCCCACGAAAGCTCATGCAAAAAATAAATCTGTTAGTCTTAAAGTGCCACACAACTCCTTATCATTTTCTATGGCTGTGATGGTGGGGGACAGCTACCCCCTCCATATCTTGGTTCTTCCATTCTGTCATTTTGCAGATCTGTATGCCTCACTCTTTGTCATTACCTTGCCACCCCTGTGCATGCTTTGAACTTTGCAGGCTATAATATAATCACATGCATTTTGAGTGCCAGCACAACTGTGACTCTTCTCTCATATTTTCTTTTCTGAAATGATGCCCCTTCTGAACAGAATTAGGTGATGAGAAACTATCCTTTGCCACTGTGTAAGACTCTAGAAGAGCTTTTTGATGCAATCACTCAGTATCTTTAAGATCTCCACCACTAGTATTCCCTCTTTCCTGTCAGATCATCTATAACATCATAAACTGTAGTGTCTGAATATGAAACTGAAGTAGAGTAGCCCTTCTGCACAGTTGATGACAAGACAAAGGTCATGTTAAATCAGTGGTTCTCAAGCAAGGGCATACATAGCCCTGGGGATAATGCAGAGGTATTCCATGGAGTGCGTCAACTCATCGATATTTGCTTAACTTCATAAAAGGCTTCATGAAGAGCAGTATGGAAGACAGTGCAAACTAAAATTTTCTACAGACAATGACTTGGCTTATATAACTTGGTTAGTACTGCTTTATATATTTTTATCAGTGTCCCTCAACCTGGGGGTTGTGATTTATTTTATAATTATATGATAAAAATGAGAAAGTAAGTAAGTTTTCAGCAGTACTGCTCTGTGACACTTTTTGTATTTTTATGTCTGATTTTGAAGCAAGGAGTTTTCAAGAAGGTGAAATGTGAGGTCTGGAAGACCAATCAGCTTCTTCAGAGGGGTACTGTAGCCTTGAAAGGCTGAGAACCATTAAACCATCAACAGATTGGTTTGTTGGTAATACACTACTTTTGCTCAGAACCTCGGGGAAGCACTTGGGGTCCAGTAGCCCCTGAGGGCAGCCCATCAAAATAGAATGTTTGGCCTGGGAGGAGAGGGCCCTCAGCTCAAACTGTGATGTTGATAAATTGTGAGAGGTGTCGATGGTTGATGTAATAATAGCCAACTATTTAGTCTCTAGCTCAAAACAGCAGATCTAGAGTGTGGTCAGTTGCAGGAGTGTTGCTGCCCCGGGGAAGGACCTGGGGCATTGGCCCAGGCCACATCCCCTGACCACAGGCCACACCCCTGGCTGGGGACAGGGCAGGGAGTGGCAGCTGCGGCTGAGGGGCTGCCTGGCCTAGGAAGGGCCCGGAAGCAGCCGCCACCGCCACGGGCATCCGGGCCCCGGCTCTCCAGCCCGATCCGGCTGGAGACCGGGAAAGGTAGGGGCCCCGCCAGGACCCAGGGCACTGGCGCCTGGATTCAGGGCACGGGCCCCATGTTCCAGGTGCCAGTGACACCCTGGTCAGTTGTATGGATTGACTGTACAACCACCCAGACTAACCAGAGGTGGGGAGTGTTGCAGCAGTGAAAAGATTCTAAGTGGTAGGCCTTGTGTATGCTATAAAGTTTTGTCAACTTACGTTACAGTGAGTGCAGTACACTGTAGGCAGCTAGCCAGCCCATTGTGCAACTCTCCTGCAGACTGCATTCTAGAGTTGGAAGGTTGGAATTGGGTCAAACCCTCCACGTAGAGAAGAGGACCTGGCTTCCCATGTCAGCAAATGATCCAGTCCCCTTCTCACTGTCTTCCAGTTCAACCTCCTTGTCTGCAAATTCTTCATCAGGCTTGAGACTGTTATCCCCGCCTCTGAGCCCACAGATATATCCATGGGTCTTTTGGCAGTGGAGGTGGAATTGCTGCTGAGGATGGCTTTTAGCTCCTTATAGAAGCAGCAGGTCTTTGGTGCTGCACCAGAACAACAGTTTGACTCTCTGTCCTTTTGGTACACCTGTCACAGCAACTTGATTTTCGCATGCCACTGCACCGTGTCCCATTTGTAGCCCTTGTCTGCCATTTAATGTGAAATTTGACCGTGCCTATCAAAATTCCTTCAGCTGGAGTGGAGCTGGGACTAGACCAGTGGTTCCCAACCAGTGTGTCAGGGCACACTAGTGTGCCACAGGAACACCCAAAGTGTGCCACGAGCATGCCCGAGAGCTGGAGTTAAAGTTCCCTCCCTCCTCAGTCCAGCCATCTCCCGGCATCCAAATAGGCAGCCCAGCCACCTGGGCTATGCAGGGCTGGGAAAAGGTAGGGATTAAAATAAGGGGGAAGGCACCGGAACACCGTTGGGGGGGGGGGGGGGCTATTTTTAGGCAGGCAGCCTTCTGGCCTCTAAAACTAGGGGAAGGTACTAGAATGGGGAGTTCCAGGGGTCCCCCTAAAAATAGCAGGAGCAGCCCAAACACACCATTCAGGTGGCTCCATCTTAAACCTGACTCCACCTTAAGCCCAGCCAGCAAAGAGCTGGGGGAGGCTGGGAGTGTGTGAATCTCCCCCTGCAGGGCAGAGCAGCTTGTGTCAGGCAGCCTGCAAACAGCCCGGGTAAGGGCTTTGGGGTGGAGGGCTGCTGGGGGTTGTGTGGGTCAGGTGTGTATGTGTAGCAGAGGTGGGTGGGGGTGGCTGTGTAGCAGAGGGTGTGTAGTGGGGATTGTGGGGTGGCTGTTTGGGTGGGGGGGGGTGTAGCTGGGGGGCGGGGTGGCTGTGTGGGGGGCAGGGATCTAGCTGGGGTTTGGAGGCCTAGTTCTGGTCTCTGCAGTGATGGGAGGGTCCATCACAGGCAGCAGGGGGCTGGGGGAGGGGGTCGGGACCCACAGGGGTGGGAGGGAGCAGAAGTAGGGTGAGGATTTGCTCTGGGTGGCAGGGGGCCACTGTGGAGAAGGTGGAAGTGGGTGCCGCACCGTGCTCCCAAGCCCTACCTTCCCACTCCCTGGGTTCCCCCCTGCCCCCCCCCCAACCACTCTTGTTCTCCCTTCCTCTCTCCTCTCTTTCCACCCTTGTGCTGTTCCCCACATGGCTCCCCTTGTCCTCTTTTGCCACCCCTGCCCTGCTCTGCTCCCCACACTTACTCCTGCCACTGCACACGACTCCTGACCTCCCATTTTGCCACACCTACTATTCCACATAGCAGCATTTCTGAAACACTGTGCCATGGTTCATGAATATTCATAAGTAATTTAAGTTAATTTGAATATTTGTGAGTTTTTAATGGTGGTGTGCCTCGAAAATTTGAAGGTATCAAGGTGTGCCACGGCAGAGAAAAGGTTGGGAACCACTGTACTAGACAGCCTCTTCTCTCCAAACACCAATCAGATTCAGAAGATCCGGCATGCTCCAAAGGGGAGAGCGTTTGGTGTGTGGAGCCACCATGGTTAACTGGGAGGATGAGATGTGAGTTCTTCATGTCAGTCAAGCAGAAAGCGGAATTTCAAATATTCCCAGGACTTTAATGGAGGACGGACAGATGGCTGAAGGGCAGCAGAATTTAAACTAATGGCCAAAACAGCCAGGATGGGCATTGTGGGACACTTTCTGGAAGCCATTTACTGCCACATAACCAAATGTTGTCTCTACACTGACATTCTGTTGCTAAAAGGTTGGCACAAAAAGCGCTACACCTTTTGTGGTGGTTTTATTTTGTCATGAAATCAGGGGAGTTCAGAGTGGCAGTGACTGAAGTGTGTACTGTTTTGGCAAAAACTGACTTTGGTTAAAAACAATCTGTAGTATAGACTGGGCCTTACTTGGCAAGCTTCAAGGTGAACATTTTTAGGTTATCTGTTTTAAGACTTAACAATCATCACTGCTCTTTAAAATAACAAAGTTCAAACAAATAACAAAGATCAGTATTTCCTCTCTGTCTACTGACAGAGTCATGCAGAAATTTGCTGCTGTTCAATAGGTTTTATGGTTTTGTATCTATCTCATTTGCAAAAGGCCCAGATTTATCCAGATGAATTAGCTTTTTAGTGTTTCCTTTAGCTACATATTTCTCTGTCCCTTTTAGCATCAACATTTCTAAAGCATATGTGTGTATGTTCATACATGATCAAGCATGCTATAGAGCAGGGATGATAAAAAAAATTGTGATACCTGAGGCTTTGTGGGCAACATGCCAGGGACTGTGGTGTGCACCTAATTTGCATAAAAAAAAATAAAACAGCTACACAACTATCGTGTTTGCTTGTACTTATATCAGCCTTGATAGTTTAATCTAATTGCTTATTGTTTGAGTTTATCAATGAAATCTGGTATTTATCTGGTGAAATGGGACAACATGACACTTCTCAGGGGAAAGAGCTGAAAAAGGACAACATCCTTGCCTCCTAAGGAGCTTAATCTGTAGTTAGACTGAAGACATAACAAACTGATTGACAAAGAGCATATGGGGAGAACACAAGCGACAAAAGGAGGGGGTTACTGCTATGGGGGATGTGGCTTCCTGCAGTGCGAGAGGTAAAAGTTGGTTGCAGGATGGATTTCTGTGACAGTTATTAGCCTATGGAGGAATGTTTCAAAGGATGCAATCCATTGCCTGGCAGATTTAAAATCAGCCTGGACAAAACATAAATCTATACAAAAGGCAATAGCCCTGCATAGCTGGGCAGATGGACTAGCTCAGCTTAGAGATCTTTCACCTCTGCATTCTGTGACTAAAAAATGTGAAGTCAATCTTCTCATCCTTACTCAGTAGTTTGGTGAGAAAGTGACCAAGAGCTGCATTAACCATTGGGTGACACTTTGGGCACCTCTTTTAAAGCAAATTTATTTTGTTTAATAACCTGTACAGTTTTTCAGCTGCAGCACCCTAAATGTCAAGCTTATAAAATAAAGTGTGGAAGAGACTCTCTCTTTTCCTGTCCTTAGCTGTGCGGATTATTGACAGTACATGTGTTGGCTGCTATCAGTGGCGTCAGTAAGCATCCTGCCTTAATTATGTCATTGTATGATGGAGACCTCTGGAGACTACAGGCAAAATGGGGTCTGTGCTTATAGTTCTTTTCATCAAGGGGGAACATTCCTCACTGATAACCATGTAAATTAATCCCACATAGGTTCCCTTCTGATCTTTGTCATGGAAGGTATTACTGCAGTTCACAAATGTTTACTTGTCTCTTGTTCAGCTTTTTGGTTAGTGGAAACTTGAGTGATTGACTGTTACTCTGCTCGGCCACTAACTTTGTAGGCTATCCTTGCTTGCTATTAGGGTCAGTTTTGCAAAGAATGTGCTTTTTCCTCTTTCGTTGCTGAATGAAGTAGATTGTAGTCTGTGTTGGCATAAGTGGCCCAGCATTGCGCAAGAGGATGCATATGATCCCGTATTATTAAAAAACAGTGATCAAGATGGCAGTGTCCATTTTATTATCGTTTCAGTTTCTTCCACTTTAAGTGCTTGAGCAGAACAGTGAGACAGTGCATACTATTGTGCTGTTTATTTTGACATCGCCTGGACTCATTGTGCACTCGCAGTCACAGATATCTCAGTGATTAGTGTATATTGAAAATTCCTATAGATACACACAACAGAGACTGGAGTGAGGCTCATTGTTTAATGCTCTCTAAATACATTACTAACAAGGAGCACTGGTCACTCCCTTCTTGGTGCTTCTATATACAGTCTACTTCCTGCCCTATTTAACTTCGTGTTTCAGTATTATCATTTATATGATAATTTATTTTAAATCCTAAGGGTACTATTTTAATATTCAGACTAAATGCTTGAACCTGCCCATTTAAGTGAATGGGAGTATTAATACTGGTTTATTTGGGAGCAGGTTGGACCTTTAATGAATTCTACTGTCTGTGGGCCAAGTTCTGCTCCCCTCATGTGAGTACTGTAGTTAAGTAAGGTGAAAATGGTTCACTAGGTAATGAGAGCAGAATTTTGGCCCACATAAAAGATGGCAAAGATCTATTAGAGACCATCTAGGCCCCCGTGAATTTCCTAGTGCCCTCTCTGATCTAATTTTGGGGGATTATTCTACAGATCACAAATGAGATATTCAAAAAAATGGTTTATCTGTGCTTGATTAGAAATCCTCAAAGAAGAGCATAGTTTCCTGAAATACTCGTTTCCCAAATCCTTTTCCAAAGAGAGAACAGGAATTGTTATTTGATATGCAATTTGCCAGATGTCTTTTAAAGAAGCAGAGGAATTCTTAAGCCTTTGTTTACAAAATCCTCTCCTCTACTCTTATGGATGCTTAAGTTACCAATCACTACTACTGCCCGCCTTTTTAGGGTAAAACTTCCTTAACAGAGACTGGATTTCCAAAATTGAAGCCAACAGAAAAACAAACATTTTAATTCCTTCTATCCCCCGCCCCTTCCTGCTTAGCTAGCATAATTCATCTTTGTTTTGAGAAAGTAATGTTTTAATTTCACCAACAAAGATTATTAGGCTACATAATAAACAGAATTATCTTCTCCTTCCTCTGGGCCAGATCATGCCCCACACTCGGAGCCACGTGTGGAGGGAATTTCCCTTCCTGTGCAGAAGGCAAGGGAGATGGGTGTTGGTAACCACAGATACAGCACTCCATAGTCTAGGGGTCTCAAACTCAAATCGCCACGAGGACTAGTACCGGGCTGTATGAGAACTAGTATGTTAGCCTGAGGGCCACACCACTGAAACCTTTCATACAATGATATTGCAAATATTGGTAGCAATAATGTTGTTGTGGGCCACAGGAAATAGCTTTAGGGGCCACATGCGGCCTGTGGGCCGCATGTTTGAGACCCCTACCATAGTCCCTACCTTCCCAAGATTCTGCAGAGGATGTCTCCTGAGCCTTGAATACAATAGGAACTGGGGAGACCACGTGTATTGGTGTGGGGAATTTCCCTTCAGTGAGTGTCCTGGGGAAATAGTGACCTGACTGGGGGAGTTCTTTGCAATGGGCTCCAATGGAGCCATGCAGTGAGGGAAAAGGGTACTGTCAGAAGTGTACAGCTAACCCAGAGGCGCATGGCTGTATGCCATTGGGTATGGCTTCCTCATGGATTCCCCAGTGATTGGATGGACAGGGGTTATGGCTAGGCCTCTTAATATCATTCCAAGGTGGGCTGGGAGGAGGACTCTCCTCTTGATAGACGATAGAGGAGAAACTGTGAAAAGGAAACTTCACAGCATTTTCCTCTGTTTTGACTCATCTCTCTTGGATTTTACTGCAGGAGGAGTAATCTGGCTTCTATTCTAGTGATTAATTTATGAAAGCCCTTACCTGAAACAGACATGTCCAGAATACCATGATCCTACGAGGGAGGCAAATACATGATCAAGAAGTGAAATTTGATATAGACAGAAGAGTGGTTGGGCCAGATAAAGACAGACAGACAATATAAAACATGGGATCTGGCAGGGAAGTTCTCCCAGAAGAGGGTAGGAAGGGGTGAAAAAGATGAGGGGAGGAGTTAAGCATGTTATAGATTTGGTGTAATAAGCCATGAGTCCAGTGTCTCTATTTAGGGAGTCCATAATTTTTAGTATCTTTCAAAATTATGAATTTAGGCCCCCAGTCAACTTGGAGTGAAAAGCCATGTAGTTTCCATTATTCAGTGCTTTGAAATTATGTATGCGCTATACTGCTTGCCTATGTAGAAGTGCATTTTCAGATGGCTGTGAATAGATAAAACACATTTTTTTAATGGAAGAATGTGGAGCAATGCTGTTTGTTAGAAAACAAGAAAGAAGTCCTGTTATGATATGGGAACACTACTGATCTGAAACTGATTTCAGCTGCACATAATATTTTCTCATACAGACCAGAATGAAAGAACATTATATGCCCATCTTCCACTTACCAAAGTTAGGACATTCAGAGTAAAGGCTGAAATTCTGTTTTTGACTCACCCCAATAAAGCTTGGCATCTGCAACCCGTAATGTGTTGAGAGATGCTGGCTATGATGCTCAATGGTTAACACGTCAAAATATGCACTGTATTTTGGAACAATAAGTTGAGCAATAATTAATGGAGTTTCAGATGTAATTATATTGTGTGTGTGAATTAAATTTGATTCTCTTAATCTTGGGTGTTTTATTTTAAATAAGCACTGTCTTTCACAACACATTCATCTAAACAAGCAAGGAGTCCTGTGGCACTTTTAAAGGCTAACAAATTTAAATAATATAAATATAAATAAATAAATGATAAATAAATAAGTTTGTTAGTCTTTGAAAGTGCCACAGGACTCCTTGTTTGCTTTGCTGAACTAGATCAACACGGCTACCTCTTTGAAAATATTCATTTAAGAGATTTTAACTCTAAGGGCCCAGCCCTGGGAGGTGCTGAATGCTCCAGTCAGTGATTTGAGGAGTTGTTAAGTGTTCCTTGATGTGATGGACTGTGATGCTATCAAGTGAGGTCATTTACTGACTTTTAAAAGTCCTGGGGTCAAGTCCCGCTGACTTTGTTCCCACATATAGTCCCACTGATTTAAAAGATAACTGAGGACTCAGCATCTCACACAAAGCTCATGCAATAAATAAATTTGTTAGTCTTTAAGGGACACGGGACTCCTTGGTTTTTTTGCTGAACTAGACTAACATGGCTACCCTTTTGGAACTTGAAGTACAACAGCGTTGTTCAGGATTTTGCCTCTGGATTTTTAAGTGTCATTAATTGATATATGCAGTCATATTGAAGCTGTGTTGGTCCCAGGATACTGGAGAGCCATGGTGGTGAGATAATATATTTTATTTGACCAACTTCTGTGGAGAGAGAGAGAAAGAGAGAGAGAGAGAGAGAGAAGCTTTCAAATTACACAGCTCTCTTTTAGGCTAATCCTCTAGAACTTCAGGTGTGGAAAATGTACTCAGAATGCCACAGCTACATACAAGATGGAACTGTTGTTTAGCATATGTAGTTAACATATTTCCGAAGACCGTTAAGAGGGAAGTGGTCTGTTAGTTAACGTTTCTCGAAGGGGGAGAAAGGCTGCGGGGAAGAGTTAAGTGTGTTATACATTTGTTGTAATAAGCCATGAATCCAGTGTCTCTATTCAGTGAGTCTGTAATTTTTAGTATCTATCAAAATTATACATTTCAGCCCCCAGGCTTGCCTTTTGAAGATGTCATGCAGGTTTTCTTTCCGGATGAGAGCGGTCAGACATAGAGTGATGGCTTTGTGAAAAGTGTTCACCCCAGCTGATACGACGTTTTGTCTGTCATTTAAAAATGCATGTTAACAGCTCCTAAAGCCAGTAGTTGTTCAGCTGCAACACAGGCATGGTAAAGGCACAGTTTTAATAAACTCACTTGTGATGATACTGTTTCAGGCAGTGACCTCATAACAATCTTATGCACACTAGGGCTTTGAGACAAAGCCTTCAAGGAAAGCTGGGTGTGCAGGAGATGGGATCGAAAGGGAGTAGGTGGCGCTCTTCTCTCTGAACCTCTTTCCCACCATTTTGTTAGAGACATGTATTGCTGAAGATGCTGTCTTTGGAAAGAGATATAGTAGTAGTAGTAGTAGTAGTAGCAGTAATAATAATAATAATAATAATAATAATTAATAATAAATAAACAACTTAGCTCTTGTATAGCGCTTTTCATCAAAAGTCAAAACACTTTACAACAGAGGACATTAAAACTGAGATGTGAGGTCTGAGTTCACCCATCTTCAAAGGATCTGATGAAGTGGGATTTTCTCCCACAAAAGCTCATGTGAAAAATAAATCTGTTAGTCTTTAAGTGCCACACGACTCCTTATTTTTTTTTGCTGAAATATACTGGTGACCTTTAAAAATCCCGTGGTACTTATTGCAAATTAATTTTCGTATCTTGGCTAAATTCCTACTGCTTTGTTTCTGTAGTTCCTGTTGCATGGCAGCTGGGTTTTTCAGTTGCAACAGCAAAGTTACATCAGCAGTCAGGAAAACAAAAATTAACCATAAATCAAAAACAACACTCTAAACCAGGGGTCTCAAACAAGTGGCCCATGGGCTGCAGGTGGCCCTTAAAGCTATTTCCTGCAGCCCACAATGACACTATTGTTACCAATATTTGCAGTATCATTGTATGAGAAGGTTACAGTGGTGTGGCCTTCAGGCTAACATACTAGTCCTCATGCGGCCCTGTATGGGTCTTCATGCAGCCCTCATGGTGACTTTAGTTTGAGATCCCTGTTCTAAACCAAGTAAATATTGCCAATTGTTCATAAGGAATGCTTTTTGAAAAAATTTAATGTGGAAAAAATGCTGATGAGTTCTACTCCCAATTTACATTGAGACAATTAAGCAGAGCATTGGGGCCACTGTTTAAACAAAATATAGAAATTAAAATATACGCCTCATCACAGACAGAAAAAAAAACAAACTACGATGGGTTCAATTTATGCAGCCATGTCCTACTGGGAACTCCCATTGACTTTGGTGGGAGTTGCTTGCAGTGGTCTAGCAGCTGTGTAATTAAGCTGGTGAGTTCATTTTGTCAGGGGGCTGCAGTGGGGCAACACTGTGTAGGGATTCAGTAGACACGATTAATGAATTCTCTCCATTTTTAGAGCTTAGGGTTTGAACAGACGAAAAGCAAAGTAACTCCCCCCACCCCACCCCGGGCCACTTTATTGATTTTCTGTTAGGGGGAGATGAAAAGAGTTAGGCAGTAAGGGAGCCAGGTTGACACCTGTATCCGTGACAGCTCAAGCAAGGGAAATAGAGGGAAAATCTCCTGGCAGCCATTTGAAACGATACCCCTTCCTGACTTGGAAGCTTTGACTGATGGTTTAGCTTTGTGCAGCCATATGGTTGAACATCTTGAATGGGAGCAAAGAGGTGCTGGTGCCAGAGCTGGGAATCGAAATCAAGTCATTATTGAAAACCAGATCGCAGACAGACTGAAGCCAGGGGAAGTCCACTTTCTGCTTAATTTTGTTTCATGTTTCAGTATCTCCCCTTTCTATATTCAGTAATCAGGAAACACTGGGGAGAAGGTTAAATTCTTCTCACAGTTAAACAGTCTTTCCTGAGCAGGGGTTAATCTGATACGCTGACTGCAAGGTGTTGTCTATATGAGAAGGGCTGCTAAATTCCACAAGTGGGGAATTAAGGGCACCAACGCTCTGGCTCTCCCAACTCCCTTTCATTCTCTAAAAGAGAAAATCTGGCTGTGTCATAAATCAGAACATTGTTCACTCCTCATAAAAGAGACAGTTTAATACTAGAAATATGTCAGCTTTCTCTGGAATCCAAATCCAAGGACAGCAGACAGTTCTTTTATTTAAGTTTCCAAAGGGATAGCCGTGTTAGTCTAGTCCAGTAAAACTGCTTGTTGTTCTTTTATTTAAGCCTCTGTCGGTATAGCCCTACGATTAACAAGTGCCATACCAGGCCCATCAAGATAAGAATTCTAACGATCACAATGGATTCCCTCTTCTCGTTTCCTTACCTGATACATTACATTTGTTTCCAGCAGGGAAGAGTTTATTCCAGTGGGTAGGAGTGTTGAAGTCAGCTTCCTGCATGGCTATGTGGATGGGCTCCAGGGATAGAGCTACACTTTCCTTTAATAAGCTCCTCACACCACATTAAAGATAAAAGGGGAATGGAAATATTTGTATTCTGACAAAGGAGCTCTTCCCTTCAGCCTTCTGTTTTATTTATTAGCTTGCTCTGTCCTTATTTGCAGTTTTTCTGTTTCCATGTCTGTACCTTCCCTCTCCTTTATTCATGAATTTTGTCCCTGAGTGACAGTGAAAGTACAGAATTGCTGTTGAAGAGGTCAGATTCACAGTGTAATTCCCACAGTGAAAGCATCTCTTCTACCCCATCTTTATATTTAACATAAAACATTGCCGCATAGCACTTAAACAACTGAATGTTTCACACCTGGTTTACTCCAGTCACTTCAGACAAAGCCATGGAAACGTAGTGAATTATTTTTTTAAAGAGCAGACTAGATGCCTGAATATCCATTCCACATCTGTAAAGGCAGCAGTAAGTAACTAACATCAGTCTTCTTTGTGGATGTCCTTGCTGAGGCATGACACAGCTACTTTGAGAACTCTATAGCCTCATTGATCAAACACTTCCTTTTCTCTGAGGAAGTGTCCTTGGGGATCATTCATTTCCTCCAATTAATATACTCAATTGGAAGGAATCTTGAGAACATTTTTGTGTCTGGGTCCAGCTCCTCATATTTATGTAAAGGTTAAATAAGATAAATCATGTATAAAGAAATATATTTTCTATACGTTCTGTTTTACCCATTCACATTTTCTTTGTTTTTATTTTGTACAGAAATATGTGCAATTCACCTGATTAAATGTACACTAGCATGTTGATCAGCATCAGTACTATTTATCAATATTACTTTCACCGACATTTGCGGTTCTGATATTGACTATTTCTCTATCACACATCCTTATCATAATCAGGTGCTTGACGATATAAAAAATCTTGCACAAAAATTAAATAACGAGGTCATTGCTTGAAAATGTATCTCCTCTAACCTTACCAGTGCATTTCGGTTCCTCACAGAACTGCAAAATGTCTGCAGAAAACAAATCTTTTTGCTGGAATTTTAAAACATATTCCATGCAAAGTCATAAACAAATGAAATCAAACTCAAAAGTGAATTGATCTCACTTTCTCATTCACTCTCCCCAAAAAATAAAGGCCACTGTTCTATTTCCATGCTCTGATTGGGAACCGAGACCAATATTTTGTTTTTTTCCCCCCCATCTCCCAAATCGGTTCACAAAGCCTATTTAGGGAAACATAAGCTCTTTTCTTTTGGTTAATTAATTCTTTTGCTTTATATTCACAAGTAAGGGCAATTAAATCATTTACAAATAATTTACAGAGGTGTCAGCCAGACACAGATCCCAGTGACTTGTGCAGAGCTGGGGCTGTTCAACACTTCTAAAAAACAGACCCTAAATAAACAGAATCGTGTTCTTTTTCCCTTCCAAATGTCCTTTCATGCTAATACTAAATACAGAGATATCTTCCCCTGCAGGATAATTCGTGAGTTGACAAGAGCTGTGCTGCTGCTTCTCAGAATTTGATACAGCTCCACTGTTGCAATGGTAGTATCTCTTGGCTGGGTGGGAATTTAACTGCCAAGTAATGGCCATCTATGCAGGCCTATTGCCCTTACCTCTAAGTGGAGGCAGAAAACTCAGAGCTTTTACATGTTAGGGAATTTTGCCTGCTATAAGCTACAAACATTCAGTGTAGTCCCCTCTATTTGGCACTGGTGAGACCACATTTTGAGTACTGTGTCCAGTTTTGGACCCCCACTACAGAAAGGATGTGAATAAATTGGAGATTGTCTGGGGAGGGAAATTAAAATTATTAGGGGGCTGGGTCACATTGTTTATGAGGAGAGGCTGAGGGAACTGGGTTTGTTTAACCTGCAGAAGAGAAAAGTGGGGGTTCTCGAGAGGAGGCTACAGCTTTCTGAAGGGAGGTTCCAAAGAGGACAGAACTAGGCTATTCTCAGTGGTGGGCAGATGACAGAACTAGGAACAATGGTCTCAGGTTGCTGTGGGGGGAGTTCTAGACTGGATATTAGGAAAAACTTTTTCACTAGAAGGATGGTAAAGCACTGGAATGGGCTACCTAGGGAGGTAGACTCTCCATCCTTAGAGATTTTTAAGGTGCAGATTGACAAAGCCTGTCTGGGATGATTTAGCTGGGGTAGGTCCTGCTTTGAGCAGGGACTGGATCTCTTCTGTGATCCAATGACATCAATAGCAGCCTGGGTGGCACTGCCCCTTATAGTTGTGAACAGATCTGGGCTCTGCCTGAAAATCAGGGGACCTTTGTTCATAGTTTTTGCAGATCTAGGTATATGAGAGAGCCACTCATTCTGTAGGGCAGCTTTTACTGTATATTATGAGGAAAGAGTCTCTGCAAAGTTTTTGAAATGTCAGTGAGAAGAATCAGACTACATATGAAATGGCCAGGGAGATATGAAGTGTCCAGAAATCTGCAGGTTAGTGTGTTCTGAATAAATGCAGATCACATTGCAAAGTGTAAAAACAACAATAGTCATGTGGCACCTTAAAGACTAACAGATTTCTTCAGGCATAAGCTTTCATGGGTTGTAACCCACCTCATCAAATGCATCTGAGGAAGTGGACTGCAGCCCATGAAAACATATGCCTGAAGAAATTTGTGAGTCTTTAAGGTGCCACAGGACTCTCATTTTTGCTGTATACAGACTAACACAGCTACCCCTCTGGAAACTGCAAAGTGTGTCTTCTACTCTTGCCAATGAGCAGTCATATAGCTTATCTTCCCAAAAGCAATATGTTTCCCTCAGCCATTCTTTTATTGATTGGGGCTGCTGAAGAGCCTAAGTAATATTTTCTTCTTGGACAGACCAGAGAGAGCTGTGGGGAGAAAGAAGTCTGTGGTGTACAGCATTAGTTGCTTTGGCAGACAAAGTTCTGATAGTCCTAAAAGGACTCCATAAGAATAGTCTTTTGATGCATTTTATATAAGAATTTTAACTACACAAGCATAGAATATTTTCAGTTTAGGTCAATCATTTTTTCACTTTTACAAAGTGGTTCTCTGTTCTCTGTCCTCCCCTCCCTCCCCATTTATTTGCTCTCTTCCTGCTGCTGCCCTAACTCCATTTTAAAATGTCAACCTGTATGCGTGTACATAGTGACAGAGAGGGAACATATATGCTCTTCAGTGTGACATCTACATACCAGGTGCCTAGTTGTACTTGAGAGAGATGACGTGATTCATCTTGAGAGTTGGGATGGCGACCTTTAGCTTGCCTGAATTTCTTAACAATCTTTCCTTCCTCTTTTGTTTCCTGAGAGGTTAAAGCACTATTGATGATGGTTAAAAGAGTTGCTGTTTCTTTTTTTTTAAAGAGGTTTTTGTGTTATTTTTGAAGGGAGGGGATAGAAAAGGTTAGTTGTGTCTTTAAACATTTCTTTCACCTTGACAATCATATGATGTCTACCAAAAAATCAGCTGCAGCAGTGTTTTATTTTTCAATACTGTGTGAAAACCTAAACAAAAATTCTTTGTGTTCATAGCCAACAAATGAAAAACATTCTCAAACAGATTTTACAGGAAAGAAATGTTTGCCCCCTTCATACTGGTAATTCACTTTACAGAGTGTCATGACTGAAAGTGAATATTGTGCTTATGAGAGGTACTAGATCTGGTATATTACAAAATAAAACCTCTGGCTGTGTCTACACTTACACTTTTAATCAAATTAATGACGATTAATTTGATTTAAAGTATTGCATGGCTACACTAGCTTTCCTTAGTTAGAAATAAGGACCTCCCTCAATTCAAAATAAGGAAAGGTCATTTCAAAATTATAAATCCTGTCTTAAATTTGAAATGACAGTTAAATCAAACTCATTAGTTCAATTTAACCCAGTGTAGGCATGTTAATTCAAACTAACCATTAGTTCAAATTAACACATTTTGCCCTTCTTCCTCCCAGGGTGCCTTCCTCTTTCTATATACTGGGTGAGAGCATGGCTCTTCTTGGTGGCCATGTTGGCATACCTCCCATGGTGCCCCTCACCTAAATCGAAGTAGCAAGTCTTGTCCATGGAAATGCTAGTTTGCTTTGGGTTTCTAGTGGGGTCATGTTAATTCAGTTTAACTTAATTCAATTTAATGATTATTGGTTTGATTTAATTAGTTCAATTTAAGTTGATTCAATTAACAATCTAAGTGTAGACATAGCCTCTGTTCATAAGCAGAGTATGGTAGCAGTATCTGCCGCATGTTGCTTCAGGGATGTACTTCAGTCTTGACTTCAAGGCTATGTCTATGCTAGCAAGTTAGTCCAAATTAAAGAGGCTTAATCTGGACTAATTTAGCCCTTGGCCATGCTAGGCTTTCCTTAGTTCGAACTAAGGAATGCTTAGTTCAAACTAGTTAGTACCAATGCTTAGTTCAAACTAACTGTGATGTGGACTTAAACTAATGCTTAGTTCGAATTTAATAAGTTTAAACTAAGGCAGTTAGTTTAAACTAAAAACATGTTGTATTTCGAGCTGAGCATTAGTTTGAACTAGAACATGTTGTTAATTTGAATTTATAAGCACGAGGTGAGTTTGAGCTAATCTCTGACTTCTTAGTTTGAACTAACAGATTCGAACTAGCTTTGGCTAGTGGAGACATAACCCAAGTGACTATCTCTGGGGTTTAGGTAATAGTTCTGTATCCATGGCCATTCACTTCTTCACCTCTGCGCTGAGGTTGCCAACAGGAGCGCCACTGAAGGTGACGCTGTTGGGATTCTGTCACCTGTGCCCTGTGAACTTGACTAAGCCACCTGGCATTGAAAGGTATTAACTTTTATTGTGCACTGACTTGGTCTAAATCAGGGGTGTTGCTATACGTAAATATGGGGGGGGCCACCCCCACTGGCCACCGGGGCCCTGATCTGTTCCCTCCCCCCCACTGGTTCCCCAAACCTTTCCCTACCCCCTCCCAGCAACCCCCCGAGCCCTTTCCTAACCCCCTGGTCCCACCACTGTGCCCTGCTGCCTTGGGCTGATCCCCTCCCCTGTGCTCTGTCCCCTCCGGGCCAGCATGCATGCCCCCCCCCCCACTCCCTTACCTGGCCTCTGGAGAAGAGTGGGGCCATGGCAGCAGCTGAAGCCTCTGACATGAGCCTGCTCTGAGTGACTGCACCCCCGTGCAGTTTCGGGGTTTGCTACTGGGGGGCTAGCCCTGAGTTTTAGGGGGCCAGAGGCTACCTAAGCTCCCCTCCAGCGAAGCCGCTGGTCTAAATTAATAGATCTTTGCCAGAGTTTGCACACAACATGCTTATGCTCACATCAGTATGGGAAAACTCCCATACAAGATTAAATGTAGTGAGACAATGCAGACAGCCGTCTTATTGAATCGAATTATTCTCCCAAGCCCTATACATGTAGGGTTACCAGATGTCAGGCAAAAGAAGGACATGTTCTCCTTTTTATCTTCACATCCTCCATCCATCAGGCATTTAAAAATACGTGATTTTGTCTGGCTTTTTACTTACAGGGGTTAAAGTATGCTGGAACGCCCCAGAACACCCTATTTTTAGGGGGAAGCGTTCCAGGGCCTCCTAAAAACAGAAGAATATTACATTAATACTACATTTTTACCATGTGTCCTCCCATGTCCTCCTTTTCGTATCTCCCTGTCCTCTTTTCCATGCTTTGGTATCTGGTAACCCTATATACACATAACCTGTATACAAGGGGCTGTAAATGGCTTACAAAGGCCTGAGAAAGAATTTCCTCAAAGCATAAGGCAGAACTTTAGTGAGTGTTGCTATAGCCCAGGCATGGCCAAACTGCAGCTGAGGAGCCACATGCAGGTCTTGAATGAAAAAGTGGAGCTCACAGAAGAACTTGGCGTATACACAGATCAGAGAGAAGACAGCAGCCCCAGCCTAGGAGTTTCAAATCTCCTGCTCTGAGCATGCTTAGACCATGATTGGGGGGGGTAGGGAAGCCCCAGCCTGTGCCTTGCCGCTGGACAGGCCATATTTGATGCCCAGCCCAGGCGGGGCTTAAAGCAAGGGGAGCGAGCCCCAGGCTGTGCCTAGCCGCTGGAGTGGTCAGGTAAGGGGGCCCTTGGGATGGGGGTGGTGGCCTGGGGGAGCCAGTGTCAGGGTCCAGGGTTGAAGGAGGGGGTCGGGATGGCAGGGAGAAGTGATGGCACGGTCAGGATGGTGGGGAGAAGAGCAGCATGGTCAGGATTGCGGAGGGGAGTGCGTCGTGTTCAGATTTTCTTGTAGGCCCTAATGTAGTTTACTCATTGTTAAAATAAAATTGTGTTTTACAAGTCCTTCTAAACATGATATTGAATAATAATAAACAAAAGAATAAGAAGAAAATAGATTATTTACTGTATAGGCCTAGTTTTCATGGTAACCTTAAGTAATTATTAGAATCTGACATTAGTAAGATTAATATTTGCCCTCTTTTTATGATAAAATTAAAGTGCGCAATGAATTTTAAACTTAGTAATTTTGCAGTAGGTAAAAGTATATGGCTCTGTGCCTCATTGAATCTCTCAAAGATTTAATCAACTTGTGTGGCTCCTGGGTTCCATAAGTTTGGCCATTCTCAGAGCTGTAACTAGGCTGAGGTGAATGGGGCAAAGCCCAGGGTGGGAAATTTCAGAGAGCAGAGGGGATGGATCTGGATTCCCGCAGCAGATGGGGATGGATCCGGAACTGTTCCCAGCTGCCACGGGGAGCCAGATTTGTCCCCTGAGCCCCCTAAAATTCTGCTGCTGCTGGCAGCGGCAATTTGGACCCCCCCCCCTTGGCTTGCTGGTGGGAGCAGAAGCCTCCCAGCTCCTCTGGCGGCAGCTAGGGATTGATCTAGATTTCCCTGGTCTGCCAGTGGCGGTGAAAAGCTTCTGCCACTGCCAGCAGGCTGCGGGGATCCAGATTCGTCGCCAGCTGCTGCCGGACAAGTGCTGCTGGGGGGGGGGGGGGGGGGACGTATCTGGGGTCCTTGCCCCAGGCGTGAAAATTAATAGTTATGGCTCTGGCCATTTTGTCTTGCTTTTCAAGCCATAGGCAGTTCTCAGGTAGTTGCTATCACTTACAGCTGTGACCCAGGCTTGCTGAGTTACACTGGGAGGCCGCAGTGCTTCATAGAGCACCCTAGAATCAGGAAATGCAACAGTAGTTATGTGATTGATCTGTGCTATGGGACAGAATCTTAGACACTTAGCATAGAAATGAGGAGAGGTTGGCGAGACTTAATTGTGGTATCAAAGGCCTGCTGAAAATTGAACTGAGAATTTGGGAATATACAGTGGAATTAAAAATCAGTAGGCCTGCTTCACCCTAATGACAGAACCCACCCCAGCTCCAAGCAGATGTCCAGTGATGCAAACTACAGTGGGGACCCGTTAACAAGTGACCGGTTAGTATGCGGATCCGGTTAACGTGTGCTCCGGTCATGTCCCCCAAAGCCAGCAAGTTAACGCATGGGACTCAGTAACGCGTGCTGCCTACAAGCGGAAGTTGGCTGGTGCAGGAAACACGTGGAGCAAGCCTTAGTAGTGCTGCCTTTTTCTTTTCATGAGCCTTGGACACAGTCTTCAGGCTGGCAGGGAGCAGAGAGGCTCTGGATGCGTCCCCAGCTGCTTCTGGACGAGCTGGGAAGCTTCCCTTGCGTGGGCCATCTGGATCCGCTCCCTGCCCCCCCCCCCGTGCAGCTTGCCGGTGCGGCGGAAGCTCCTCCGTTTGTCTGGCGTCAGATGGGGATGAATCCGGATCCCTGCAGCCTGCCAGTGGTGGCAGAAGCTTTGCGCCATCGCCAGCAGGCCGGGGGAATCTGGATCCGTCCCCAGCTGCCGTGTCTTTGGGCTGGCTGGGGTACTTGGCTGCTGGCTCTGCACTGATTTGTCCACTGGCGAGTGCTTTTTGCTGCGCACGCATGCACAGAACTTAGGGGGAACACTGGTCCTATTTACATGCGGGCTGCTTAACACGCAGTCGCCGGGTCTTGTCCCCCGACGCCCGCGCATTAACGGGTCCCCACTGTCCCTGGAAACTCCACTTTGCTGTCTTCTAGAGGGAATGCATTGGTTGGCTTAGTTGCTCCACTGGCCTGTGTGTGTGTGCATACAGATTGCACCCCTTTACAGTAGCAGAGTGGATTCGAGCCCAAGACATGTAGACCCAATAAAAGAAAATATGCTAAAGAAGAATTTCCTGTTATTCTAAATCAGGGGTCTCAAACACATGGCCCGTGGGCCGCATGTGGCCCCTAAAGCTATTGCCTGCAGCCCGCAATGACACGATCATTACCGATATTTGCAATATCATTCTATGGAAAGGTTTCAGTGGTGCAGCCCTTGGGCTACTGCGCTAATCCTCATGCAGCCCTCTACTAGTCCTCATGGAGCCATCATGGTGATTTGAGTTTGAGACCCCTGTTCTAAATGATTAAGTAGCATATGGACAGTTTGTGGAATTCAGGCCCAGGGTCTTTTTCTGGGGCATCGTTGCCCCTGGCAATGAGGGCAGAAAACCTAACTGGCTTCAACACTGAGCTTGGGGAGTTTGTAGTATGAGGAGATTGCTTACAATGACATGGGGCCCATCCACAACTGCTAGTAGCAAATATCCCCAGTGGCCAGACATGGAATACTAGATGGGGAGGACTCTAGAGTTACTACAAAGAATTCTTTCCCAGAATTCTGGACAGTGGGTCTTGTCTGCATGCTCAAGGTTTAATTCAGTGGTTCCCAGCCTTTTTGGTTTGACAACCACAGATACCATTGTTACAACTCTGAAGGGCCACCAGTTTCCACCAGCAGCACTCCCTTGCACTGCAGCCAGAGAGAAGCAATTGATTGAGGAGGCTGCCTCCTTCCTCACTGATCTCCCATCCCCTTGGCTGCAGCAGGGAAACTGCATGCATTCTGTAGCCCCATACCTACCACCTGGATTCATAGGTAGTGGCTCCCTTCTGCAGCAAGGGGATTGGGTGATCCACACTCCCCTCCCTCTGGCTCCAGCAGAGACACCAGTGCATAGGGACCCAGGTGGAGCACTTTGCAATGCTCCCTGGTAGAGCGAGGAGGAGAGGAGAGCTGGTTTTTCGTCTCCTTGGCTGTAGCAAGGAACCTTCGCCAGCTGATAGCCCTGCAGCAATACACTCTGCCTGGATCCTTAGGAAGTGGCTCCTTTCTGCAGTCAGTGGGTGGGGAATGACTATCCACCCTGAAAGCTTCTATGGGCCACCTTTGGACTACAGGCCACAGGTTGGGAACTGCTGTTCTAACCAGTGGTTAAAGTATAATTTGATGGGCCCTGCAACCCTCCTAATCTCTGGGCCCCCTTCCCATATCATCCAGCCCCCTTCATTTAAGTGTGGGCCCCAGTTATAATACGAGTGCAAAACAAACTGCTTGAGCCCCACCAGCTCTTTCCACACAAATGAAGCACAGCCTCACAAACATGTCACCCCAACCTTGTCCACTAGTGCCCACATCAGACGCCTCTTTCCCCAAGTCCTCGTCAGCCTCCATCCCCATTCCTTAAGCTTCGTTCCCCCAAGCCGCCACTCCAGCCCTCCTAACCCCCCACCCCCAGTCTTCACTCCACCCCTTCAGCTCCCCCAACTACCTCCACACCTCCCCAGCCCCGTCCATCCTTAGCCCCCACTCCAGTCTCCCAACCTCCTCCATCTCTCCTCAACCCACCACCAAGTCCCCAATCCAGCCCTTCCTAGTCCCCTCCACCACTACATAGCCCCCACCAGCCCTGACTCAGTCTCTTTGTCCCCATGCCCCACTCCACCCTTCCCCAGGCCCCCTAACTTACTACATCCCTCCCCAGCCTCCCATCCCAACCTGGTGTGTACAAACAACACCTATCACCCTGCTGCTGCTATGAATCCCTCACTACCCTGCTCTGTGACCACAGCCCCCAGCCCAGCGTCCTGGGCTCTGTTCACACCACTGCTCCTCCATCACTATGGAACCGGTGCAGCATCATGCCTGCCAGCTCCCTCTCTCCTGGCAGCACCAGCCACCAGCACTCCACCCGAATGTGGGCTTTCTGCAGTGACACCTGGACTGTTCCAAGGAGACGGACCAACCCCAGCTGGTCTGAAGCCACCCTGCCACCACATGGCTGCCCCTGTCCTGGCTCTGCACCTGCACTGCTGCCTACCAGAGTGGAGGCCGCTGATTGCCCCTTGTCTGCTGAGCCTCCGAACGCTGGGGGTGGCCAGCCAGCTGTGCAGCGATGGGCAGGGCACATTAGGGTGGGCCAGGAGCGACTCATACGCAGCTCCAGGGCCCAGCGGACTCAGAGCAACCAACCGGGAAGGGGAAGAAGACTCAGCCCTGTGGGGGAGCCATGCTTCCTGCCTGGCTCCATCCTCCCACCCCAGCCAAGGCACCTGGTAAGACCATGCATCGGGCCTTGCAGGGGCATCAGTGTCACCTGGCACATGGGGCACGTGCCCCAAGTCCCAGCACCAGCGCCCCAAATGGCTGGCATGCCCCCTGCCTCTCCCACCCCTGTCCCCGGCCGGGTATCTGGGGCTGGGCTGACCACAGTGGCACCTGCATCTCCCAGCCCAGGATCTGGGCCAAGCCACCCACGGCAGTCACTGCCTTGCCTGGTCCTGTTCCCGGCCAGGGATTGGGGATCAGGCTGGCAGTGGCAGGAGCCCCAACTCTGGATCAGGGCCAGGGGACAAGGCCGAGGCCCATGGGGTGGGACCTGGGCCTGGGCCCTGGCTCTTTTCTGGGGCAACGACACTCCTGGAACCTCGGCTTCCCTCTGCTGTGGCTCAATCCCCACTTCTTTGTGCCCCACTTGCCATTGCTCCAAGGGTAAAAATGGGGGGGGAACATACTGGAACACTGCCTTCCGCCCCATTATTCTATTTTAATGGCCCCAGAACACTGGCCCCTAAAATTTGTGGCCCCGGAATGGTGTTCTGGTGCATTCCCCCTTACTTTAACCCCTGGTTCTAACTGATTGCCATATTTGGGGTTGGGAAGGAGTTTTTCCCCATGTCATATTGGCAGAGACCTTGGAGAGTGTTGTTTTCCTCTGGAGCATGTGGTTCAGATCACTTGTGGGTTTAAACTAGTGTAAAGGCTGGATTCTCTGTAACCTGAAGTCTTTAAATCACTATTTTAGGGCTTTGGTCTCTCAGCCATAAGCTCTGGGTCCATTACAGGACTGAGTGGGTGAGGTTCTGTGGCCTGAGATGTGCAGGAGGTCAGACTACACCGGGGGCCTCAAATACGTGGCCCCGAAAGCTATTGCCTGTGGCCTGCAACTGTTATTGATATTTCCTATATTATTGCATGGAAAGGTTTCAGTGGTGAGGCCCTCAGGCCAATGTATTCATCCTCATATGGCCCTGTACTAGTCCTGATGCAGCCCTAATGGTGATTTGAGTATGAGACCCCTGGACTCCATGATCACTATAGTTCCTTCAGACTTTAAAGTCAATGACACTATTAGGAACATAAAGCAGTGTTTCTAGAAGAGCATTTATGCCGACTTCTCCATCAGTATACTGTGAAACATAACAACTGCGAAGTGTCTCTGCTAATACCCGCCTAAGGCACATTGTGCTTCATGCATGGAACATTGTATACAAGTGCAGTGTATTAATATCATGATACCATAATAAAGGTAATAAAATATATCTCAGGGCATAAACTACTCTAGTCAGGGCTGGATTCACACCTTATGCACTTCTAGGCACGGCAGCTTCAGCACCCCCTCTCCTAAAGCAGAGGATATATGTTTTTTCCTGGGGGGCGGGGGGGGGAGGTTCAGGGCAGTGCTGACAGCAGAGAGCAGAGTTGGCTGGGTCAGCTCTGAATGGGGAGGTCAGGGAAAGAAAACGGCTTAGGCAACTGGCTTGGCCAGCTCCAGGTGGCGTGGGGGGTGGAATATCATCCCTGGTCTCAGGCTTCTGGCCTGTTCAGGGGGTGGAGCCTCAGGGAGAAAAGGAGGAGTGGGAAGTGGGGCCTCCCTAAATGCAAGAGGCGCTCTCTGCCTATGATTTTTAGAGGTCTATTTTCATAATCTTCCTAATAATTGGTGGGTTACTTGCTAGTAACTGTCCTTCTTCGAGATGGGCTGGTTGTATACATTCAGTTGTAGGTGTCTACATGCAGCAGCGCATGATTGGCTGGGAACTTTTTAGCCCCAGCCTGTCAGAGCAGGGTTGGTGGCCAATGCCGCCTCTGGCCACACCTGTGGCTATATATATGACCCCAACCCTGATCCTCCTCAGTCCCTTCTAATCACCAACTTCGAGTAGCGGGGATGGTGGGAGGGACCTGAATGCATGCAAGCAGCCCATCTTGGAGAAGGACAGTTACTGGCAAGTAACCCACCATTCTTCGAGCACTGCTCACAAGCATTCAGTTATAGGTGGCTACTAGCCATACCCTGAATGGTGGGTGGAGTTAATATGTTCCCTGCTGTCAGCATGGGTACACTCAAAACAGCATCCCCACAACCTGGTTGAGCTATAGAGCAGTAGGCTGTCAGGCCTATACTGACGAGCACACTACCAACCTGCAGATTCTTCTTGGAGAAGACCCGCCAGAGGAGTGCCAAAGAGGTTATTTGCCACTCTGTCAGGAGACTTGAGGCTCCGATAGGGACAATCCTGATCCATTATGGATGCCCCTTGTTATATGTGATTGTGGTGATTCAGCAAAGGAAATCAAGGCCATTAGCAGCATTCTGCTATCCCATAATGAGGCAAGAGGTACCGCATCCTGAACTAGGGAGAGGGAACATGGCCTCCCCAACCCCAATAAGGTTGGTCTTGTCACCTCTACCTAAGATGCACAGGTCCTGATCACTGTGGTCGGGATCCTAGTAGGACACACCAGGAGAATGGGTGTCTTATTTTGGTGAGAAAAGGACGTGTGGGAAAACCACCACAAAAAGAGAGTTGGCTCCAAATAAAGGGGCCTAATGTCTGGACCTATCGGTATTCAAGGGGAGAAGAAAACTCTGGGTCAAGCCTCACCTATTTAGGGAAGATCTGACCTGAAGGGTCTTCAGACCTCCAAAAGGACTCTACTGGTCCTGGCCACCTGAAGAAACGGGGTGGGGGTGTGGGTGGGGCTGCTAGGAGACTCACTCCCAGTGGAGGTAATCTCCCTACAAGTCATAGCAGGCCCCTGAAGGAACTTTCATTGAGCTTTGGAAAAGAAAACTCCTCAAACCTCTCATGGGAGGAAAGGGTTGAAACTAGTAGAATGAGGTAAGATGTGGGGAACAGGAGGAAAGCTGGTGGGGAACTTGAAAGACCCCATGTTAAAACGTTCTCAGGGCCTAGCAGATATTCATGCAAATTGGGTGGCTAGATATGCATCCCCATCACTCTGTTCCACTATCATGCTTTAGAGGGAGCGCCCAGGGAGAAAGGAAACAGAAGGGTCTACCTGAAGACTCTTCCAGGGAAGGCAGCCTTGATATCAATAGGTGCCCCCTTTCCTCTGCAGAGAGTGCTTGGAAGGCACGGGGCTCCCAAGTGACCAGTTATTTATCTCCTACCCCAGGCTGAAGGCAGTATGGTGGCAGGCCTTGCATGAGTCAGTTGAGCTATCTCATGTCAGAGGCAGGGGGGCATAGCTATTTACCACTTGGGTGAACCAAGATCAGCAGTGGGATGCCAACATTAGCTCCTTTGAGTATCAAAGGGTTTCTTGGGGATGTTTGGGGAAAGATGAGTATCTCTTCTTCCACGGGGGAAAGATGGTCTCTCTTTATGAGAGACAGACACAATAATTCTCTTGAAAGGATGCAAGAGACCGTTTCCCTGTGTCCCTTGGGGGAATGAAGCCGGGGTGTTGGGGAGAAGAGCCCATCACGGGGTGTGCTATGAATAGTAAGCCAGGCCCGTCTAGTTTGCTAGGGGCCTTGTACCATTTCCTGAAAGGCTGGAGATTTTCCCCGAAAGGACCAATCATGTGGATGGGTCAAGGGGTCATAGGGTGACTCTGCTAAGCAGTAGAGCACCACAGTTAAGTCCCATAAGGTGGCAGCTCTCTGTGATGTGCATAGGATCTCACAATACCCCTCAGTTGCCTGACAGAGTTTTGGTGAAGGGGGTCACTGAGACCTCTTCCAACCTATCAAGAAGTGACAAGTTTGCCAGCAAGTGATCCTTGAGAGAGGGGTTAATAGACCCCTATCCTTAAAATCCAGGTGGTAACAGAGTATGAAGTGAACAGAGGCTCACTCTAGTATTGTTTCTCTTCTCTTGGACCTGAGAAGAAAAAACACCTCCACTTAGTGGTGCAGGTAGTCCTAGTGGAGGGCCTCCTACTGTATATCAGTACCTTTTTAGCTCTCTCTGAGCAGAAGCATATACAGCAGGCGTGGCCAAACTGCAGCTTGGGAGCCACATGTGGCTCTTGAATGAAAAATTGTGGCTCCCGGAAGAATGTCAGCAAATCAGTTTAGAAAAGCATCCCGAGCCTAGGAGTTCAGGAGGAGGTCGAGAAGGTGGGGAAAAGGTCAGCATGGTCAGGATTTTAAAAAACTCTCCACTAGCCTGCAGTCTTGTACATCGAGCAGCAGCTAAGTTTTTACTGTAGAGACCTAGTTTTCATGGTAACCTTAAGTAATTATTGGAATCTGACATTAGTAGGATCAATATTTGTCCTCTTTTTATGATAAAATTAAACTGTGCAATGAATTTTAAACTTAGTAATTTTGGAGTAGGTAAAAGTATAGGGCTGTATGCCTCAGTGCGGCTCTCAAAGGTTTAATAATCAACTTGTGTGGCTTTTGAGTTCCATACGTTTGCCCACCCCTGGTATAGAGAGAGGTTAGGGCATCAGCTAGTTAGGTGATGGACAGAGGAAGGGAAAAACTTTTCTGTCTGGTTGATGGAGAGGAGGGGGTTGACGCATCCCGTAGCCAGGGGCTACTGTCAAGGTTTGCCCATGGAGTACCAAGACGTTAGTTGACCGTACCGCTCATGGGAAAGAACAGTCATCTTCAGAGTCAAAGGCAGTGAAAGGGAGTCACTCCCCTCTGTGCACCTCGGTGGGGCCCTGCTAAATCTTCTCAGAATTGTGGCAGCCATAGGATCGAGGAGAGCAAGGGGCTACACTCTCATAGGGGACGGTGAAAGCAGATGGCACTGTCCCCGATTCGTCCCCCAAGGCCATGGCTATGGGAAAACAGCAAGACCTCCCTCGATTCCTTTGTGAATGAGAGGGGGTGGGGCTGCTCTCTTACCATCCCAATGTAGGAGGGCCATCTGATCAGCCCATACTTGCTCAAGATCAGTGCACAGGGTGGGATGTCTGGCCAAACCCCTGGCTCTGGAGTGATTTGGGGTTGACAAAAGGTGGAGGGTGTTGGGGGGGTACCGTTGTCTTGCTCCCTCTCCCCCATGTACCCCAGCTGGTTCATTGTCTGGGAGCAGTCGCTGAACACGCAGCTTGAGGGGTAAGGAAGGATACCTCAGGGTCTCTGTCCTTGCTCCATCCCTTCGAGAGTTTTCTTTTGAGGTCCTGGGCTCCCATGCAAGTATATGTGTCTATATGTATGTGAACGTAAGATGTTGCTTTCTCTTCCATTGTTGGCCCTTTGACATTAATCTCTTTGAGGAGTTACATCTGGCAAAGGTTAGCAGATTGGCATTGCCACAAGAGAAATAGAGGGATGCCTAGACTGAATGTGAGGGGGTGGTTTGAGGAAGATGGTCCATGGGTACCAGTCTCTTGGGCCCAAGGGTTGGTGTGATGGGGCCCACTGGGGAAAGAAGATAATTTGCCAGAGGTGCAGATAGAGGAAAGTGGTGTCCGGTTCAGAGAGAGCTTATTTGGAGCACAGAATGGTTGGAACCTTAGCAGGGGCTCTGGAAGGTAGACTGCTCTCCATTGCTGCTCTGGAGGGAGGATCCATGACGGATCTACTGCTGCGGCTGCTTGAGGGGCTGCCGAGGGCTGTGGGGTCATCTGGGCACTTGCATTGTGTGCATGCCCAAAGACCTAAGGGCGGCTCTAAGGTCCTTCATGCCACACAGAAGAGAATCAGTGGCTCTAGTGAACAGTGACCGCCCCTTGAAGGCGAGGTCCTGAATGGCCTGCTGCAAGTTTTGGGGCAGGCCAACTCTTGTAGCCATGCTGCAGGCCACGTGACCGCGGCTGAAGCGATCCCACAGCTAGGCATGTCCGAGGCATCGCAAACTGACATGAGGGCATCATGGGAGGCCAGGATATTCTCCTCCAAGACGAGGTCATAGTCCTCCAGGTGTTCCTGGGGAAGGAGGGCTTGGAAGGGCCACATAGATGCCCAGAGGTCAAGGGAATATTGGCCAACTGTTGGTTGGTGGTTAGCAATATGGAGCTGGAAGGCGGGTGTCAAGTAAGTCTTCCTCCCCAGGAGATTGAGCTGCCTTGCCTCCCTGGATCTTGGGGAAGGGGTTGGTCAGCCGCATCCCTCCTGCCTGTAAGCCTTTTACCACCTGGGAGCTCAGTATCAGGTGGTCTGCTAAGAATGGGAAGCTATCCAGGGGAACCTGGTATTTGTGGTTGGCAACCTGGGAGACCGGTGGGATAGAGGCAGGGGTTTGCAATGCACCCTAGCAAGGTTGTGCACACTCTCATGAAGTGACACTGAGATTGCGGCTAGGGAAGCTGTAAACCCCAGGTTGAATAGGGGATCTGGGTCTCCCCTGAGCGGTTTGATTTCCATACTCAGGTGAGCTGTCATCCAGTGGAGGAGCTCACAGTGGGTGTTGGGGTCCTCCCCTAAGACCATGGATGAAGATTCACGGCCTCGTCTGGACTGTCATCCCTCAGCCCAGTGGTACCGTGGAAGGGTTCCTCCTCATGGGCCCCGGGCAAGAGGGACCAACTGTGAGGGTGGTACTGTGGAGAGACTGGTGCCAGCGGCCCTTCACAGGCAGGCCAATTCCACCCTACACTGAGACAGGTGGGTGAATGCTGCACCGGTTCCCAGTGTGTTGAAACCCAGTCTCTCCCTCGGTGCCGAGTAGGAGTAGTCGGTGCAGTAGAGGCAGGTATGGATATCGCTGGTGCTGGGGTAGACAGCACCGGTGAGGAAGTGGTGCACCAAGGCAGCAAAGCAGGATGCTTCCATGGGGGCCCCTTTGGGGTCAGGGACGTAGAAGTACATCCATGCTATGGTTCAGTGCCAGGGGAGGCAAGGGTCTCCAGAGGAAATCTCCGGGCTCTTACATGCTCCTGTGCCTTGCGGACCTGTGCTGCTCATGTAACTGGCAATTGGCCCCACTCCGGCGCAGCTCACATTCCTGAAGGGAAGGCGGACTTACCTTTCAGCTTTGGTGGCCTGGGCGGCATGCGCGTCAGTACGAGCAGAAGAGCCTTTGCTGCTTTGAAGGCCTCCGATGTGGATGGCACTGAGAAGGGCCCTCGGCCTTCACCCCTGGAGGGGGTTGGCCAGGGAGCGAGAGTGGTGCTGGTGCTTTGGTGCCAAAGTTGACACCAAGTGCACTTTCCTATGCTCCGCTGGTGAGTGGCACCAAGAGGACCCTGGCACCTACTGCTTTTCCTTGGAGCAGAGGCACCAGCAACAAGGTTGCATGGCACTGAGACGGTGCCGAGTCAGAGGCTGATCACAGCTTTTTATTCACTTATGGAGAGCAGCACCGAGAGGGCTCTGGTGCCAACCTAGCATGCGGTGCCAGTCTGAAGTTAACCCCGATGTACTGGGGATAGGCTGCTGTACTTGCTTCGAGGCCAACGCACAGTGCCTCTGCTCCCTGTCCTTCAGGGTCCTAGGTTTAAAGGACTGACAGATGGAGCATTGACATGCCTGGTGGGACTCACCGAGGCATTTTAGGCACTTCTCATGGGGATTGTCCCTCAAGAAGGCCTTGCCGCAACTCGCACAGGGCTTGAAACCTGGCATGGCAGACTGATGCCAGGAGCGATGTTCTGGCTCTGGCTAAGAAGACTTGGTAGATATGCCTGGACGCAGCAAGATGATGTCCACGAACAAGTCCTCTAGAGTGAATGGACAACTCATGCACCAAGAGACAGGCACTTGAAGAATACTGCAAGGATCGGGCTGTTCCATTACCATCGCTGGGGGCGGGAGAAGGAACTGAGGAGGATCAGGGTCAGGGTCATATATATAGCCACAGGTGTGGCCAGAGGGGGCGCTGGCCACTGACCCTGCTCTGACAGGATAGGGCTAAGAAGTTTCTGGCCAATCGCCAGCTGCGGTATGTAGACATCTACCACTGAATGAAGCGAGCAGCACTTGAAGAAGAATGGGTGGTTTTGTTAGATTCCAAGCATGCACAATGCTGGTTGAAATCAACAGACTTGTAGGGCTTTGGTATCTTTGAGGCTCAGGCTCTATGTTAAGAAATACTTCACCCAGTTTAAGTAGCTGTGTCCAATTTAGGGCCTGTCTACATTGACACTTACGTTGGCAAAACTTGGCACACAGAGGTGTGAAAAAACACTCTGCTGAGCAACAAAAGTTTTGCCATCATAAATGTGAGTGTAGATAAGCCCTTTATAAGAAAAGGCCTCTCCCAAAAACTACAGGGAAAAGGGGGATATTTTCCTTCTAAGGGAAATAATTTTTAATAAGAATTTAGAATAGAATCATAGGGTTGGAAAGGACCTCATGAGATCATCTAGTCCAGCTCCCTGGGGTTTGAACCCAGGACCTTTTGCATGTAAAGAAGATGTGCTAGCCACTACACTAAAATTTCTCTGTGATGTTACACTAATGCCTTCTGTTGCTGAAATAAAGCAACTAAATTCCATAGAATAAACCCATAGCATAACATCCCTCTGTAATATGAAACATCCTTGTCTCCTGAGAGCAACTTGGCAGAGTGTATACACTATAATAATGTAGTAAATATAGGTTATCTTGAGTAAAATTTAGCTCTTAGCACTTGGGTTGTTCCTATAAAGACAAAAGGGAAGAAAATGCATGGTTTAGGGACTAGTGGATGTATAGAGGATGTATATGAAAGGATCAAACATTGCATAAAAAATTTTTGAGGGTGTATCTGCATTGTTTTTTATTTAAGAACATCAAATCATTATTTTGAATTTTTGTAAATCCCCTTAATATGTCATATATGAAATAGAAATTTAAAAAACTTTTCTTTCTGCCAGCCAGCCAGCCAGTTGCGTGTCACACTTTGATGTCAGAAGACAGTTACGTTTTTCAACTGTAAAGTCATAATCTCATAACAGGGGCAAAGAGTCAAGAGCTCCACTCCTATTCTGCACATAGTTAAGGACCAAATTTCCAAAAAGTGCTCAGTACCCTACACTTTGAGCTTCTTTGAAAATCTGCTTCATGGTGCATGTCTATATGCAGCACCCAGGAATAATGTCCAGACATGACTTGATAAAAACTAGTGTGCTTGCGCAAAGCTTATACTGTTCATGCACATGTAATGAAGGCCTGATCCACTTAAAATGAAATCAGTGACACCTTTTCATTGACTTCAGTGGGAATTGCATCAGATCCTAAACACGTCCACTGATACACTTAGTTAACTTACTAAAAATCAAGTCCCAGATCTGTCATCCCAAAACTTCACTTGTTTTTTCTTCCTTCTGTTGGTTTGCTAAGCTCATGTAATTCTTTACACGAGCGATTTCTTTTCTAATGCCAATGCTTTTTTCATCTTAAAAAAAAATCCCCCAAATGCCAGAGTCCCAGTCTCCAGGATCAATCGTACAATAATTAAGCAGAGTGGGTGCATAATGGACAACAGAAAATTTTGCCGAGGAATCAGATTTCTGTGTTTGGCTTATAAAGTGTTATTCTGAGAAAGCATGAGAAATTGAATTATCTGATATATTTCTTGTGTAAGTGCTCACCAATGTGAGCAAAAGTTGCACAGTTAGTCCTTGTGCATCTGTAGATAAAATCATCCTCTCCTATCTGTCCAAGTAGGGAGAGCATTCTGGACATCAAGGGCCTCCTATAGCCCTTATTCAAACCTTTCTCAGGCAAAGCTCCTACAGTAGTTGTCAGCTACCCAAAGTTCAGACCCAGGAGTGTGATTTGGCTCATCTCTCTCTCTCCCTCCTTTTTGAGTAATGCATGCTCTCTCCCCTTGTGCATTTGGTTTGTATGCTACATTTTTCTTAAGATGTTCACCTAATTCTGTGGGCAGCAGTTTCAGAAATCTGTTGCTGAAATTTCTGTTCTTGAGATTTTTCACTGTCTTTTTTGTATGGGGCTGCTGTGAATGTGGTGTGATCCTTGTTTCTTCTGGAAGGGGCGAAAGACCTTTTTATTTGTTCACTGAAAAACAAATCAGGCTCTTTACAATTCTACAGCCATTTGTAACAGATGCCTGAATGTGGACACTGTTGAGCAACTTCTTTTGTTCTTCCCAACAGCTGGCTTGCTGTTACACCTGAAGAGGTAATTAGAAAGATAAGTCAGAACGCTAATTTGCAACATTCAAGCCTTCCATGGGAAGGTATCACCATTACAAAGGGAAATAATGGAACTCATCATCCAAACTCAGAGGCAGTATCCACCATTTTTCACTCTTACTGGCAGCTCAGTGCGACCTTTAACCTCTTCCCACCAGCTTCCTCAAAGAAGCTACAAGAGTCAGAAAAGGAAAGGAAAAGAGCCTAATCTCAGTATACAAAATGTCCAACATAGCTATAATTACAAGTATGTTATTCTGATTCCCAAATCCTGTATTTCACTCAGGCATCCCCGAAAGTAAAAAACCCCAACTCATTGGTTTGTGGCATACTTTAGTTAATTGATTATGCTTGTTTGCAACAAGAAGTCTCAAAAATTCCTAGCTGTTTTTTAGTTTTATTACTGGTCTGATAATCCTTTGCTTTTCTATACCAAGGATTTTAATGTTATTTAACGCCTCATAGTATACTCGCTGGAGTCAAACACTATTTGTGAATGCAAATACAGTTTGCATGTGTAGCTTCCAAATGAATAACATATGCATGAGCGTAGATGTGATAAATTGTCAGTTCAAGTTTAGAGGCTGCTTTTGAAATCTTCTGTTATAAAATGGGAGTTTTCTATCTATCATTTAATGTCAGCAGTCACAGTAAGTTTGGCTGTGAACTCCCCTAAGGCCCAACACTGCTTCCTCTTAAGTCAGTTATTTCCATGGGAGCAAGAGCAGGATTGTAGCAAGGTCAACTTCATTGATAACCTTGTACCAACTTGTAAAAAATCCCTCCTTAGCTGGAGCTCTGTTCTTGGGAGAAATGATAGCAGCAGTCATGTGCAAAATGGAAGAAAATTTGCTTGAGTAGGACTTTTATTACAGAGGCTCCCTTCCACTGAACACCACTTTTTCTTACTGTACCACACTCAATATTTGAAAGCATTGAGGGGACAGAATGGTGAATTCCATCAATGCTCAAAACACAGCTTTCCATTCCATCCTAAGGAGCTAGAAGATGGAAACCGTTCCCAAAATTTTCTTTGTCCACGAGATGGTGTTTGAATTAAAAACTTGTTTAGCCAGATTCTCTTGTTACAATTTACTGATTCATTTGGTGGGGAATAGAGAAGTAGATATAGACAGACAGTTTCAATTAATGATTTTAAAAAATTATTCAGATGCAAATAGATCTTTACAGAGAGAAGAAAGAACTGCAATTTTAACCCACTTATGCATTTGAACAATGTATTGAGGGAAAAAGAAGCTCTTTTGTTAACAGTGTTTACATGGGAAAACTGCATATCTCTCAAAAATGAAATCTGCTAAAGATCACATCGGAACTGGTGGTGGTGTATGGGGAAGGGTATTGGTGAAATGCCATATCCCTAACTCTCAATGACATTTGAAAAACTTTAGAAAAAAAATTCAAAGCCCCCCCCGACCCTCATTAGAGCACAGGCTTCAGTTATTTTAACTTTAAGTAGAGAAAATAATGACATGCAAACAGAAAGCATTCATTATGGTATCATACCAACAAGGAGAGCATTCCACACTGCTCTCACACCTGGTGTACACAGATAAAACTCCATTGACTTCAGTGAAGTTACTGCTGATTTACACTGGACTAAGACCAGAATTGGGCCCAAAAAGAATACTGTTTATCCTTCCCCTGCATTCTTTAGACTCCAATCATGATTTGTTACTTAGGCCCTGTTTATACCAGCAGAAAAACCTGTGGCCAAAAATGGGTGTTAACCCAGATTTATTCCCTGCCTCTTCAAAACAATTAACAGTCTGACAACGGTAAGGTCCTGTGCACCTTCTTTGAGATGCTGACCACCTTTAATTCGAACAACTTTCATTTTAATTTATAAAATTTCCTCAACATCTGTTTTGCTTCACTGATGTCTAAACATAGGAACTGGGAAGGATGAAAGGTCCTGCCTGTCATCATGTGATCTTGGGAAGTTAATGTGTCTGTGATTACATTGTGAGTACAGGTTACAAAGAATATAATTCGCAGTTCGGGGGGGGGGGGGGGCTGTCACAGAATGAGGCTGGCAGTATAATCCCCCCTCTCCCGCTTGACAAAAGAAAAGTCCCTTGATAGCCTCATTTTTATTCTCTTCATGTTTTTATGTGTTTTTGTGCTTTGTCATTAAGAAACATCACATGCATACACACACAAAAATCCAATTTTTCCAGAATTTAAATTGCTGGAAATACTATCTCCTTAAAGAATGTCTGAGTGATAGAATAATACATGTATTTTTAGGGAGTCCATTTTCACATCACAGGTTTCTTTAGATAAATGTTTCAACTTCCAGAATAGATATCTCAATGTGGGGAGGGAAGCTTCTGAATGAACTTGAGTCAATTTAATAAAACTAGAACAAATCAATAACCACCCAAGCATCTAATGCTCTCTGTACGCCCACTGATGGTTCCACAACATCAAACAGTATGGAAAACATTTTCAAGGTAAGTCCTCTGTATTTTGAACAGGTCCCTAAAGGCAGAAAGATACAGGTTTTCTTGGCCTACCTGCTTAATTCATGTCATGCTCTGCATTGCAATTGGATCAGAATCAGGCAGAGTTCTTCAAAGCAGAATTGCTGCAGAAGTAGTACTCGAAGTGGGTAGGACTGCAAATGCTTGGTATCACTAACTGCCGGGGTTTTGGGAGATGGGACATGGATCCCCCTACCCTCTGTTGGAAGAGCAGTGTACCCCTGCAGCTCTTCCTCCACCTTTGCTGGTGCAATGAGACCTTCTGGTCCTGTTCTCAATTACTTTAATCCCTAGTCGACATGTATCTGGTCTAGCAATCAAATTTTGACCCTGCTCCTCCACATGTGAGCAGTCACAGGTCTGAGGGCCAGCTGGTATCCATGCCCAAGTCATCATGGCAAGCAAATCCAGGGGGGTAGGCCCAACATGATGGCATCAGCAGAGATGCTCTGCAGCTGCCCAGCCATGACCATCCCCACAGGAGTTAAAGGCCTCAACTTCCCCCCACCACACTGCCATAGGCGACAGCCAGACTCGCTGGGGAGCCTGATCAAACAGCATGAACTGGTGATTGGGGCTTTCTGAAGGAGTGAAAGCTGAAGAGACACTAAAGTTGTTGAGTAACACAGCAACAGAACTTGCTGGTTCTGTCCATTGGCATGAGGGTCCATCAGGTCTGAAGATGCCCACCGCCCAGCCCAGGGAAAGGGAGTATTGAGGGAATACAAGGCATCTATTCTTTCAACTCCTTGTGCCCCTGTTCCTTTTGGGCTATACTTGAGTGCAGTGGCATTGCTGCCATAGGGCACAGGGGGCATGTACCTCGAATGTCTGCAGCAGTGTCCCAAGTCCTGCCGAGCAGCTGGAGCTGGCGGGGACATTTTAAATTTCCTGCCCTTCTTCACTCCCAGACACATAGCCTAGGGTGGAGCAGGGTGGAAAATGTAAACAGTTGGGCTCCACCCATGTCTGCCCTGGAGCCTCCAGGCCCCATCCACAGCAGATAGGTGCTGGGAGGGAGCCTCAGGAGTTGGGTGGAAGTGGGGGCAGTCGGAGTGGCTCAGGCTCAGGGCTGGGCTTGGCCCCATGGTGCAGCTCGGGCTCGGGTTTGGGTCTGGTGTGAGGCTCGGCTTGGTGGCACATCCCAGCTCAAGGTTCAGGCCCAGCCTGGCTTGGGGTTCATCCTGGTGGTGTGGCCTGGCCCGACCTGCTCCACCCGTGGGTCTGGCTCCAGAGCCCTGATGGAGCAGCTGGATCAGCTCAGGCCTGGGGATGGGTGCAGGGTGGGGTGGGGGGGGCACACCTTAGGGGACCCAGGGCTGGCATGCGCCAGATGTTTTTTGACGACAGCAGTGCCTCTGCCTGAGTGCCAGGTCCCTGGAGTCTCACTTTATATCTCACACAAGCTGCTCCACAGAGGTTTCCACTAAGAGTAGCCTCTACATTTCTGTGGTGGCTGATGTCCACACCATTCTCCTTTTATCAATGGTGCATGTCCTCTCTAGGAGCACTTCCACTGACAGAAGAAGAGCAATGTGAGGCTGTGCAGTTCCCAGCTAGGAGCTCAGCAGCCCCCAAGGCACCAGAGCTGATCATGACTTCAGTTCCAGCCAGGAGCAAGATCCCAGCTTCCAGTGCTCATTCCACCTCTCCACCCCCCAGCTGGGAGCAGAGTCACAGGATGAGAGTGATGATATAATCTTTTTCCACCCTCTGCTTGAGTCTTTGAAATGAAATGAGTCTTTGTGAACTTAGTACATATACACATGACTCTGACGAAGTGGGATTTTCTCCCATGAAAGCTTATGCAATAAATAAATTTGTTAGTCTTTAAGTGCCACAGGACTTCTTGTTTGTTTCATTGAAACACTGTGGCTATGGGTAGGAATATTTGCTCTTTCCAATTAATGCTCAGGAACTGAGCGTGGCAGGGTTAATTCAAGCTGGCAAGTAAACATCAGCTGGCCCAATGCATCACATAAAGACACATTACAGGGAATCAGCTGTCAAAATGCTCCTTCAAAACTTCCCTGATTCAAATAGCCTCCCACTGCACACCCCCCCCCCAATTGCCATTCTATCTGGCTTCTCAAAATCAGCAGCCAGCTGCAAAGTATCAGTGGTCCATCCCAGGGGAACCTTTCCCCCTTCTATTCACAAATATTATAGACCAGTGGTTCTTAATCACTATGTTGGGACGTGTTATGGCAAGGGTCTCAAACATGCAGCCCTCAGGTAGCTTGCAGCCCCTACAGCTATTTCCTGAGGCCTGCAATGACACTATTGTTACCAGTGTTTGCAATATTGTTGTATGAAAAAGTTTCAGTGATGCAGCTCTTGTGCTAAAGTAGTAGTCCTCATGCGGCCCTGTACTAGTCCTCATGCAATCCTCCTGGTGATTTGAGTTTGAGAACCCTGCATTACAGTGTTGCCACACAGTGGTAGCTGTGTCATGGAGGGCTGGGGAGATGGCTAGATGGGATGGGGGGGCTGGTGTATCTTGTTGGGTTGTAATATGCCACCAGGTGTGTTGTGACCCACAAAAGGTTGAGAACCACTGTGCTGTTATAGACAGTACGGCAGGCCCCAATGAACATAGGAGTATTTTCCTCACTGAGGTCTAACCAGACAGAAAGACAGCACCAGCACCCTTTTAATTTCCCAAAGGCACATTCATTGGTCATTTGGTCAACAGGCCTGCTGGACCTGTTGTTGACAGTCTCCTTACTGCTGTCCAAGTTCCTATTCTAAGTCTTCATGAGCCCTGGAATCAAGGGGTAGACAGGGTCCCCCAGGATCACTGTAGACATTTCCATATCCCCCACTGGAGTTTTCTGGTCTGGAAGGACAGTCCCAACTTGCAGCTTTCTACACAGTTCAGAGTTTCAGCTGATTTGTGCATCATGTGCCTTGCCTGACCACCCCACACTGATATCAGTGAAATGGCCCCAATGAGCCATTAGTGCCTGCAAAACCATGGAGAAGTAACCCTTTCTATTGATGTACTCCTTAGCAAGATGGTTGAGGGAAAAAACTGTAATTTACATTCCATCTACTGCCCCACCACAGACAGGGGAAGTTCATTGCTTCAAAGCCATCAGTTATTTCTTGCACAGTACAGAGAGTCACAGTCTTTCACAGCAGGAGGCGATTAATGGCCCTGCACATTTGCATCATGATAACACTCATGGTAGACTTTCCATCTCCAAATTGATTCATGACTGACCAGTCACAATCTAGAGCAGTGGTTCCCAACCTGTGTGCTGGGGAACACTGGTGTGCAGTGGCAACACCCAAAGTGTGCCGTGAGCATCCCTGAGAGCTGGAGTTAAAGTTCCCTCCCTGCTCAGCCCAGCCATGTGGGCTGTGCAGGGCTGGGAAAAGGCAGGGGTTAAAGTAAGGGGGAAGGCACCGGACCAGAGTTCTGGGGCCCCCTATTTTTAGGCAGGCAGCCTTCCGGCCCCCCTAAAAATAGAGGAGGGCACCGGAAAGCGGGGTTCCAGGGGTCCCCCTAAAAATAGCAGGAGCAGCCTGAACACAGTGTTCCGGTGGCTCCACCTTAGGCCTAGCCAGCAAAGAGGGGTAGGAGGCTGGGAGTGTGTGAATGTCCCCCTGCAGGGTGGAGCAGCTTGTGTCAGCCAGCCTGCAAACAGCCCAGGTAAGGGCTTTGGGGGGTAGGGCTGCTGAGGGTTGGGTGCAGCAGGTGTGTGTGTGTAGCAGAGGTGGTTGGAAGTGGATGTGTAGCAGAGGGTGTGTAGCTGGGGTTGTGGGGTGGCTGTTTGGTTGGGTGTGTGTGTAGCTGGGTTATGGGGTGGCTGTGAGGGGGGTGTAGCTGGGGGCTTGAGGCCTAGTTCTGACCACTGCAGTTATGAGAGGGTCTATCACAGGCAACAGGGGGCTGGGGGGCGGGGAGGAAGGGACCCACTGGGATGTGAGGGAGCAGCAGTGGGGTGAGGATTTGCCCTGGGTGGCAGGAAGCCACTGTGGAGAAGGGGGAAGTGGGTGCTGCACCATGCTCCCAAGCCCTACTTTCCCATTCCCCAGGTTCCCCCTGCCCCCCACAAAGCCACTCTTGTTCTCTCTTCCTCTCTCCTCTCTTGCCACCCTTGTGCTGTTCCCCACATGGCTCCCCTTGTCTTCTTTTGCCACCCCTGCCCTGCTGTGCTCCCCACACTCAATTCTGCCACTGCACACGACTCCTGACCTCCCCTGTTTTGCCACCCCTGCTCTGCTACCCCATATAGGAGCATTTCCAAAACAGTGTGCCATGGTTCATGAATATTCATAAGTATTTTAAGTTAGTTTGAATATTCATGAGTTTTTTAATAGTGGTGTGCCTCGAAAAATTTGAAGGTATCAAGGTGTGCCATGGCAGAGAAAAGGTTGGGAACCACAGATCTAGAGTTGCAGGCTTCCCACAACGGTTGCCACTTGCTTTTCCACACTGAAGGCAACGCTCATTCTGGTGTCTTTGCACTGCAGTGCTGTGGTGAATTCCCCAAACAATTCCAAGGAGGTGGCGTTGTGCATCAGAAAGTTCCCCAGCCACTATTCATCATTCCAGGATGCACTCAGTGCTTGTTTCCTGAAACCAGTACTGACATTCCACTGTGACAAACTGTTAGGTGAATGCCAGCAGTAATCTTGGATTGTGTGTCTTCATGGCAAAGAGCGGGGCAGGCATCACTGATTCACTCTGTCTCACAGCTCCTGAAATATGGAAGGACCAGCCACATTGTGTTCGTAATGCTCATCAGCACAATGGTCAGCAGCTTAAGATCCATGTTGTCAGGCAGAGATGGGGCACGGTTTGCAGGGGCATGATACAAAATGAAGTTGGATGCCCATGCAGTAGTGGGATGGAAAGAACTGCAACTCAGGATGGTGAGCTCTTCCTATGATGCACCATGATCCAATCCCAATAGTTCCTGGCAGCAGAGGATTATAGAGTGATGAAATTCACAGTGGGTTAGCTATCCATGATGCAAAAGTTTCTCCATTGATGCAAGAGCAATGACTGTGGATATGCTCAGCTGACAAAAGGAACAATGTGTGGATGTGCTCAACCAATGTTACTAAAGTGACTTAACGATTGTCAGCTTAACTCTGTAGTATAGACCTGGCCTCACTCTAGTCTGAAAGACTGCATTATTGTATAAAATTGTCAGAAGTAATTACTGATTTTTTGGGTCCGCACATGCAAGCCAGATTTCCCAAGGCATGGCATACCATTAGTAAAGTCAAAGAAGGTGCTTGCCACCTCCAAAAACCAGACATAAGTTTTCTCAGGTTGAGTGTCTGAAAATGAATGCACTCCAGATCAGAGGCTACTTATTAAAAATTGTTGCTTTCTAGTGATTCTTTTCACTCCAGCTTTACTCTGAATATCTGCTGACTTCAGTGGCGTTACTCCTGACTCAGTTTAGTGTCAGTGAGTGGAGAATCAGTCCCTATAACTGATGCCTCAACAAACTGAATAATAGATTTCCCAGCTACAAAGTGAATGTTCAGTAGTGACTTTAAAAACCAAGCAAACAAAGAAATACAATCAATTGTGCAAGTAGTGGAGGGGATTTATAGGCATGTGTGTGAACTATCCACTTTGGTCCAGAACTTCAATGGGGGTGGAGACCTTGGGGGAACACATATCCCCTTGTTAAAATGAAATAATGAGTTTAATATATACAGGGAAAGAGAGGGCAGAAGGGGAGGCTAGTTCTTCTCTGTTAAATATTTACCATTTGAGCTTTGCTTAGGATCCTGCCTTTCTGTATCTCTAAAGGTGGTGGTAGTTGTGATAGTCGGATATGTTTCTTAATGTATTCCTCCCTTTAAACGCACCTTGCATGGGAAATGGCAATGCTAACAAAAAGCAGACTGTTCCCTCCTCATGAATATTAATCAGTAAACTCCCCCTGCTATTTTAAATCTGAGGCTGGTGCTAAAACCCTTTTTTCCCCCCACTCAAACTGCCCCCAAGGAAAACCTTGAAAGTCCTGGGAAAGCCATACACAGAGATTGCTGTGACTGGAGGCCTTCTAGGCAGTGACATATAAAACTCTGAGGTCAGGGGGCACAGCAAGAGGAGGAATCAGCTTTGTTTCCGCTATGTGTTGCTGAAAGCTAAACCTTTATGGAACTTTTCTGGCTGCATTTTTGGCTATTTAGCTGTGAAAACAAAGGATTTATTTATTTTTTCCCATTCATCTCAGGTTTTGTTCTGTGTTGACAGCAGTGACATATGAAGAGCCCTCCTTGTTCAGTCGCAGAGCTGTGTATACTGCTTCAACCCTTACTGCTTTAGAACAAATATTATATGATCTTTAAGGAAAGGGGGAAAAGTATTGCACAGAGCCAATGTAAACATGCATGAAATCAGTGCTTCCTCCATCCTTTTTAAATAAGAAAATTAAACCCCTCCCATGGGTAGCCACATGTGTGAGACAATAGTACGTCCAGAAATAAGCTGTGTAACTTCTCACATCTTGTATACACAGTTTCAGACCAAGCCAAATGAGTATTTCCAAGGATATTGGGTGACGCAATCTTATGTTTATATGCCTTCTAGATACAAGTGAACAAGGCAAAATAATTCTTTGAACTAAAGGTAATTTCTGATTGGCATTGATTCTGAGCACAAGATTTGTCAGTTATCCAGCAGTATGTCAGAAACGGAAGAATATTTTTCCAGTGCATAGAATAAGTTAATACATATTATTGCTACTCACTCATTAGATTATGGCAGCTCTTGTAGTATGGTAGATGATTTCGAAGCACCAAAGACACAGTACCTCCGCTAAAGAGTGTACAATCTATAGAAATAATGCTTATATTTCATCCATAGCTCTCAGTGGATGTTACAAAGCATAATTATCCTTATTTTACAGTTGGGGAAACTGAGGCAGGGAACAGTGATATCACTTGCCCAAGGCCACCCAACAAATCAATGACAGAAACAAGAAGGAGATTCCAGCAACCATGGTGGTGCCATATCCACTTGACCATGCTAAGAAGGTAGTACCTGGTGGTGTTGGGGCATGTTAAGGTTAATATTTAAAAAATAAAATGTGTGTGAGAGTCTGGATAAGGACGTTGTCAATGGAATATGTAGTCTTTCAAAATTGTTGATTCAGATCTGATCCAGTCTGATTATGGCTTCATTCTGAAGGCTACCGGTAACCAGGGGCATCGCTGGGGTGGGGAGGGATCCAGTGCATGAGCCCAGCCCCCGTCTCCAGCTGGAAGGCCATACCCCCTGGCCAGGGATAGGGCCAGGGGGAGGCTGCGCCGCTGCGGGCAGCTAGGCTGCGGCACGGTGCGGCGCAGGCCGGCCTGGCCCAGCCTGGCCAGAAGCGGCCGCTGGAGGCCAGGCCCACGTATGCAACCCTGGATCCCCAGCGGGGGATGGGGCCATCACGGCCACTGGTGGCCAGGCCCCCAATCCCCAGGGGGGGACGTGGCCACCGCGGGTGGCCAGCTGGGCCCCAGATCCCTGGCCAGTGACCCCTGGCCGGTGACCGCAGCGGCCCCATCCCCAAGCGAGGATCGGGGTCCTGGCCACCCGCGGCCGCGGGCCTGGCCTCCAGCAGTCGCTTCTGGCCCGGCCTTGCCGCGGCCTAGCTCCCTGCAGTGGCACGGCCTCCCCCTGGCCCTATCTGTGGCCAGGGGTGGGGCCTGCCAGGCAGCCAGCCTGGCCCCGGATCCCCGGCCGGGGCCGGGGTCACCACGGCTGCGGCTGGCTTGGGACTGGGCCCTGGATCCCCTGCCCGATTGGGTCGGAGATCTGGGGCACTGGCGTTGGGACTCGGGGCACGTGCCCCGGAGTGCCCAACACCAGCGGCGCCACTGCCGGTAACCTGTAATATAAACCAGGAGTCTTGTGGCACTTTATAAAGACTATCAAATTTATTTATCACATGAGCTTTCTTGGGAGAAAATCCCACTTTGTCGGATGCTTTGAAGATGGGGAACTTACAGAATGGGAGGACACAGGACTCCTGGCTTGTTTTGCTGAACTAGACTAACCCCTTTGGAACTTGCTAACCTGTAACACAGTTCTGAAATGCAAGATGGTTCAGTGCAATTCAGAGTATGGTTGTGTATACCACAAAGCCCATCTCCGAATGGGATTTGTGTGCAGTTTCAGTCTGGAGGGTAAGTCTTGAATGGACACACAGAGAATGAATTACCCTTTCAGCCTTAGGATGGCTGCTTCCAGGTCAATGTTGAGACATGCTGATATGGCAGTGCTGGGAAACGTGTGTTGCTACAGCCTATGCTGTCCCCATTGTGCGTATAAAGAGAGGAATTAATTCTTTAGGGCTGTCAAGGCAGCATCTTTCCCCAGCAATACATTCCAGTTCTCTAAAATAAGTCTCCCTGAACCCAAAGTGAAGGGTGCATGATCCAAAGATCAGGGCGTCTGTGGTGTTTGGGGAAATGTTCTTAGGATCTGGCAGTAGTTACCAGATAGACAAGTTTACTGCAGGTGTACAGAAATCAGGCAATATCCTATCTTTTACACTCCTCACTGCTGTTGGAAATAGTCTGTGCAGCTAACAGAAATAAATCCTGAAGTGGTGAGAGAATTAGAGCAATGATTAGCCATGCAGGAAACTGCTCTTAAGACAAAATACTTTACTAAAAAGCCAGCAGAAAGTTATTTATCAAATGGGAAGTCTAAATGCAAACCTAGTTCCAGATTCTGAGAGGAGCAGAACCTTGTGAGGGTTGAATCTCAGCCATGCTTCTCAGGGTTGGGTCCCTCCATCCCAGGTGAACAGTGGAAGCACATTTCAATAATCCTATTAACTGCAGGAGAAGAGGCTAAACCTAGGCCATTCAAAAAAGCAGACACCTCACTATAATTTGCGAGTGGCATATTGGAGCATGTGATATACAGCAGATATATCCAAGACTCTGAAGATGGTGTATCTCACAGCCCTTCTGGACTTAAACCTTAGATTTGTGCTGAGTAATTAGGGCGGTGTGGGAGGATGATCCTCCTGGGGAAGGGAGGTGCCATCCTATGGGAAGAGAGAGAGTGGTAACAAGGCTGAGGGCTGCTGACTGCCCTAGGCCTGATTTGAGCAACTCTGGGAAGAAATGCATAGATCCTGGATTTGGGCGCTTACAACTATTTGTGGAAGCACAAGGAGGAAGGAGAAAACTGCTGCTGGTCAGCGGCAGTAACCAGTGGCTCTTGTGGGATCAGTGGGTGAAAACCTGGCACCGAAGATTAGGACCAAGGAGCTCTCCAGAATGCTTTGATGGAAAAGCCTTGTGATTGGTGAAGGATGTCCTCCCAACGGGGTGAATGTTGCCCCTAACTGGGATGGGGTGAGGAAGGCAAAGTAAGGGGTCTGCCCTGAGAAGAGTCCTCGTCCCCCAATGGGAAGGCCCCAAGAGTCGGTAGATCTCCCCCCGTAGATGGGTGTGTGGGGTATTAGTACAGTGAGAGGTGAGGTGCCCTTGGGGTGTATGAGTGCAAGGGACCAAGAATGGCACAGCTCACTGAAAGAGTGCTCTTGGTCCTGGGGTACCGCACAGGGTATTGCCTGGGGGTGGGGGGGTGGCAGATTGGAACGGGACTACACTGATCTCCAGTACACTGGAATGCGAGGGGAGATGTGTTCATATCATGGAATTGGCAGGGTCAAAGGCTCCATCCTGGAATATGGAGGGGAGCATGGGCACATGAGGTGGGAAGGCAACCAGCAAGGGTGCACCCACCATTTACTGACTAGGCACCTGATAAGGAAAAACCGTTAACCCAGTGCCCACCAATACAACCCCAAAGGACAGGGCATTAACAGGGACATGGACAAATGAGAAAGAGTCCAGCGGAGGGCAACAAAAATGATCAAGGGGCTAAAGCACAAGACCTATAAGGAAAGACTGAAGGAACCAGGCTTGTTTAGCCTGCAGAAGAGAAGACTGACGGGGGATTTAATAGCAACCTTCAACTACCTGAAGGGATGCTCCAAGGAGGATGGAGCTGGGCTGTTCTCGGTAGTAACAGAGGACAGAACAAGGAGCAATGGTTTCAAGTTGCAGCTGTGGAGATCAAGGCTGGATATTAGGAAAAACTTTCTTACTAGGCGAGTGGTAAAGCATTGGAATGGGCTACCTAGGGAGGTGGTGGAATCTCCATCTTTGGAGATGTTTAAGGCCCGGCTGGACAAAACTCTAGCTGGGATAATTAGTGGGAGTGCTCCTCCTTTTTTTTGGCAGGGGGTTGGACTGGATGACCTCATGAGGTCCCTTCTAACCCTATGATTCTATGATTCCTCCCTGCCGTGCTGAGGCTGGAGCTTCTTTTAATGATTGGTCGCATGATTGACTGGACATGACAGCCAACGATACCTCAACTTCTCGGCACCATTTGGCTCAGACCCTAGATTCTTCAGAGTTCTCAGATGACGAGCCCGACCCAGACTCCACTCGCCGTAGTAGATCATGGATTCACTCTTTTTCTTCACCAGATGAGCACACCTTCGAGAGACCAATAGACTGCAACAAGGATTCTCGTACCCAGCAGGATCTACTCTGCCGTATGGCAGCAAACCTGAAGCTGGAGCTAGGGGTTGTCCAGGAAGAAACTAACCCCCTCTTTGATGTCAGTCATAGGGCCCACCCGCCAAGGTGTCTTTCCCCCTCCATGAAGGAATGTACAGCATTGTTAAGGCCAGACCTCATCCTCAATTCTGCCGGTGTCAAGGGTGGTGGACCGCAAGTATCACGTCCCTCAGGACAAATTCTCCTTCCTCTTCCAGCACCCCACCCCTAGATTGCTGGTTGTCAATGCCATAAACCAAAAGGAAAGACAGGGCTAATTGGGTTCCACTCCTAAAAATAAGGAGGCAAGGAAGCTTGACCTGTTGTGTAGAAAGGTCTACTCAACAGCAGCCCTACAGCTGCGCATATCTAACCACTCCGCCTTCATGACAAGATATGTCTTTAACCTCTGGAATGCCTTGCAAGGCTTTCACAACATCATCGCCTTAGGGACTTCGACACAATGCTCGAGGAAGGGGAGATGGCATCCAGGGATGCTCTGATGCCTATCTGGGATGCTGTAGATACAGCCGCTTGCACTATGGCTGGCTCCAAGGCTCAGGCTTGACACCACAACTGCAACTTACTTTTCAGGACCTGCCGTTTGAAGGTCCTGACCTCTTTGCTGAGTCCATGGATGTGAAACTCCATGGCATGAAGTACTCGAGAGCCATGCTCCGGTCGCTGGGGATGTACACCCTGCAATCCAGTAGATGCTCTATGAAGCCACATCAGCTTCTACAGCAACAGCTTCAGCAGTTGAAACAACAGTTCTTCTTCGAGCACTGCTCGGATACATTCAGTATTAGGTGTCTACGTGCCACAGCGCCGGAACTTTTTTTAGCCTTAGCCTGTCAGGACAGGGCTGGCAGCCACCGCCCCCTGGCCCTTGGAGGATTTCAATGCCTTCATCAAGGAAGATGCCCTGGCCTCTCACCATGCCTTTACAGTGGCTGTCGATGCCTCAAACACAGCCAGCCATGGCATTGTTATGTCTGTGGTTATGGACCGAGCAGCCTGGCTTCAGGATCTTGACCTCTCCCAAGACTTACAGTAGGCCATATTAGACTTCCCTTTAGAGGGACAGTCTCTCTCTTTACCTGCCCACTGACTCCCTGATCCGTGGCACCTGTGTCCATAGGTCAGCCCTCAGAGCCCTGGGTATGCCTACTCCCCAGGTGCCTCAATGTTCCCAGTCTACCACAACCCCTTGAACGCATGGGGAGGGGTCCTTGTTGTATCCCCCCCATACACACAACCGAAATGGCGATCTTTTAGGAGCCTTTGGACCGCGGGATGATGGTCCCCTTTCCTCAGTATAGGTGATCAACTCCAACAGGGTCGTTTCTCCCTCCATCAAACCCTTGAATGTCAGAGCAGAACCCTAAAAGCTTTTGCTAAATGCCCCCTCACAATCAGCCTTGGGACACCTCTTCCTCCTCTCTGGTAACAATGTGCGCCCCTCTTCCCTTCCCATACCCTTCGGGTCAAGTAAGGGCTTGGCCACTAGACAATTCTCCTCACATGCACTTGGTTCTAGTCGCATACGCCCTTGGAGGCTTGGTGGGAATCCAGAGGTCATAGAGGTATGCGAAGCGGGCACATGATGACCCCACAAAAAGAAAAACCACCATTATAGCCCTCTGGGACAAGGGCAGGATGCCTGCACCTCTGCCAACTCCTCATTTGGGCATACTGAAAGGGTACGCTCCCATGTTGCTATCCTGAGAGCACTCCCTCACCGTGTCGGCCTGCAATGGATCGGGGGGGGGGGATTATTGCAGGATGATGCTCCCTGCCCCCTAGGTGACGGGTAAGAGGGCAAGCTTATATTCCTTTGTCCTCTATCTTCTCCTGCCTCAACTCCCCAGGCAGTGCCACCTTTAATATTGGGGCCTGGCTCTTCAGATTCGTATTAGGCTTTTGCCTGAGGGATCCTCGAGTCTCACCGTAGGGGTTTTTGCCTTTTCAGCTCCTCCCCCTCCTCCCCAAGGACCTTCACCACTTTACAGTGGTCCTTCTGTACATGGACAGACCTCAGTTTAGCCCTTGACTGGAACCTCCTCTGCTCTGGTGCCTCTCTCTAACCAGGCAAGGGTCGCTCTCCCCTGAAAACCCTAGACTGCCATTTAGGATCTGCCTTGATTTTTCTATTGCATCCCTCTCCTCCCTAGAAGTGCAATGAAGGGAGATAGGCAGGGATAGAGCTCCTAACCACCAGTGTTTTTCGTACACCTGAGTGAGTCATTTGTTTTTCACCTGCAGCAGTGGGAGTCTGTTGCCATGGATCACGACTCCTTTCCTCAGGAGTCAATTCCTCTGGGATGGGGCAACCCTCCTACACTAGACAGTCTTGCTGGTGACAAGGATGTTCTTTGCTATTAGGATATAGCAAATTCCCCGACAATGAACCAGGGACTGCCCCTGTTGAAGTTATAGTCTCCTGGCAGAGTGGCAAATGGCCCCTCGGCACTCTCAGGCACGCCTTCTCTCGAAGGTCATGCACTTGGTTTGTCTGTAGGCGTTCGCCTGGCGGCCCACTGCTTCTTCATCCAGTTTTGCGTGCTATGCCATTTGTGGGTAGCTGTGCTGATGGCAGATAAGGTCCTAACTCCACCCACCTTCTACAGTACGGCTAACAGTCACCTAATACTGAATGTATCTGAGCAGTGCTCGAAGAAGAACGGTGGGTTACTTACCAGTAACCATCCTTCTTTGAGATGGGCTGCTTGGATTCATTCAGAGCCCTCCTGCCATCCCTGCTACTCAGAGTTAGTGACTAGTGGGAACTGGGGAGGAGCAGGGCTGGGGCCATATATATGGCCAGGGGGCAGCGGCTGCCAGCCCTGTCCTGACAGGCTAAGGCTAAAAGAAGTTCCAGCCAATTGTGTGCTGTGGCATGTAGACACCTAATACTGAATGAATCTGAGCAGCCCATCTCAAAGAAGGACGGTTACTAGTAAGTAACCCACCGATTCAACTGCAGAGTCCCTTCTGAGGTCCCTCCAATTTCCCCAGTGCCATCTTGTGGACTTGGACAAGGAGAAAGCCCGTTTGAGCAAGAGTGAGAAGTCTCATGCCCCACAATCAGGCAGGTGTGGGCAGGCCTCTGAATGCTCGTCGGGAAGCAAACAACACTTTTGATGGTTACCGCAAGGGCAGCAAACCCATGACCTGACCGGTCCCCAACTGCCTGCACTGCTTCACGCACCACTGGGCCAGCATCACATCCAACCAGTGGGTCCTTGAGACAACTGTGGAGGGATATCATATTCAATTCCTCTGAGTGACTCGGGACAGAAAACCGCCCCCTTGTCCAAACCTCAGGAACCTGGAACTGCTTCACTTGCTCGAGTTCGAATTCAAGAAACTCCTCTCCCTTAGAGCCATAGAAAGGGTTCCCAAGAGGGAGCGGGAGAAGGGTTTTATTCCTGACATTTCTTGGTCCCAAAACCCAATGAGGACCTTCGACCCATTTTAGATGTCAGAGCTTTAAACAAACACATAAGGAAAATAAGGTTCCACATGGTTTCCCTACCGCGGATCCTCCCATCTCTGTCTCCCGGGGATTGGTTTGCAGCCCTCACTCTAAAAGATGCCTACTTCTACATAGCCACATGGCCCCGTTGAAGGCAATACCTAAGATTCAGGGTGACAAAAGACCACTTCTAGTTCACCTCTCTCCCCTTCGGGCTCTCCCTGGCCCTCAGGGTGTTCACAAAGTGCATGGCGCCAGTCACAGCATACCTGCACAGACAGGGCATAAGAATCTACTCCTATCTAGGTGACTGGTTACTAGTCGGAAGATCGAGATATCAGGTAGAGCTCCACGTCAGAGCGGTAGTGAGGCCCTGCAGGTATCTGGGCCTCTGCATAAACTGAGAAAAGTCAAAACTCGGTCTGTCCCAGAACATAGAGTTCATAGGGGCGTGTCTGGATGCTCGCAAAGGGTCAGCATTCCTGCCCCTCCTGTGATTTCAGTCCATTTGTACCACCATTGTGGAGCTGCAGTCGTCCCGCGTAACCACAGCCCACCAATGCCTGCAGCTCCTCGGTCTCATGGCAGCCTCCACCTTCGTGATCCAGACGGCACGTCTGAGAATGAGACCTTTCCAGGTCTGGCTCTCCTCAGTGTTCCACCCACAGAGGGACCCCCTCAACAAGGTACTGTCAGTTCCCCAAGACACTCTGGGGACACTACAGGTTTGGAGGGATCCCCGTTTCACCATGGGGGGGGCATCCCTTTCAAACAGCTCAGGCCCTCAGTGACCTTAATAACAGATGCCTCAGACTCAGGGTGAGGGGCCCACATCTCTGGGGGAATCTCCACTCATGAGCTCTGGTCCCACATGGACGGCCCTCTCCACATAAATGTGAAGGAACTACGGACCATCAGACTAGCTTGCATGACCTTCCTCGACAAGATACAGGGCAGGTCAGTCCAGATCCTCATGGACAATACCACAGCCATGTTCTACACAAACAGGCAACGGGGGGTCTACTCCCTCTTGCTTTGCGAGGAGGCATGCGAACTATGGGAGTTGGCCATAGAATACAACTTTACCCCGGTGGCCGCCCACCTGCCGGGGGTGGACAAAGGGCTAATGGACTCGCTCAGCAGAAAGCCGCTAGCAAACCACAAATGGTCCCTCCACGACAGGGTGTTCTCCCTCCTGATAGACAAATGGGGCCCACCCCAGATAGACTTGTTTGCGACATGGAAGAATCGCAAGTGTCCCCACTTCTGCTCCCTCAGGGGCTGGGAGGAGGGCTCTCACAGCGACGCCTTCCTCATCAGGTGGTCAGGACCCCTGATATATGCCTTCCCGCTGGTTCCCTTGATACACAGGGTTCTCTTGAAGATTGACATGGACAGAGCGAACATGATATTGATAGCTCTGGACTGGCCCAGACAGCATTGGTTCCTACTCCTGCAGGACATGTTCATAGAGACGCCACTCCGCCTGCCACAGTGGGCGACCTCCTGACACAGGACTCGGGGCACCTTCCGCACCCGAACCCGGCTCACCTTCACCTGACAGCCTGGAGGGTCTCTGGCTCAGCGAGCAGGAGAGGCTCTGCTCAGACAGGATTAAGAAGGTCCTGGTTGGTAGCAGAAAACCATCGGGTCCACGTACGCAGCCAAATGGAAGCAATTCTCCATCTGGGCACGGACCAAAGGTGGAGACCCTGTATCAGAACCAATACACCTAATCCTTGACTATCTGTTAGACCTCAGAGAAAAAGGCCTCTCTTCTTCCTTGCTGAGAGTCCATTTAGTGGCAATCTCAGCTCTCCAGCTCTCTCCATGAGAGAGTGGATGAGCACTCAGTCTTTTCCCACCCTACTTCTGTCAGATTCCTTTTTCCCCAACCCTGTAAGCCCACCCCTCCGTGGGACCTGAATGTAGTACTCCGGGCAATGACAGAGCCACCCTATGAACCCTTGGACTCAGCCACCCTGCTGGTCCTGTCTTGGAAGGTGGCCTTCTTAGTAGCGATCACCTCGGCTAGAAGGTTTTGGAGTTGAAAGCCCTCTCCTCAGACCCCCCCTCTACAAGGTTCTACCCGGATAAAGTGGTTTTATGTCACCACCCAGCTTTCCTCCCTAAGGTGGCCACCCCCTTCCAACTTAACCAGGAAATTTGCCTGCCAATTTTTTTATCCAGACCCTCAGGTTATGGAGAATCAGAGGATGTGGCATACTTTGGACATGAGGAGATTGCTCCTGACTTACATCGAGTGCACTCGGCCATTCTGCAAGACCTCCCAACTATTTGTGGTGGTCACTGAACACGAGAGAGGTCTCCCGGTATCCTCACAGTGTATCTCCAAATGGATTGTGAACTGTGTTAAAGAGTGCTATGGAAGGTCAAACATGCCTCTTCCTGGGACTGTTAGAACCCACTCTACCAGGGCCCAAGCATCCTCAACGGCCTTCCTTGCCAAGGCCCTGATTCAAGAGATCTGCAGGGCTGCTAAGTGGTTGTTGATACATAACTTTACAATTCACTACGCCATTGTCCAACAGGCTAGAGATGCTGCTGCTTTGGGCAGAGCTGTACTCAATGTGGGTAGACTGTAACTCTTCCCACTGTCCATGGGTACAGCTAGCAGTCACCTGTAACTGAATGATGTGAGCAGCACTCAAAGGAGAATGGTGGGTTACTTACCAGTAACCATCCTTCTTCGAGATGGACTGCTCACATACATTCAGGCCCCTCCCACCATCCCCACTAATGGAGTTGGCAAAAGTATATGGGACTGGGAGGGTCAGGGTCACGGTCACCTATATAGCTGCGGTCGTGGCACAGAGGGGGCGTTGGCTACGTGCCCTGACCTGACAGGCTAAAGCTGAAGCCTTTCCAAGCTACCGTGTGCTGTGGCACATAGACACCTGTAACTGAATGTATATGAGCAGCCCATCTTGAAGAAGGGCGGTTACTAGTAAATAACCCACCATTTACCGGAGCACAGCACACATACACATTAATTTAGGGAGGTGCTGAAGAAGAATAAGGCAACCATTTTAAAATTGAAGGGAATTTCAGAGAGACAGAATGTAATTACCCACACTGAAATTAGGCAAGGACTTTGTGGCTGGCTCTGCTGCTTTGCTACAGGATAGCAACTTTAGACTATAAATGCTCATTTTCAGAGTTTATTTACATTATAGTAGCACAGCACCCCTCAACCTCTAGCTAGAATTACTCTGATACTGATGCTGGGCGGGGGGGGGGAGTACTAACTATTGAATCGTCACTACCACTCTTCACAGTGCTTCTTATTAACATTTATTTACATGCAACCATTTTAATAGATTATTTTAAGAACCTGAAGAGGCATAGACTGGAAAATCAGCAGTTCCATGTTTCATGTTCATTTAGGAGGCCAACAGATTGTAGTTTCCTGGCCTATGGTGATTAGCTATGTCATGGGAATGCAAAGGATGATGTTTGGAGCTCAGGGAAGAGAGTAGGAAAGGTTGTGAATGCATTAGTCATTGTTGCCTCTAACTGGGTCACTCTTGGTTAGCTATGAATGGAAGTCTTGAAGACTGTACAACTCTCCCACTCTTTCTCCTTGCATGTTAGCATTTAGCCTCAGAGAGTGTGGGAATGGGTGTGTGGATTGAATCGGAATGATCACAGCAAAGCCACAAAGGATAAAGTTTGTTCTGCTTTCATGATCTAAAATTCTAAGAACATGACTAGACATACAGCACTGCAGAGGTACTAGTATGTCTGCGATGCTGCAGCATGTCAGGGGGAGATGCCCTATGCTGTTGGAACATAGCTCTCCAGTTGGCATAACCCTCCCCCCATGAGTGCCAGAACTTATACTGACAAAGTGGTAGTTTAGACGTAACCTGAATAAGGAGTCTTGTGGCACTTATAGACTAACAGATTTATTTATAGCATGAGCTTTCGTGGGAGAATATCCCACTTAGTCAGACGCTTTGAAGAAGGAGAACTTACAGAATGGAATGAAAATAAATGCAAGGCGGCTATCCCTTTGGAAACTACATACAAATCAGGGACAGACACATCACCACCACCCTGTACTGAAAACCTACTGATCGGTATAGTTACCTACATCCCTAGAGCTTTCAACCTAAACACACCACACGATCCATTGTCTACAGCCAAGCCCTAAGATATAACCGCATCTGATGTAATCCCTCAGACAGAGACAGACATCTTGAAGATCTCTATCAAGCATTCTTGAAACTACAGTACCCACCTGGGGAAGTAAGAAAACAAATTGACAGAGCTAGATGGGTTCCCTGAAGTCATCTACTACAGGAGAGGCCCAAGAAAGAAAACAACAGAACACCAGTAGTCACCACATACAATCCTCAAGTCAGACCTCTGCATCAGATCATTAAGGACCTACAGCCAATTCTAAAAGATGATCCCTCACTCTCTCAAGCATTGGGAGACAGACCTCTCCTTGTCTACAGACAGCTGCCCAATCTTAGACAGATACTCACCAGCAACTACAAATCTAACAACAGAAACATTAAAGCAGGCACACACCCCTGCAAGAAACCTCGCTGCCAAGTCTGCCCACATATCTGCACAATAGATACCATCATAGGTCCTAATCAAGCCTGCTACTCCATCAAAGGCTCATTTACCTGCTCACCTACTAATGTGATCTATGCCATCATGTGCCAGAAATGTCCCAACACCTCATACGTTGGACAAACAGGATGATTGCTGCGCAAAAGAATAAATGAACATAGAGCTGATATCAGAAATCACAAACCAAAGAAACCAGTTGTTGAGCAATTCCATCTTTCTAATCACTTGATAAATGATTTGTTAATGACTGTCGTCAGAGATGTGACTGGGACATCAAGACTTCAAAGAGAAACAGCTGAACTCGAATTAATATGCAAACTAAATTCTGTGAAAGCAGGATTGAATCGAGACTATGGCTGTGTTCACACAGTACTTTTGTTTTGAAACAACCTCGTTGTTTCGAAAAAAAAAAACCCATGTTCACACGATGCACAGTTGTTTCGAAACAAGGGGAAGCCCTTGTTTCGAAACAACTG
>ML681988.1:6226151-6265434 GCA_007922195.1 Podocnemis expansa | reverse complement strand
CAGAGGAAGCGAAATAGCAGGTTCACAGTGTGAACCTGCTATTTCGTTTCCGGCTTTCTCTCTTATTTCAAAATAACATTTTGCTAATTTGAAGAATGTTGTTTCGAAATAAGATGTTATTTCGAAACAAGTTGTTTCGACACAACTTGTTTCGAAATAACCCTGTGTGTGTGAACACAGCCTATGAGTTCTTTTCCCATTATAAAGGGTAATTTGACTTCAGGCTTCCCAAGGTTTGAACCTAACAACTGCTCTGATTTGCTGTTACTGTATGACCTGATCCTATGTTTTACACCCCCTTGCATTTGTTTTCTTTCCATTCTGTAAATTCACCCATCTTAGAAGCATCTGACGAAGTGGGATTATCCCCCATGAAAGCTCATGCAAAAAATATGTCTGTTAGTCTTAAAGTGCCACACGACTCCTTGCTTTTTGCTGGACTAGACAAACGACTATCCCTTTGGAAAATGTTCCAGTACCGCCAATGAGGGCAGAAGGAAGGAACTGGGAAGGTCAGGTTCAGGGTCACATATATAGCCACAGTTGTGGCATGGAGGGGGCTTTGGCCGCTGACTCTGAGCTGACAGGCTAGGGCTAATGACTTTCTGGATTACTATGCACTGTAGCACATAGATACCTGTAACTGAATGATGTGAGCAGCGCTCAAAAAAGAACTTGCTCTTCCTGTGCATGCTCTTTTGGACCTTGCCATGCCATGGCTCCATGAAAAGCAGAAATGAGAGACAATCAGAAGATAAGAACATTCTTAGAATCAAACCCTTCACTCACATGAAGGCAAAATTACTTTGTCACTAACTTAGGTCTAGTTTATGCTTGCTGCACTTTTCAGTGGCAGTCAACAGGAGATACATAAGGCACGTAAAATACGTTGCGTATCATCCGTCACCTTACTAACTCTCACTTATATTCTTGTATACGCTGTGCTAAATTGACTGGAAATGCCATCTGGTTGATTTAGCTCTACTCCAGTTACGGGCTGGAGTTACAGCACAGAGCCAGAGGTTGATTGAGCAGACCAGTCAGTCGAAAATGGAAGAGAGTACTGATGGCAGCAAATTTGCCATTGTCAGTGACATATCCCTAGACTGGACTTTCAAAAGTGCTAAATGATTAAGCATCTGAGGTGTTAATGCAGCATATGTAACTGGATCACACTGGAAGCAGTGTGCAACAGAGGGATTTGCTCAGTGACTGGCACAGTAATTGGTTCCTGCAAATGTGTACAGTCTGCTGTATGTCTGTTGGTGACCAGCTTCTTATTTTAATGTGGTGTAAAGTCTTCACAGTTATAAGCCCGAAGAAAGCAGAGTCCAACATGCAGTTCTTTATACAAAAGCCAGGGATTTAAAAATAAACTAATGTGAAAATGGCTTCTAAAATGTATCAGCCAAAGTGCTCTCAAAACCCAGGATAATGCACCACTAAACTTCCAAAGCCATTTTTGTCCTAACTGGGTAAGTTGTCTTAGCGCCCAATCTAGCTCTCATTGCAGTCCAAAGAAATTCTTCAGTGGAGCCCAGGAAGCACTCACTCAGACAGAGCCATAACACTGATTTTTGGTGGCTGGGGTGTGTTCTGATCAGAACGTGCCCCATCCCATTAGTGGCACTTAGATCTGGTGCCGCGAAAGCCGCCCCTTTAATAGAGCGGCTCCATTGAGCTGCTCTGGGCTGCCTGGGGCTTTGCCCTGTCAGCCCCACTGTAGTTCCGGCTCTGCACTCAGGTCAGGCCCTTAGTGAACTATGTAAATTAGAGCTTTGTCTGAGATGGACAGCAGCTCCTGCTGAAGCTCAAGCACCACCATAGCAGTGTCATATGGACATAGGATAATTAGATACTGAACATTATTTCAATACTGTAATGTGCACAGACTGCCAAGTTCTCTTTCTAGCTGAAATATGGCCCAAATATCTGCTAATATTCTGCATCATTTTCAAACACATGCATGTTCATCCCATTGTTTTAGAAACTATGTTGTGTGTATAACTTTGAATTTTGCAGAAACATTTTTCATGTTTTTACTTCAGAAACATACATCGGTAGAGATATCCAAAGCAGTCTAGGGGATCTAGCGACATGGATTTCTCCCATGAAAGCTCATGTGATAAATAAATTTGTCAGTCTTTAAAAGTGCCACAGGAGTCCTTGTTTGTTTTGATGAACTAGACTGTCACGGCTAATGGTTGGTTACTTGCCAGTAACCGTCCTTCTTCGAGATGGGCTGCTCACATACATTCAGTTGCAGGTGTCTACATGCGCAGCGCACGGTAGCTCAGAAAGTCTTTAGCATCAGCCTGTCAGGTCAGGACACATGGCCAATGCCCCCTCCGTGCCGCAACCGCAGCTATATAGGTGACCGTGACCGTGACCCTCCCAGTCCCATATACCTTTCCCAACTCTGTTAGCGGCGATGGTGGGAGGGGCCTGAATGTATGTGAGCAGTCCATCTTGAAGAAGGATGGTTACTGGTAAGTAACCCACCGTTCTCCTTCGAGCGCCGCTCACATCATTCAGTTACAGGTGGCTGCTAGCCATACTCGAGCATTGTGGGAGGTGTTACAGTCTACCCACACTGAGTACAGCTCTGCCCAAAGCGGCATCGTCCCTAGCCTGTTGGGTAATGGCGTAGTGCATTGTGAAGTTATATATCAACAACCACTTAGCAGCCCTGCAGATCTCTTGGATCAGGACCTTGGTGAGGAAGGCTGTAGAAGACGCCTGAGCCCTGGTAGAGTGGGCTCTCACAGTTTCTGGAAGAGGCATGTTTGACCTTCTGTAGCAGTTTTTGATGCAGTTTACAATCCATTTGGAGATGCACTGAGAGGACACTGGGGAACCTCTCATGCATTCAGCGACCACCATGAACAACTGGGAGGTCTTATGGAAGGGTCGAGTACGCTCGATATAAGTTAAGAGCTCTCTCCTCACATCTAAGGTGTGCCACCGTCTCTGCTTTTCTGTGACTTGGGGGTTGGGATAGAAAACCAGCAGGCAAATTTCCTGGTTAAGGTGGAAGGGGGTGGCCACCTTGGGTAGAAAAGAAGGGTGGTGACAGAGGACCACCTTGTTCAGGAAGAACATCGTATATGGGGGTTCAGAGAAAAGAGCTCGCAACTCTGAAACCCTTCTAGCTGAGGTGATTGCTACTAAGACAGTCGCCTTCCATGATAAAACTAGCAGGGTGGCTGCATCCAAAGGTTCATACGGCGGCTCTGTTAATGCCCGGAGTACATCGTTTAGATCCCACTGAGGGATGGGCTTATGAGGGTGGGGAGAAAGCTTTTCCACCCCTTTCAGGAACCTGTGAGATATGGGGTGTGAAAAAACTGGGGCCCCTTTCATGAAGGGGCAAAAGTGCTGCTAAGTGGACTCTCAGTGAGGACAGCAACAGGCCCTTTTCTCTAAGATCTAGAAGATAGTCCACAATTGTATGGATTGGTGCTGTGATGGGACCTATGCCTTTGTCACAGGATCATGTGGAGAAGCGTTTCCATTTGGCCATGTATGTGGACCTAGTGGACTGTTTTCTGCTACCAACGAGGACCTTCTTAACCCTGTCCGAGGAGCACCTCTCTTGCTTGCTGAGCCAGAAAGCATCCAGCCTGTCAGGTGCAGGAGGCCTGGGTTCAGGTGCTGAAGGCACCCTGAGCCCTGTGTTAGGAGATCTTCCCACTGAGGGAGGCGGAGCGGAGTCTTTATTGACAAATCCAGCAGGAGCAGAAACCAGTGTTGTCTGGGCCAGTCCGGAGCTATCAGGATGACGTGTGCTCCATCCGCAAGGACCTTCAGTAGCACTCTGTGGATCAGGGGAATTGGGAGGACGGCATAAATCAGGACCCCCAACCAACTGAGGAGGAAGGTGTCGCTGAGTGAGTCCTCCTCCTGACCCCAGAAGGAACAGAATTGGAGGCATTTGCGGTTCTGTTTAGTGGCAAAGAGGTCCACCAGGGGAGGTCCCCATCTGTCTGTCAACAGGGGAAATACCTTGTTGTGAACAGACCACTCGTGAATCGCTAGGGTTTTCCTGCTGAGTGAGTCTGCTTAGCCGTTGTCCACCCCCAGTAGATGGGAGGCAACTGGCTTTAAGTGGTGATCTATTGCCAGCTGCCACAGTTTGCATGCCTCCTCGCATAGGGCCGAGGAGCATACCCCCCCCCCTTGCTGGCTAGTATAGAACACGGCAATTGCATTGTCCGTGAGGAGCTGGACCATTTGTTAAGGAAGGTCATGCAGGCCAGTCTGTTGGCTGGTAGTTCCTTCACATTTATGTGGAGAAGTTTGTCCTTGGGGTTCCAGAGACCCTGGATGGAGAGGCCCCCAGACAGATGGGCTCCCCAACCTGAGTCCGAAGCTTCTGTTATCAGGGTCACTGAGGGTTTGGGCTCCCTGAATGGAATACCCCCCATTGTGAAGCAGGGGTCCCTCCAGATTTGGAGGGATTCCAGGACATGCTGGGGAACCGAAAGTAAAGATGGTCTCTCCATGGCTGGAACATCGTGGAGTACCAGAGCTGGAAGGGTCTTATCCTCAAGTGTGCTGTCTGGATTACCGAGGTGACAGCTGCCATGTGGCCCAGAAGCTGCATACACAGGCGTGCTGTGATTAGTCTCAGCGCTTGCAGTTCCATAATGATGGTGCAGGTGGACTGAAATCTTGATGGGGCAAGGATGCCGTGCCTCGATGGGCATTTAGTTGCACCCCTATGAATTCTATGTCCTGAGTGGGCCAGAGCTTTGACTTCTTTGTGTTTATGCAGAGACCAAGGAATCTGCAAAGCTTTACTACCAGTTTGACGTGATGTTGTACTTGGCAGCCAGACTTCCCTACTATGAGCCAATCGTCTAGGTAGGGGTAGATTTTGATGCCCTTACTGTGTAGGAACGCTGCCACCAGTGCCACACATTTTGTAAACACGCTGGGGGCCAGCAATAGCCCAAAGGGAAGAGAGGTGAACTGATAATGGCTCTATGCCACCACAAACCTGAGGAAGCTTCTGTGGTGGGGTTGGATGGCTATGTGAAAGTAAACATCCTTTAGGTCGAGGGCTGCGAACCAGTCTCCCAGGGACAGGGAGGGAACAATCTGAGACAGGGTAACCATGCGGAACTTTATTCTCCTTATGTACCTGTTTACCTCTCTGAGGTCTAGAATAGGCCATAGATCCCCATTGGGTTTGGGGACCAGTAAGTATTGGGAGTAAAACCCGTTGCCCCTTTCCCACTTGGGAACCTTTCCTTTGGCCCCGAAGGAGAGGAGTTTTTGGCATTTGGCCTCGAGCCAGCATAACTGTTCTTGGTTTCCTGGTGCTGCTGGAGGGGGTGGTTTTCTGTCCCAAGGGGTTGAAAGGAACTGGATGTGGTATCCTCTTGCCACCGTGTTAAGGACCCACTGGTCTGATGTAATGTGGGCCCACCGGCAAGCAAAGTGGCGCAGGCAGTGGGGGGAGAACAGGGACCTTGGTGCGCTGCCCTCGAAGGGACCATCAAAAACGCTGTTTATGGCCTGAGGAACGGTCAGACCTCTGTCCACACCTTCCGGACTGTGGGGCGTTGAGCTTTCCCCCCTTACCCTGGATGGTTCTTGTCCTTATCCAGGTCCCCAAGAGATCTTGGGAACTGACTCTGCAGTTGAATCTGCTGCTTTAATTGCTGTAACTGCTGTTGGAGCTGTTGATGTGGTCTCGTCAAGCACCTGCTGGATTGTGGGGTGTATATCCCTAGGGAACAAAGCGTGGCCCTAGAGTTCTTCATACCGTGGAGCTTTGTATTTGTGGATGAAGCAAAGAGGTCAGGGCCTTCAAAGGGGAAGTCTTGGATAATTTGCTGCATCTGCGCAGATAGGCCTGAGCCTTGGAGCTAGGCCGACTGATGCATGATGACTCCGGAGGCCATGGTGTGGGCTGCTGTATCCACTGCATCCCAGGTTGCTGCCAGGGCATCCCTGGATGCCCTCTCCCTTTCCTCTAGCATTGCTTTGAAGTCTCTCAGGCGCTCCTCAATGATGGCTGTGCAGAAGTTTTGCATGGCCTCCCACAGGTTAAAGTTGTAACCCGTCATTAAGGCTGAATAGTTGGAGATACGTAGCTGGAGGGCCGCAGAGGAGCATAGGCTGTGTTCACACAGCCTCCTTATTTCGAAACAACAGAGGTTGTTTCGAAATAAGGTTTCAGCTGTTCACACGACGCACAGTTGTTTCAAAACAAGGGGAAGCCCTTGTTTCGAAACAACTGTGTTGTTTTGAAGCAAGTTAAACCCCATTTGGGGTCGAAACAAACTTGTTTAGAAACCCTTGTTTCAAAACAAGGCGTGTGAACATGTTGTTTCGGAACAAAGTGTTCCGAAACAACATTGGATCCTCAGCACCCTGGCCAGGGAACCCTCAGGTCCTTGGCCAGGATGCTGAGGGCTGTCCCTCAGCCCCAGAAGGGGGTTGCAGCCCCAGAAAGGGGGCTGCAGCCTCCGGCGGGGTGGCGGGGGGTGAACCCCTGCCAGGCAGCTCAGCCAGCAGCCTGGGCTGCACCCCTGACACCCCCGGCGGGTCAGGAGCGCCGAGCCCAGCCGACAGCCTGGGCTGGTCCCCCGACACCGCCTGCAGGTCGGGGGCGCCAGGCTCAGCCGGCAGCCCGGGCTGCTCCCCTGACCCGCTGGCAGTGTCGGGGGGGGCATCCCGGGCTGCCGGCTCAGCCCGGCGCCCCAGCTCCGGCGGCGGGCTCCAGCGCCCCACAGCCGCTCGTCCCCCCCCTCCGCCGGGGGCTGCACCCCCCTTTCTGGGGCTGCAGCCCCCTTTCTGGGGTTGCAGGGTGAGCTGCCGCAGTGGCTCACCCCCAGGGGGCTGCAGCCCCCTGGACCAGGTACCAAAATAGCAAGTTCACAGTGTGAACTTGCTATTTCGATTCCCTTTTTTTTTTTCCTTATTTCAAATTAACATTTTGTTAATTCGAAATAAGTTGTTTCGAAATGAGGGTTATTTCAATATACGGTTGTTTCGAAACAACCGTATCGAAATAACCCGCTGTGTGAGAACACAGCCATAGCTTCCTCCCCAGGAGGTCAAGCTTCTTTACCTCTTTGTTTTTGGATGTGGAGCTCGGCTGGCCCTGTCTCTCCCTTTGGTTTATGACATCAACCACCAAAGACCTTGGGATGGGGTCATGAAATAGGAAGGAGAACCCGTCAGGAGAGATGCAGTATTTCTTATCCGCAACCTTGGACACTGGCGGGATCGAGGATGGCATTTGCCAGCGTTCTTGGACCATGCGATATACTCCCCAGTGTAACGGGATTGCCATCCTTGCTGGAGGGATTCTACGGCAAACATCGAAGAGGGAGTCATCCTCCTCTTGGATTATTCCTAATTTCAATTTAAGGTTTGCCGCCATACGGCAGAGTAGGTCATGCTCAACGCAGGGATCCCCCTTGCGGTCAGCGGACGTGTCGATTAGAAGCTCATCTGGTGATGAGGAAGATTGGGCCCGGGATCTACTGCGTTGCATAGAATCAGGATCAGGTTTGTTGTCAGAGAGGTCTGAGGACTCTGGTGGAGGCGACCGGGCATAGCGGGGTGAGGTGTCATCAGTTGTTGTGCTCAGCCAATCGAGAGTCCACTCGTTATGGCACAATGTTGTTAGAGCCATAGGTGCAGTGGGAAGCACAGACACCTCCCCATGTACCTGTGGTCTTGTTGACATCACTGAGCTTGGGGATGGGGAGCTCTTGCACAGTGTCTTTCTTCGGTGCTCCTCCTGAGAAGGGGAGGGGCGGTCCCCGGAGGATGATCTGGAAGACACTCCACCTGATATCCGGGAGCCTGGTACTGAGGACTCTTCATAGGAGCGGTGGAGAGAGATTCCCTGTCCATCTGTACCTGACTGTGGTACCGGTGGAGGGCTGGGCGGTGCTGTGCTGGGTCCCGGAGTTGGGCTAGCCGCTAGTACCTGGTTGCAGATCGGTGCCGGGTCAGAGGTTAGCATGGAGCAGGATGCTGATACCAGTGTTGGTGCCGAGTCAGATGACGGTACCGGGCTTGTCGGTACTGGGCCTGGCAGTACAGGATCTGGCGGTACCGGGTTTTATGTTGGTACCGGGCTTGACATCGGTACCATGAGGGGCAGTACCATGTCCTATGGTACCAGTGGAGACGATGCCGCCTTGGTCTTCTTCTTCTGCACCAGAGCTGGGTTATGGTGCCCTTGTTGGGCCGTCGGGGGTGCCTGTGCCAGTACCTGTCTTGGTACAGCTGAGGGGCTACCTAGTGACCGATGATATTGGTGCTGGAGCAGTACCATAGCAGGTCAGGGTCTTGAGCCTGGTACCAATGAATGATGGTGGGGTTCCTGAGGCCAAGCCAACCGGGAATCTGGCGGAGCACTCATGGCCTGGCTGGTTTCAGAGATGGTTGCTCCACTCCCTGAGATCAAGAGAAGGCGGCGCTCCCTTTCCAAGCGGGTTCTCCGCTTGAAGGACCAGTAAATGGAGCATTCCACCATGAGGTGGGACTCACCCAAGCAAGCGAGGCATTTCTTGTGTGGGTCGTCCATTGGAAAAGCCCTGCAGCATTCCAAGCACGGCTTGAAACCAGGAATCTTGAATTTTGCACGAAAGACAGGCACTTGCGTTTTGCAAGTTTATGCTGATCCGAACTGATGCTGATGGCAGAAGAAGGAACTGGGAGGGTCAAGGTCACAGTCACCTATATAGCTGTGGTCGTGGCGTGGAGGGGGCATTGGCCGTGTGCCCTGACCTGACAGGCTAACGCTAAAGACTTTCCAAGCTACTATGCACTGTGGCACGTAGACACCAGTAACTGAATGATGTGAGCAGCACTTGAAGGAGAACCCTTTGTGTCTGAATATTCTAGGCTGCTTTGAAACTCTCAACTTAAAGTTTTATTTCACATTCAGTGTCTTTGGCATTGGAACTTTATCATTGACCTGAATGGAGACCATATATTTTTCACAGGCAAAATATTTCTTTGTAATATTCCTCTGCACTCTTAGGTCCTAATTCTTTGGTGCAATTTGGTAGCCTCAGGGCTGCTCTGAGTTATGTCTAGCTGCCTATGGACCAGAAGAACTATTTGGCAGGCAAGGATTATTGAGTTCCAGGGAGACTTAACCCCCTTCTCATAGAAGGTAGGTAGATGACATCCCCTGCTATCTACAGCAGTCCTCAGGTATTTCTACATTAAATATGGTTTGGTATAAGGAATACTGCACATACTGATGTAATATTACCTATGACAACTAGCAAGATTTTATGCAGTACCACTATAAGTGAGTCTGAAATATTAGCATCACATGCTCCTTGTGGGTATTAGAGCCTTTTAAAAAAATTCTTGATTGATTTGCTTCCTATATAGGTAAGTTATCATATATTTATCATACATTTTGGCAATGATATATATTCTTTTGTTCTGCAAAAAGTAGGCACCAGTATAAATATATAGGAAAAATAACAACAACAAATGCCCTCTGAAAGGCCTAATGTACACTTGGTACCAAATTACGGTTTGCCCTCCACTGGTCAGACACTGCTCTCACTGAAGTTAGTGGACAAGCTGCCACTGATTTCAGTGGATTTGGTTCAAACACCAAACTGGGATGGTGTTTCACATTGTAAAATTATTCCCTTCTTTGTAATATGCAAACCTACCACTGTCTTTTGTGTTTAAAAAGGAAAAAGAAAAAAGACTGCCATGCCTACTGTTTTCAAATCCAGTTAGCATCTCTTTGTCTGTAAGGTAGCATTCTTGTTTACAAAACCTCCTACAGCAAACAATTCACATTACTGGTTGCTGAGTCACCAGACTAAGGCTCAGCCATCTTTTCTGCTTTGAAGCTTCCAACACACAGTCTTCCCTGGAATCCTCATCAAGAAGGTCCATGGCTGCCCTGAATACACTCTGTGGGAGCCAAAAGAGACTTCTCTCAGTGATGTCTTGTTAAAAATTCCTGATTGGTCTGCATTGTGCCTGATCTTTAGCCCCATGTGAATGAGAATGGTCCACTGGCAGGTGGCCTGAGGGTTAGGTATGAATAGCTACAATTGTCCTGATGTCAAAAGGATCAGGCAAGAAGCAGGAACAGGAGTTAAAAGGGGAAATATAGTAGGTGAGAAGAGGGGAAAATTCTCCCTACTGAATTAGTCCTTTTTTATTGTATATATACAGTAGTCTTGTCTCTCTGTCTTTCAGTCAAAGGCATTTTTTCAGTGCAAGTTCCCCCATCTTCAAAGCACCTGAGAAAGTAGAATTTTCTCCCAAGAAAGCTCATCCAATAAATAAATTTGTTAGTCTTTAAGTGCCACAGGACTCCTTGTTTGTTTTATATCCTCAGTGATGATAAGGGAAGTCTTTCTTCCAGGTTATCTTACAATATGATTAGGCTGGTGTGAACTCAGGTTCTTCTTTGAGTGCTGCTCGGATGCATTCAGTAATAGGTGTCTCCATGCCAGAGTCCCAGATTGGTCGGAAAAAACTTGTTCTAGCCTGTCAGAAGAGGGGAGGCGGCCACCACCCCTTGCACCACCCATGGCTACATATACGGCTGCCTCCCCAGCCCCTCCTCAGTTTCATTTCTTCCTCCTTGCGCGTCGGATCTGGAACGTTGGCTCCTTGCTAATCGCAAGCAGCCTGTCTTTTCGTTGGATTCACTGTCTGGCAGGGCACATCTCCTTTGTGGATTTAATTCCACTGCAAGAGCCCAACACTGGACCAGAACATCGCATCGATGATGCTGGGGTTTAAACCCTGTGCCGAGTGTGGCAAGGTCTTCCGCTGGGACGACCCCCATGGGAAGTGCCTCAGGTGCCTGGGCAAAGACGACATGGTCTCCGTGTGTTCCATTTGTCTCTCCTTTAAACCTTGATTGATTAAGGAGAGGGAACAGCGACACCGTTCCCTAGCCTCAGAGGAGGCTCGGCACCCTTCACCCGAGGCCTCGGGTGAGAGCTGGGCACCAAGACCCAGCTCCCAATCAGAGGGGGCAAACTGGCCTTCATTTTGAAGGCCTGGGTTCACCCAGGACACTCACCTTCAGCTTCCAGCCCTCCACCTTCTATCTCAGCAGGGGCAGGCACCACTCCACCAATGGCACTGGGCTGGGAATCCCAATCCCCGCCCCCCCCCTCCAGCCTGGAACAGGGACCTTCTAGGGGTTCCAAACGGCCCTGGTGCCACACATCGGCTCCATCACCCTTCCAGTTTCGACCACAAGTGGTCCCCTGAGGGCACTTCCCCCCTCTGCAGTGGACCCCCGGTGCCACGCTGTCCCCTGCACTGGAGTCCTTCATGGGCAACCTTCTGCTGCACTTTGATCTGCTGCGCCAGGCCACAGCCCACTTAGGTATGGAGGTGAAGCCCCTGAGCCTCACCCCTGATACCCTGTTTGGACCGGCATTCACCTCCACGGTGCCTTTAGCAATCCCACCCCACTTGAGTGTGTGGGACCTTGCACGCTCCCAGTGGCAAAGTCCAATCTCCGTCCCCCCGGTTTCAGATACAGCGAGCATGAAATATTGGGTAACTGAATCGGACTACTCCTTGCTTGCTGGCCAGCCAGTCCCCGCCAGGGACCCCTTCCCTGGCTCCAGGGAGACCAAGGAACTGGATTTGTTAGGCTGCAAGGTATATTCCTCATCAGCTTTTTAACTGCGGGTGGCAAACAACAAGGCTATAACCAGTAGGTACTTGCTGGATGTCTGGGAGTCCCTTGGGAGATTTAGGAGTATACTCCCGCCCAAGGCCAGGGATGAGTATGATGCCTTCTTGGAGGAAGGAAACATAATCTCTCAAGACCTCCTTCTTTCAGCCTGCGATGCAGTGGACACTGCAGCTTGCACCATGGCCTCAGCGGTTGCCCTATGTAGGGTAGCATGGCTCAGGGAGGCTAGAGCACCTCCTGACGCTCAGCAGGCAGTCCTTGACCTGCCTTTTGAGGGGAATATCCTGTTTCCCCTGGAAACCCTCTCCGTGGTGGGTACGGCCCAGGATCCTCAGGGAGAAGCCAAGTATTTTGGCTTCCTCCCTCCAGGACCCAGCCCCCCGACTTAGCTTTCCAAGTCCCTGGGCGGGGCAACCTCCCTTTTCCCCTTTCGCCTCACTCATGGTGGAAGGAGGGCCTTCTGTCACCACTCCCCTGGGAGGGGCCCCTCTGACCATTACCCTCTTTACCCTTGGTGTGCAGGGGGCCCCCGAGGCGTCATTGTTGCAGATGGACACCCCTCCCCCCCTTTTTTCCCCCATAGAGAAGACAGGCCTGAGGGGAACCACCCCGATCCCTCCCCATTCTATCCCTCCCTCAATTGCGGGACCAAAGATTCAATCGGAATGCTGGGGCTGACAATGTATGATGCCCACCTTTGGTGCCGGTATTCCAATACCGTAGTCACCACCAATCCCACCCCCAACTCCTGAAGCAGCGACTTCCCTGAGGATGAAAGCCACCCCTCTCCTACTCCTAACAACCCTCTTTCCGGAAAACTCCCCACCACGGTCCCACCCTAACCACTCGTCAAGGGATGGAGACACATCTCGCTGTAGCCCAGCTACAGCAGGTTTCCGAGACGCGCACATCCGAAGCCTACTTGCAACAGGACTGTGCCTGTGGCCATGACGTGTGTCCCAGGTAGGCCCCCTTGCTCCGGGTTAGGGGAAGGGGAGGGGATGTCCCGGGTCACATCACCGTCTTCTGCGCTGTGACCCAACCCTCCCCCCCTTTTTTCAACAAGACCTTCCTCTGCGCATTAAGGGGACACATTTGTGTAGTAATTCAGCTACCTGGATAGCTACTTCATTAGGAAGGGACCTCTACAGGGGGTTTTACCCCTGCACAGGCCCTAGGTACAGCCCACCCACCCCCCTTTTCCACCCTCACACGGCTCCTCGTCTCTGCCCTATGGTCATCTAGTGGGAGCCAGGGGCCCGTCTCAGGAACCCTCATCTTGGTCTACCGCCTCCGAAGTAGCCCACGCTTTCCTGACCTCACCAAAGTACGGCCGGGGTCATCCTTTTTAAACCCTGAAGGGGAAATACCTTGCTGTGTATCATAGGTTGGGAAACTGCATATGGCCTTATCCCTTAGAGTGCCCTCCCATGTGGCTCCTGCCTCAGTACCCACTGCCCCCTGGACAGTTGTCTATGGCAGACAGAAGGTTCCCTGCTTCCAGGGCACTTGTATCATTCCTTGACCTATGGTCTTACTCCCTAGCATGGGCCCCTCCCCTTTTCTGCTCTGCCCCCTGCAGGACCATCCCACTACACCGCACGTAGGCCCTTGATGCTACAGCGTTTTCCCCATGCGCGTTGGTGATGCCTGGTCTGTCTGCGGTTCCTGTTTCCTTTCTTAAGAACCTGCTTACTCCCACTGCTGTTATGATGGCGTGACACACAGAACCCAGTCTGTACAACATGTAACAGTTTGGGGCTATACCACTTTATTCGCTCTTTGGCTCTCCCTGGGGAGGAAACTTCTTTGGGTTCTCTGATCCCGAGGTGGCTGTCAGAAGTGGCAGCTGCCACCTTGTTACGGCCCATTCTCTAGCTCAAGAAGGACCCTCCCCTGGCAGCGGAGTTCTTCACTATCCATATATTGAAGAGTTTTTCCACCCTGGCAGCCCTGACATGGCAAAGTGGTAGCATTCTCCCTCAGGAATGGACCTTAGATACTGAGTCTGCAGTTCTTCTCAACCCTCCTTCAACGTCTCGGTCTCCGAGGGGCTGTCTAGATGGTAGTAGAGTTCTTTGCCGTCCTTTTTCCTTCCCCTCACAGTTAGTGAGAGTTTCGATGGGCAAAACCCTGCAAGCCTAGACCAACGGGGCCCCTACCTTACATTCTAGCTCCCCGCAGCCCTCAGTAGGCAGTTTTCGCCAACATTGCCTCAGGCCACCATGCAGTCAGCACCTTTCCAGGGCCTCCTGCGAGAGCCCGGTCATGGTACTAGTTAGCTGAATCTGCGCTCCTGTGCTACCAGGTAGTGAAGTAGCACACCGTAGGCCTGTCCTGCTTGGCTCGACCCTATACGTCGGGGCTGATGTCCCATGGTCTTCTCAGTCACCTTCGAGCCTACCTCACAACCTTGTATCCTTTCCTCCTTAACCAGATGGCTTACTTGGCTGCATACTAGATAAGGGGCATTGCCTTTCCCTTACTTCTCCTTGCATACTCAGTAGTCGCCAGACCAGTCCATGACTACGTGGCTCCCGCAAAGCCTTCGAGTGCTCTATGCCTGCCCTTTCTTTGTTCTCGTGTGAGACGCGGCCATATGGCTAGTCTCACCAGCCAGTTTCAGTGTTCGCCTTCGAGGCCACATGACACGGCCTAGGCCAGACATTGTAGTCTATCGATTACGTTTCACATTTTCCTCCTAGGCAGAGCACCCGCGTAACCTGTTTTCTTAGATTGTGCCCCTTTTTTTCCTCCAGCTCTGGTGATTTTGCCGACTTGTTTATGCACTCTGCCTTGGTAGGTTCAGTTTTGCCCTGTTCTGGTTGACCTCAGCCCTTGCTTCTTCCAGGCCGCCAAGGCCTGTTCGCCTCTTGCCTGCAGCGAATGTCTTGCTGCGGGGCCTCTACCTACAGGGTCTGTTGCTGTGCTGTAGGTGGAAGTACCAGCTCCACCCACCGTCCTTCAGCATGGCTAGTAGTCACCTATTACTGAATGCATCCTAGCAGTGCTCGAAGAAGAACAGTAGGTTACTCTTCAGTAACCGTCCTTCTTCAAGATGGGCTGCTCAGATCCATTCAGGTCCCTTCCATCCGTCCCCGCTTCTGGAGTTGGTGACTCTAAGGAACTGAGGAGGGGGCAGGGAGGCAGCCGTATATGTAGCCATGGGTAGTGCGAGTGGTGGTGGCCACCTCCCCTCTTCTGACAGGCTAGGACAAGTTTTTTCTGACCAATCTGGTGCTCTGGCATGGAGACACCTATTACTGAATGGATCTGAGCAGCCCATCTCGAAGAAGGATGGTTACTGAAGAGTAACCCACCGTTTCTCATGTATCAGCTATGTTTTTTGCCAGAGGGTAACAGTTTTTATATGGGTACTTGCAGTGAAAATTTACATATTTTTATAAAAATAATCTCATATAAGGATACATTCAAATGGCCTTTGTAATATTATACAAACAAGATAACATTTCCTTAGAACCCTGTAGCATAGTAACATAAAGTGTTTACAGCTCGGCAAAATACATACAGTGGGAACTCAACGCACAGGCCAGAGATGCTAAGTTGGTCTATAGTTAGAAAATAACAGGCCTAATTCTCCAATACCCTGTATCCCATGATGTAGCCATGCAAAGGAGGTATAGAGCACTATTTGAGCAGAATGCAAGGGCCTGGTGGGTGGAAGAACAGCTGAATAATGGTGGGTTACCGATGTAACTGTCCTTCTTCAAGATGGGCTGCTCACATACATTCAGTTACAGGTGTCTACGTGCCGCAGCGCACGGTATCCAGAAAGTCTTTTAGCCCTAGTTTGTCAGCTCAGGGTCAGTGGCCAGCACCTCCCCTGTGCTGCAACCGCGGCTATATATGTGACCCTGACCCTGACTCTCCCAGTTCCTTCTTTTTGCCAACTCCAAGTAGCGGGGATGGAGGGAGGGATTTGAATGTATGTGATCAGCCCATCTTGAAAAAGGATGGCTACATTGCTAACCCAATGTTCTCCTTCGAGCGCTGCTCACATCATTCAGTTACAGGTGTCTATGTGCCACAGTTCACAGTAGCTCGGAAAGTCTTTAGCGTTAGCCTGTCAGGTCAGGGTGCATGGTCAGTGCCCCCTCCACACTGCGGCCGCGGCTATATAGGTGACCGTGACCTTGACCCTCCCAGTTCCTTTTTCCGCCATCGGCATCGGTGTCAATCAGTGTTATCTTGCGAACTGCAAGGGCCTGTCTTTTCACATGAAACTTGAAATGCCAGGTTTCAAGCCGTGCTTAGGATGCTGCAAGGCTTTCCTGATGGACGATCCGCACGAGAAATGCCTCGCTTGTTTGGGGGAGTCCCACCTCACAGTGGACTGCCCCACTTCCTGATCCTTCAAGCAGAGGACTCAGCTGGGAAAGGGAGTGTTGCCTCCACCTAATTTTGGGGACTGGAGCCGCTCCGCACAAAAGCACCGAGTGACCAGCGCTCCGCCAGATCCTTGATCGGCCTGGGCTCAAGATTCCTGTTGATCTCTGCTAGCGGGCCCAAAATCTCAGCCCTCCATGGTACCTCCTAGGCACCGACCTTGCCAGTCTTCCGGTAGCCTTCCAGCCACCCTGGGTTGGGCCCCAGCTCAGACACCAGCTCACCGAGGGCATTTAAATCTGGCTTCGGTGCAGAATAAGAGGCAACCAGCCACAACCGCACTGCCTCCCTCAGCACCGCTGGATACGGCACCGCCCACAAGTCCGGCACCTCTCACAAGTCTGGCACTGCCATCAAGCCTGGCACCGCCATCAAGCCTGGTACTGCTGGACCCAGCACCATCGCTGATAACGCTGCTTCCAGTGCCATCACTTCCGGTACCGTCGGATTCGGCACTGGCAACACCTGCACAGATGCCGGCACCGTCCTGGGCCTCTTCACTCCTCTCCAACCCAGCACCATCAAACCTGGTACCAGGCCCAAGCTGTATGGCTCTGCGTCATCACACTTCTGTGGAATTCTCAGTACTGGACTGCCGGCTGTCGGGGGGGAAGTCATCCAGGTTGTCCTTGGAAGATCCCTTTCTTCCTCCCCAGGAGGAGAGCCCGAGAAAGCGAGCCCAAAAAAGCTCCAAGTTGCCGGGCTCAAGGGGAAGGCACACATCAGGGGAGGCACCTGCTCCCCTCATGACGCCTGTGCCACCGTCAAGGTCCCCACACAATGAATGGACCCTCGACTGGCTGAACGCGACGGCAGACAATACCTCCTCCCGATACGCCCACTTGCCAGCACCGAAGTCTTTGGATTTCTCCGACGATGAGCCAGACCCTGATTCCACCCAACAAAGCAGATCAAGGGCCCCATCATCTTCATCGTCCAACGAGCGCTTAATCGACATGTCCACCAACCACGAAGAGGATCCTTGCGTCGAGCAGGACCTTCGCCGCCGCATAACGGTGAACCTAAAGCTCAAGCTAGGGTGATCTAGGTGGAGGATGACTCTCTTCGATGCGTGCTGTAGAGCCCTGTTGGCTAAGGTTGGAATCCCCTTGCACGCCGGGGTGTTCCGCATCATCCAGGAATTCTGGCAAACACCTTCCTCGATCCCGCCAGTGTCCAAAGTAGCGGACAAGAAATATTCTGTCTCCCCACACGGATTTCCCTTCCTGTTTCATCACCCGGCCCCAGGGTCCCTGGTGGTCGATGCAGTCAACCAAAGGGAGAGACAAGGTCAACCTAGCACCATGCCCAAGAAGAGAGAGGCGAGAAGGCATGACCTGTTGGGCAGGAAAATTTACTCCTCTGCTGCCCTCCAGCTGTGCATCTCAAATCATTCAACCTTGATGACGCGCTACATCTTCAACCTGCGGGAAGCTCTACGAAATCTCCGGCTGGCCATCTCTGAGGACCGCCTGAGAGATTTTGAGGCAATGCTGGACGAAGGAGAGAGAGCGTCCAGGGATGTGCTCATGGCAACTTGGGATGCAGTGGACACAGCAGCACACATAATGGCATTGGCAGTGGTGATGCACTGGTTGGTCCGGCTCCAGAATTCCAGTCTCTCCACGCAGATGCAAGATTATCCAGGACCTTCCCTTCGAAGGTCCCAACCTCTTTGCACCTTCCACAGACGTGAAGCTGCATGGTATGAAGGACTCAAGGGCTACTTTGAGGTCCCTCGGGATCTACACCCCTCAACCTGTTAGGTGTTCCTCAAGGTCTCACCAGCTACAACAGCAGTTACAGCAACTGAATAACAGCTGCAACTGCAGAACCAGTTTCTGAGATCTCTCCAGTTTCCCCAGCATCACCTGAGGGACCTGGACAAGGATAAAGGCCGATCAGATAAAGGGGGTAAGCTGGGCACCTCCCAGTCTGGATAGCTTGGACAGGGGTTGGACCGTTTGTTGGGCCGCAAACAGCATTTTTGACCGTCTCCCCGAGAGCAGCACTCCACAACCCCTGTTCTGCCCCCACTGCCTCCTCCACTTTGCCCCACGATGGACCTGGGTCACGTCAGACCAGTGGGTCCTCAACACAGTGGCCAGAGGATACCACATTCAGTTCCTCTCAACCCCCCTTAGACAGAAAACTGTCCCCTCCCATAATCCTAGAGAACCCCGATCTGCTAGGCAAGCTCGAGGCCGAATGCCAGAAGTTACTCTCCCTTGGAGCCATCGAAAGGGTTCCCAAGGGGGAATGCAGCAAAGGGTTCTATTCCTACTACTTCCTGGTCCCCAAACCCAACGAGGACCTACAGCCCATTCTAGATCTCAGAGCTCTCAACAAAAACATAAAGAAAATAAAATTCCGCATGATCTCCCTAGCGGAGATCATTCCCTCCCTGTCCCCAGGACTGTGGTTCGTGGCCCTCGACCTAAAGGATGCTTACTTCCACATAGTGATTCGGCCCCACGACAGGTGGTTCCTCAGGTTTGTAGTGGCATGACGCCATTACCAGTTTACCGCCCTCCCCTTTAGGTTATCGCTAGCCCCCAGGGTGTTAACAAAGTGTGTCGTGCCAGTCGCAGCGCTCCTACGTGGGGGGGGGTGTAAGAATCTACCCCTACCTAGACAACTGGCTCATAGTGGGCAAGTCAAGTCAACAAGTACAAGACCATGTCGACATGGTAATGAACCTGTGTGAGTTCCTGGGCTTCCGCATAAACTTGGAAAAGTCCAAGCTTTGCCCCACTCAGGACATAGAGTTCATTCGGGCATGCTTAAATGCCTGGCAAGGCACTGCATCCTCACTCCTGTCAAGATTTCAGTCCATCTGCACCATCATCATGGAGTTCCAGGCACCCAGGCTGACCACAGCACGTGGATGCATGCAGCTCCTGGAGCTCATGGCAGCGGCCATGTCAGTAATCCGAACAGCCCACCTGCGGATGCGACCTTTCCAACTCTGGTTTGCCACAAGCTTCCATCCAGAAAAGGACCACCTAGACAAGGTAATCTCGGTACCCCAGCACAACCTGGAGTGCCTCCAAATTTCACAATGGGGGGAATTCCATTCAGGGAGTCCAAGCCTGCAGTGACCCTGATAATGGATGCCTCCAACTTGGGGTGGGGTGCCCACCTGTCCGGAGGCATCTCCACGCAAGGAGTCTGGACCCCTGAGGACAGTCTCCTCCGCATAAACATGAAGGAGCTCAGGGCCATCAGACTGTTTTGCATGACCTTCCTAGACCAGATCCAGGGCAGAGTGGTCCAAATCCTCTCAGACAACACAGCAGCCGTGTTCTACATGAACCGTCAGGGGGGAGTCCGTTCCTCGGCACTATGCGAGGAAGCAACCAAACTTTGGCAACTAGCGATAGACGATCACTTCACGCCAACTGCCACCCATCTTCCTCGAGTGGACAACGGCATAGCAGATTCACTCAGCAGAAAGCCACTGGCGAATCACAAGTGGTCCCTCCACAATGAGCTCTTCTCCCTGCTGACAACCAGATGGGGAACCTCTCAGATCGACCTCTTTGCCACGGCGCAGAACCACAAATGCCCTCGGTTCTGCCCCCTCTGAGTTCAGGAGAAAGGTTCTCTCAGTGATGCTTTCCTCCTCAACTGGTCGGGCGCCCTAATATATGCCTTCCTGCCAATTCCCCTGATTCACCGGGTGCTTCTGAAGGCCCTAGTGAATGAGGCGCTCATCATCCTGATAGCCTGACTGGCCCAGGCAACACTGGTTCCCTCTCCTTCAAGACATGACAGTCAGGACCCCGCTCCATCTCCCACGGTGGGCGGACCTTCTGACACAGGACTTGGGACACCTTCTGCACCCCAGCCTGGGCCTCCTGCACCTGACAGCCTGGATGCTCTCTGGCTCGGTGAGCAAGAGAGCCACTGCTCAGATAGGGTTAAAAAGGTCCTGGTTGGTAGCAGAATACCCTCCACGAGGTCCACCTACATGGCAAAATGGAATCACTTCTCCACTTGGTGCCGTGATAAAAACATAGACCCTACCTCCGCACCAATTCAGGCAACTTTAGATTACATTCTTGACCTAAGAAAGAAAGGCCTATCCCTGTCCTCATTGTAAGTTTATTTGGCAGCAATCTTGGCCTTTCATCAAACAATAGATGGGGCTCCACTCTTTTCACACCCCATCTGCCATAGATTCCTGAAAGGAATGGAAAAGCTTTTTCCCTGCGTCTGTAACCCCACCCCGCAGTGGGACTTGAATGTGGTGCTATGGACTCTGACAGAACCGCCGTATGAGCCCTTAGACTCAGCCACCCTGCTCAGGCTGTCCTGGAAGGCAGCTTTCCTGGTAGCCGTCACCTCAGCCAGAAGGGTCTCAGATCTATGAGCCCTATCCTCTGAGCCCCCATATATGGTTTTCTTCCCAGACAAGGTGGTCCTGCGTCACCACCCCTTGTTCTTGCCCAAGGTTGCCACCCCCTTCCACATGAATCAAGAGATCTGCCTGCCGGTCTTCTATCTTGACCCTCAGGTGACAGAAAACCAGAGACAGTGGCACACCCTGGATGTGAGGAGAGTGCTCCTAATCTACATTGAGTGCACACGATCCTTCTGCAGGACCTCCCAACTGTTCGTGGTGGTCGCGGAATGCACGAGAGGTTCTCCGGTATCCTCCCAATGCATCTCCAAGTGGATTGTAAACTTCATTAAAGACTGCTACGGAAGGTCAAACACGCCTCTCCCAGAGACTGTGAGAGCCCACTGTACCAGAGCTCAGGTGTCTTCCACGGCCTTCTTCGCTAAGGTCCCGATCCAAGAGATCTGCAGGGCCGCTACGTGGTCGTCAATACATACCTTCACAACGCACTACACCATTGCCCAACAGGTGAGAGATGATGCCGCTGTGGGCAGAGCTGTACTCAGTGTGGGTAGACTGTAACTCCTGCCACCATCCTTGGGTATGGCTATCAGTCACCTGTAACTGAATGATGTAAGCAGCACTCGAAGGAGAACGGTTGGTTACTCACCGTAACTGTCCTTCTTGGAGATGGGCTGCTCACATACATTCAGGTCCCACCCGCCATCCCCACTAACAGAGTTGGCAAAGGTATATGGGACTGGGAGGGTCAGGGTCACGGTCACCTATATAGCCGTGGTCGCGGTGTGGAGGGGGCGTTGGCCGTGTGCCCTGACCTGACAGGCTAATGCTAAAGACTTTCTGAGCTACAGTGCGCTGCAGCACGTAGACTCCTGTAACTGAATGTATGTGAGCAGCCCATCTTGAAGAAGGACAGTTATGGTGAGTAACCAACTGTTCTTCTTCTGGAGCTGCTCACATCATTCAGGTACAGGTGACTGCTAGCCATACCCAGGATGGTGGGCAGAGTTACAACTTACCCACACTGAGTACAGCTGTGCCCAACACAACATCCTCTCTTGCCTGTTGGACGATGGCATAGTGTGTCATGAAGGTATGCACTGTGACCACGTAGCTGCTCTGCAGATCTCCTGAGTTGGGACCTGAGCAGGGAAAGCTGTTGACAAAGCCTGGGCTCTCACTGAGTGTGCCCTGACTTTCCTGGGGATGGGGGTACTGAACCTTCTGTAGCAGTCTTTGGTACAGTTCACTATTCATTTGGAGACGTACTGGGTAGTCACTCATTGTCCTCTTTTTAGCTCCATGATTGTGACAAGGAGCTGAGAAGTCTTGCAGAATGAACATGTGTGCTCAATATATGTCAAGAGCACCTTTCTGCCATCCACCGTGTGCCATCTCCTCTGTTTCTCCATGACCTGAGGGTTTGGGGAAAACACTGGGAAACAAATGTCTTGGTTCAGGTGGAAAGGAGAGGCCACCTTCGGGAGGAATGATGGGTGCGGGTGCAATACCACCTTATCAGCAAAGAGCCTCATGTATGGAGGCTCTGAGGAAAGGGTCCTCAATTCTGAGACCCTTCTTGCCAAGGTTATGGCTACTAAAAAGTCTACCTTCCATGAGAGGACCAACAATGTACATGAGTCCAAGGGTTCATAAGGTGGCTCCGTTAAGCAGTGAAGCACCACATTCAACTCCCATTGTGGAGTAGGATCTCTGGAATGTGAGAAGATACTTTCAATACCTTTCAGGAACTTCATGAAGGTGGGATGGGAGAAGACTGATACCCCCTCCACCTTATTGTGAAGGGCTGAGATAGCCACTAGGTGGACCATGAAAGAGGGGGTTGACAAACCTTTATCTTTGAGGTCAAGAAGGTAGTCAAGTATCAAAGGAATGGGAGCTGACTCCGGTACAATCCCCTCCCCCTTGGACCATAAGGCAAAGTGTCTCCACTTAGCTGTATAGGTGGCTCTAGTGGAAGGTGTCCTACTGCCTATCAGTACCCTCTTTACCCATTCCGAGCACAGTTTCTTGGATTCATTCAATCATGCATTCTTCAGGCATTAGGTGTAGCATTCTCGGGTTTGGGTGCCATAAGTGACCTGAGTTAGCAGGTCCACTCAGAAGGGAAGACGGAATGGAGTGTCTATTGACAGGTCCTGTAGGATCGAGTACCAGTGTTGCCAGGGCCAGTCCAGAGCTATCAATATCATGTCCACTCCATCCCTTTTGTCTTTAGGAGGGCTCTGTGTATCAGGGGAATTGGTGGGAACGCATACATTAGCCCCCCACCCCTCATGGTATTAGGAAGGCATCCACAAGTGAGTCCTTCTCCTGAGCCCCGAGAGAGCAGAAGACAGGACACTTCAGATTCTGACATGCTGTGAAGAGGTCCACATGAGGTATACCCCACTGGCTGATCATGTGGCACATTGTGTCCATGTGCAGAGACCACTCGTGATGTGACCGAAAGGTTGTGCTCAGTGAGAATGCTGTGCTGTTGTCCACCACCAGAAGGTGTGCTGCTGCTGGGGTAAAGCTGTGCCTCAGGGCCAATTGCCAGAGGCTGGCAGCTTCCATGCAAAGGGCCAGAGAACAAGCACCCCCTTGGCGATTTGTGTAAAACATGGCTTCTGTGTTGTCTGTCAAGACATGGACTGTCTTTCCCTTTATCAAGTCCACAAAGGTCCTGCAAGCTAGACAGTTCTGAGCTCCTTCACGTTTATGTGTAGGAGTTTGTCTTTGGGAGATCAGTTCCCTTGGGTTGAAAGACTTTCCAAGATATGAGTTCCTTACCCCAAGTCCGATGCATTGGTGATCAGAGTCACTGTAGGTTTCGGGGCCTCAAAGGGAACTCCCCCCCATGGCAAAATCTGGGTCCTGCCTGATTTCCAATGTTGTCAGGATTGTGCGGGGGACTGACAGTACCTTGCTCAGAAGATGTCTCTGTGGATGGAAGGTCGTAGCCAGCCAGAGCTGAAGCGGCCTCATTCTGAGACGGGCCATTCTTGTCATGGAAGTAGAGGCTGCCACGTGGCCCAGGAGCTGAAGGCACCATCTGGCTGTGGTAATTAGGGCATTCTGGAGCTCTGAAATGATGGTGCAAATGGACTGAAACATTGATTGGGGCAGGGATGCTCTCCCATTTATTGAGTCTAAGAGAGCACCTATGAGCTCTATTCTCTAGATTGGGGAGAATTTTGATTTTTCCTAGTTTACACACAGCCTCAGGTACTTGCACAGCTTTTTTGTGACTCTAAAGCTGTGTTGAACTTGGTATTTTGACCTCCCCTTTATTAATCAGTCATTGAGGTAGGGGTACATCCTTATGCAGGTGTGCTGCCACTGCCACTATGCAATTTGTGAATACCCTGGGGGCTAGGGATAGTCTGAATGGGAGTGATGTGAATTGGAAGTATCTTCCCCCCACCAGGAATCTGAGAAATCTCCTGTGGTGGGGCCTTATCGCTATGTGAAAATAAGCATCCTTTAGATCGAGGGCTGCAAACCAGTCTCCTTGGTCTAGAGCTGGGATGATCTGTGATAGGGAAACCATGTGAAATTTTATTTTCTTAATGTGTTTGTTCAGAGCCCTGATGTCTAAGATTGGTCACAGGTCACCATTTGGCTTGGGGACTAGGAAGTATCCGGAGTAGAACCCTCTTCCCCACTGCCTCCTTGGGACCTCTTCTATTGCCTGCAGGGACAGCAGCTTTTTGCATTCCCTTTGCAGTAACAGATCAAGCTCTGGGTTCCTGAGAGTGGAGCAAGAGGGCGGTTTTCTGTCTCAGGGAATGGATTTGAATTGTATGGAGTACTCTTTGGATACTGTGTTAGGTACTCAACAGTCAGTCGTGATGCTGGCCCAGTGGTGTATGAAGGGAGCCAGATGACTGCTGAAGACCAGGGGTTGGGTGGGGTGTGTGCAGCCCTCTAACTGACCGTCAGAAATGCTGCTTCTGGCCAGCAGCATGGGAAAAGCCAGGTCCCTGTCAGGTGGTCTGTGCGGGCTGGGGTTTTGAACCTTTGCCCAACCTGTTTTTCTCCCTGTCAGGGACTCCATACTGGTGCTGAGAATATTGATAAGACTTTGGGTGATCCCCTTGTATTTGATGTTGTTGATGCAGTTGTTGGGGTTGCTGCTGTGTTTGCTGGGCTCTAAAGGAACGCCTAGTTCTTCTTCGAGTGCTGTGCACATCATTCTGTTACAGGTGTCTATGTGCCACAGTGCACAGTAGCTTGGAAAGTCTTTTGCCTTAGCCTGTAAGGTCAGGGCACACCGTCAATGGTCTCTCTGTGCTGTGACTGCAGCTGTATAGGTGACCGTGACCCTGACCCTCCCAGTTCCTGTTTTCGCCCTCAGCGATGGTTTTGGATCAGCCAAGAAACTTGCATGAGCAAGTGCCTGTCATCTCTTTTCTGTGAAATTAAAATGCCGGGCTTTAAACCATGTCCGACGTGTTCTAATGCATTTCCGCTTGATGATCCACAAAAAATGCCTCGCGTGCCTTGGTGAGTCACACCTCACAGTGAACTGCTCCATCTGCCAGTCCTTTAAATGCAGGATGTGCAAGGAAAGAGACCAGCCGCCTACTGCACCCTCGCAGAGGACTGCGCACCCGTCTCTGACGCCTCCGAAGCTAGGGTTACCAGATGTCAGGCAAAAGGAGGACATGTCCTCCTTTTTGCCTTCATGCCCTCCTTTTTATCTTCACATCCTCCATCTGGCAGGCATTTTAAAATACATGATTTTGTCTGGCTTTTTACTTACAGTGGTTAAAGTATGCTGGAATGCCACGGAATACCTTATTTTTAGGGGAAAGCATTCTAGGGCCCCCTAAAAACAGAAGAATATTATATTAATACTACATTTTCTTCATATGTCCTCCAATGTCCTTCTTTTCATACTTCCCTGTCCTCCTTTCCAGGCTTTGCTATCTGGTAGCCTTATCCCAAGCCACTAATGCTCCACCGGCTCCCTGGGCTGCTCCTGCACTGGAGCCCACCCCGCACTGACCCCGGCACAGAACTTGAAGCCATGGTTGGCATCATCATCAGTCCAGTCATGGCACTGCTGACCTTCAGCCCCATGTTCCCCCTTGCCTAAGATGGGACCGGGACTGTTTTTGGTGCTGTCGACCCCGCAAGCCCTAGAGACGGCATGGGCTGTCTTCCAAGACGCAGCTCCGGTATGGGTGAAGAAAGCCAGGTTGACAAGCAAGCGGGCTCTGGCACCTGGGGAGCGGTCAACACAGGATTCGGTACTGCTCCCAAGCCCGGTACTGGCCAGCCCCCATCCAGCGTCACTAAATGGTACCAACAATCACTCTGACAGTCTCTGCGATCGGCACTCATCCCGCGTGCCCTTGGTACCATGCTTGCAGGGCCCGAGGAGATGGAGATCCAGCTCATCTTCTTCATCTTCTCTGGCCGCCATCCGCTCCCATGATTCTCCAAATACCATCCCCGGTACCGGAGAACGCATGGATAAGCATCATCGAAAATGGTCCCTGACACCTGTACTGAGGAGGAAGACAACCTCAACAACCCCGGTATGGAGGCCGTGGCTGGGCTCTTCCCGAACCGCCAAGGCTTCCCAGGTGTGTAAGGGTTGCCTCTCCCCATGCCATACCACAGTCAGTGACTCTTTCAATGCCTAGTCACACAAACGGCTAGACGTGACAGCCAATGATAGTTCAACTTTGCGGTACCGTTCGGCACCGTCTCTGCCCCAGACTCCGGACTCCTTGCATATTTCCGATGATGAGCCAACCTGGACTATACACAGCATAGATCTTGGGCCCTTTCGTCTTTCTCCCCAGATGAGCATACCTTTCAAAGGCCCCTCGCCTATAAGGATGACTCCTGCACCCAGCAAGATTTGCTCCGTTGTATGGTGGCAAACTTGAACATAGAACTAGGGGTGGTCCAGGAAGAAACCGACCCCCTTTTTGATGCAGGTGACACCGCCCCACCAGCTAAGGTGTCTGTTCCCCTTCGCGATGGGGTATACTGAATTGCCAGGGCATGTTGGCAGACCCCCTCTTCAATTCTGCCAGTGTCGAAAGCAGCCAAGTGCAGGTACCATGTCCTGTCAGACAAATTTGCATTCCTTTTCCGACATCCCACACCAGGATCCCTGGTGGTGGATACAGTCAACCAGAAGGAGAGACAGGGCTAACTGGGCTCTACTCCTAAGAATAAAGAAGCTAAAAAGCTTGACTTGCTAGGCAGGAAGGTCTACGCCACTGCAGCCCTACAGCTGTGTCTCGAATCACCTAGCCCTTATGGTGTGATATGTCTTTAACCTCTGGAGAGCTATGCAGGGGTTCCATAACCTTGTCCCCAAGGACTGCCTCAGAGATTATGATGTGATGGTTGAAGAAGGGGCTTTGGCCTCCAAAGATGCTCTAATGGCTACCTGGGAGTCATCAGACACAGCCTTATGTACCATGGCATCCGCTGTGGTGATGTGTCGTTTCACCTGGCTACAGGGCTTGGGCCTGTCCCCACAGTTGCAGCTTATCATCCAGGACCTGCCATTCAAAGCCCCTGACCTCTTTGCCGAGTCCACAAATGCCAAACTGCATGGCATGAAGGACTCACGAGCCACTCTTAGATCGCTTGGAATGTATACCCCGCAATCTACTTGACATTCTTTAAAATCTCATCAACTCTTGCAGCAGCAGCTGCAACAGCTAAAGCAGCAAATCCAGCTGCTGAGTTCCTTTCCTTGGTCCTACCAATACCCTCAACAACAACTCAGGGACTTGGATAGGGACAAAGCCTGCTTGAGCAAAGATGGGAAGCCCCATACCTCACAGTCCCAGTAGACGCAGGCAGGGTACCGACTGCTTGATGGGGAGGAAGCAGCACTTTTGACGGTTACTCTGAGGGCAGCGAACCCACAGCCTTGACCCAAATCTTTGCCAACCGCATACACCGCTTCGCGCGTCAGTGGGCCAACATTACAACCAACCAGTGGGTCCACGAAACGGTCTCAGAAGGATATCGCAGACAGTTTCAATCTGTTCCTTGGGCCAGAAAACTGCCGCCTCTCCCAAACCCCGGGAACTGGGAACTAGATCGCCTGCTTGAGATGGAATGCGGGAAGCTCCTTTCCCTCAGGGTTATAGAAAAGGTCCTAAAGCAGGAGCGGAGAAAAGGGTTTTATTTCCGATACCTTCTAGTCCCCAAACCCAACGGGAACCTCAGACCCATTCTAGATCTCAGAGCTCTAAACAGACACATAAGGAAAATAAAGTTCCACATGGTTTCTCTGTCACAGATCATCCCATCTCTGTTTCTCAGGGATTGGTTTGCAGCCCTCGACCTAAAAGACGCTTACTTTCATATAGCAATCTGTCCCTGCCACAGGAAGTACGTAAGGTTCGTCATGGGGAGAACCACTTCCAGTTCACATCACTCTCTTCGGGCTCTCTCTGGCCCCCAAGGTGTTCTCAAATTGTATGGCACTGGTCACGGCATTCCTGTGCCGGCAGGGCATAAAGATTTACCCCTACCTGGATGATTGGTTAATACATGGGGAATTGAGAACTCAGGTATAGCGCCAGGTGAAGGCGGTAACCCACCTGTGTGGGTACCTGGGCCTCTGCATAAATTGGGGAAAGTCAAAAATATGCCCGCCCCAAACCATAGAGTACATAGGAGCTCTCTTAGATGCTCACAAGGGGAAGGCTTCCCTGCCCCCCTCAAGACTTCAGTCCATCTGCACCATCATTATGGATCTGCAGGCAGCCTCCACTTCTGTGATTCAGATAGCATGCCTGAGAATGAGGCCCTTCCAGGTCTGGTTCTCCACGATGTTCCACCCACAGGGAGATCCCTTGTCCAAGGTACTGTTGGTTTCCCGAGACATCTTGGGGATACTACAGATTTGGAAGGATACCCGGTTTGCCATGGGGGAAATTCCCTTCCAAACACTAAGGCTCTCGGTGACATTGATAACCGATGCCTCAGCCTCAGGGTGAGGGGCCCGCATTTGGGGGAGGCTTTCCACCCAAGGACTTAGGTCTCCTGCAGACAGCCTTCTTCACATAAATGTGAATGAACTCCAGACCATCAGATTGGCTTGCACGACCTTCCTGGACAGGATACAGGGGCAGGTCGGTCCAGATTCTAACAGACAACACTGCAGCCATGGTTCTATACGAACCAGCAGGTAGGTGCCCACACCCCAACTCTCTGCAAGAAAGCTTGCAGACTTTGGGAACTAGCCCTGAAATATGATTTCACACTGGTGGCAGCACACCTACCAGCTGAGGACAACAAGCTGGCAGGAATCCACTAGTGAATCACGAGTGGTCGCTCCACAATAAGGTGTTTTCTCACCTGATAGACACATGGGGAACACCCCAAATAGACCAGTTTGTGAAACAGCAGAACCGCAAGTGTCAGCAGTTCTGTTCTCTCAGGGGTCAGAAGGAGGGATCGCTCAACGACACCTTCCTCATCACTTGGTCAGGGCCCCTGATGTATGCCTTCGCACCAGTCCCATTGATACACAGGGTCCTCCTGAAAATCAGGTTGGATGGAGCAAATATGATACTGATAGCTCCGGACTGGCCCAGACAACACTGGTTCTTGCTCCTACAGGACCTGTCCATAGAGACCCCACTCTGCCTCCCCTTGTGGGGGGACTTCCTGACACAGGACTTGGGGTGCCGCAGCACCCGAATCTGGGTCACCTGCACCTGACAGCTTGGAGACTCTCTGGCTCAAAAAGCAGGAAAGACTCTGCTCGGATAGGGTTAAGAAGGTCAAGTCAAGTCAAGTCAAGTCAAATCATAGGGCTGGAAGGGACCTCATGAGATCATCGAGTCCAACCCCCTGGGAATTGAACCCAGGACCTTCCTGGTTGGTAGTAGAAAACCATCCACCAAGTCCATCTATACAGCCAAATGGAAACGATTTTCCAACTGGGCTTGAGGTACAGGAGTAAACCCTATGCAGCCCAAGCTTCATCAATAGCCTTCCTCGCCAAGGTTCCGATCCAAGAGATCTGCAGGGCAGCTATGTGGTTGTGGTGCATATTTTCATGATGCACTATGCTATCATCCAACAGACCAGAGAGGATGCTGTGTTGGGCAGAGCCGTACTCAGCGTGGGCAGACTGTAACTCCTCCTACCACCCTTCAGTATGGCTAGCAGTCACCTGTAACTGAATGATGTGAGCAGTGCTCGAAGAAGAATGGTGGGTTACTTACCGGTAACCATCCTTCTTCGAGATGGGCTGCTCACGTACATTCAGGCCCCTCCCACCATCCCCGCTAACAGAATTGGCGAAGTTATAAGGGACTGGGAGGGTCAGGGTCACGGTCACCTATTTAGCCGCGGTTGCGGCACAGAGGGGGTGTTGGCCGTGTGCCCTGACCTGACAGGCTAAGGCTAAAGACTTTCTGAACTACTGTGTGCTGCAGCATGCAAACACCTGTAACTGAATATATGTGAGCAGCTCATCTTGAAGGACGGTTACCGATAAGTAACCCACCGTTGCTTAGGGTGTGTACATCATCCCATGTAATGTGGAGTCTGTTGGCTCAGTGAAGAGGGCAGGACTTTCAAAAGGGAGGTCCTGAATCGTTAACTGCATCTGCTGTGAAAGGCTGGACCCCTGCAGCCAGACTGATCGCTGCATTTCCACTGCAGAAGCTAGATTGTGAGCTGTTGTGTCCAAAGCATCACATGAGATCATCAAGATGTCATGGGAGGCCAGCATGCCCTCCTCAACCATTGTCTCATAGTCCCAAAGGTGTTAACTGGGGACTACCTCATGGAAACATTCCATAGATTTCCAAAGGTTTAATACATATCTCCCCATGAGGGCATGATGGTTTGTGATACGCAGTTGGAGGGCTAAGTTGGAATAAACCTTCCTGCCAAAGATGTCCAATTTCTTAGCCTCTTTTTTCTTGGGAGTGGAGCCTGGTTGGCCCTGTCTTTCCCTCTGGTTAGCTGTGTCCACTACCAGGGAACCTGGAGTGGGTTGGTGGAAAAGGAAGGTGAATTTGTTAGAGGGGACATGGTACCTCCAGTCAGCCGCCTTGGACACGAGGGGTGGGGGGATTGAGGACAGGGTTTGCCTCTGTGCCCTCATGATGCTGTACACCCCTTTATGCAGGGGAACTGAAACCTTGGCTGGTGGGACTGCGTCTTCCAGATTGAAGAGAGGATTACGCCCTTTGATGATCCCAACATCCTGACTGTGTTAACAGAGCAAGTTAAAATCACTACAGTTAAGAGTTTTGCACCTAAGAATTGCTATGGGGAAGGGGGCTTTGATGCATTTTTCCCAGCAAAATCAAGGATATCTTTCTTGTTACAGTCATTCTGGGCTGCACATGGCACATTTGCTTAGTTTTGCATTTGCTTGAAGAATATGCCACTGTGAATGTGGTTTGGATGGCTCCTTGTGTCCTCCCTTAGCATCCCATGGTCAAACATCTTTCCAAGTTCTATTTTCTCCCTTCAGCCTGTCCAAGTTCTTCTTTGAGTGCTACTCACATCTGTTCTTAACTAAGTGTCTATGTGCCACAGCACACTGTCATCCGGAAGGCTTTTTGCCTTAGCCCTGGGATTGGCAACACAGGTTCAGTAAGCCTCCTGTGGCCCCCTGACTGTCCTCTTCTGGCTCCCTGGCAATCTCCTCCAGGGAGCCAGGTGTGCTCTGGGGATGCTGGGCTGCAAGGAGGACTCCTGGCTGGCCCCAGAATCAGAGCCTAATAATGTGGCTCTTGGCTGTGGCACATAGACACCTGTAACCAGGGCCGTAACTGTGGTGGAGCTGATGGGGCTTTGTCCCAGGCGTGCCGAAGCAGCTGAATGCAGCCGCTCTATTAAAGGGCATGTTTTGTGGCACTGCCCCCAAGCACCCCTAATGGCAAGGGGTGCAGGATCGCCATGTTATGGCTCTGCCTGTAACTGAATCATGTGAGCAGCCCTTGAAGAAGAAAGCTGATTTCATTCAACTTTTGCAACTCCTGGATTCTGGGAGCTCCCTGTGATGTAAATTAGAACACTCTTAGGGTTGCTCTAATTTGTACCTGGCAGCTTATGTCCTCAAGAGGTCACTTGGACAGGCAGAAATAAATGGAGCATGGAGACACTCCAGGATTGCCTTCTTCCCCTGGACATGCTTCTTGGGGTGACAAAGCAGTTGGCTGCCCAGCACTGCTGTGTTTATAGGTCGTTTGCTGCAGCAGTGCTATTCATAGAGAATGGAGAATGAAGCACAAGAAGTTTTATGTCCTTGTCTTCACCTCACTTAAATGTGGATAACTGCACATGGTGCAAGATAGTGGGGGAACAGGTCCAACATGGCTATCAAACCAATAAGTATAACTGGTCACTGTAAAATCTTTACCTACATATTTTACACTCTGCAAATATACACTCAGTGGGAGCAATAAACATTTATAAACACATTTTGCTGCACATCAAGGCTTTTTCTCCACCTGTTCTGAAATTCATGTCTGTGAGTGTTTGTAAATCAGTTCTTAAAAGCCTCCTGAGATTTGCTGCCCCCAAATTTGAAGCTCTTGCTGTCTCCAAGGTACAAAGAGGCATAAGTGTGTGCATCTCCTTCTCAGTCTCAATCATATGTTCATGCTAGTCTCAGAAATGCTGCCTGTTTTCTGACTTTTGGAATCTGCCTAAAACTCAAATTTAGTGTTCTTTATGATGAAGGACAAAATCATGAGCTCACAGAGTCCTAGACCTATTAGTAAAATATCTAATCACTTTTCCGGGCAGCTTTTAAATCCATTTTTAGCAGCCTCTCTTCTGTAAGATACCATGGGTATGTTTGGCTTCTGACAGTTATGTTCAGATTTGGATTCAGGCCCTGCACTTCTGGAGTGCTGGGGGTAGCCCCAACCTGCCACCACAACTGCATGAGCCCGAGCCAGCCCAGTGGCCATGTAGCAGCCCCTAGGCGGCCCTCCCTTCCTCTTTCCATCCCTCCCTCCCTGTGCTGGTGGGGTGGAGCAGCACTGTCCCACCTATCCCCAGCTGGCCGTCCTTCCCAAGAGCAGCTGGGGCAGAGCTGCGGCTTGCAGGAGCAAGGCCCTGGAGTGGCCTGCTCTGAAAAGTTCAGGCCGCTACCCCAGGGCTGAACAGGCTTTATCCTGGATCATGGCTGGGGGTGAAGTGTCCTGAACTCTTCAGAGCCAGCTGCTGCAGGGCCTCACCCCCACAAGCCACAGCTCCACGCCGGCTGCTGTCCTTCCTCCACCTGGGAAGGCACGGCCAGTTGGTGGTAGACAGGGAGTGCTGCTCCACCCCACCAGTGGAGCGAAGGGAGGGAGGGAGAGTCACCTGCACACCCCCTGCCAGCACTAGAGGCCACAGTGTGGCCACTGGGCTGGCTTGGGCTCATGTGGTTGTGGTAGGAGGGTGGGGGAAATGGCTCTCCTACTGTTTTGGGTTGCTGACTCCTGCCATAGCCTGTCCCTGTAGGGTCAGGCACCAGCGCACGCTCTGACCTGTGCACTGGAGTGGTATATAGGTGGTGCTGACTCTGCCCCCACTTCAGTTTCTTCTTTCTGCCTGTTGTGATGGTCCTGGAACTGCCTGCCCTTTCAAAGTTGCAAGAGCCTGTCTCCTTTGGTATAGTCTCTTCACTCTTCCTTCATTTGTCATCTTCCTTCTTCTGGACTCTTTGCTACTCGAGAGGCCCTGAGTAGCACCGAAGAACCGCGCTCTTCTCTTCTCCATGGCAGCACATGAACCCAGTACAGACCCAACCATGCCTGGCTTCAAGCCCTGTGCTGTCTGCAGTAAGGCCTTTCGGTGAGTGACACATGCAAAAAGTGCCTCAAGTGCCCTGGTGAGGGGCATTGGATTGATAAATGTCATATTTGCCAGTCCTTTAAGCCAAGGACTCAAAAGGAGCGGAAGAATCATCTCTGATCCATGGCATTGGAAGAGGCCCTACATCTGGCCTGTGTGGACCTCGGCACCATGAGCACAGGGAGCTCCAGTGCAGAAGGCACAGTCTGCACTGGCTCCACCTCGGAACTGGTCCGGTCTAGGAAATCAAGAAAACCCCTCATGGGCTCCAAGACTGCACTGAAGGTTCACTCCCTGGAAGGAGAAGCCCCTCCATCCAGCGCTGTCCTTGGAGGTGGGGCAAGAGGGGTGATTGCCCTGGGCCCTGCAGTTCCCTAGGCCCTGTCCTGTCCTGCCATGAGTAGGGCAGTGCAGGGCTTGCGCCACTGCCTCCCCACGGCTGCGCTGTCCCCCCCCCCACTTCCCCGCTGCTTTGGGCACGGAGCCAAAGGCAGTGGGGAAGGGGGGAGCAGGTTGGGAGCATGCAGAGCCCACCTCTGCTCCTGGCCAGCTCATCCCACCACCAGGATGGGGAACAACCAGCTCAGGGATGGAGCGGGCCAGCCCGAAGGCCAGGCTTCTCTCTCTCATCCCTCCTACAGGCCAGCTGTTCCACCCTGGAGGTGGGGTGGGCTGGCTTAAAGGTGGGGCAGAAGAGCAGAGCCCAGCCCCCTGACTGGCCTGCGCAGCCCTCTCAGGGCAGGGATGGCATGTGGGGGCCCTACCACAAGCCAGTTGCCCTAGGCCTTGCACCCCCATAGGGAGGGCCCTGCTGCCATCAGCACAGGTCGGGATCCCCAACACAGGCATGGGGGAATCCCCAGACCACAGCTCCAAGGCCACAAGCACCCCCAGCTCCATCTACACCTGAGACCTTTGACAGGGCCAGGGTGCTATTGCAGTTGTTGACACCCATGCTGCCCAGATCGATAGTGTCAAGGGGGAAGCTGGCCCTGTCTTTGAGGGCTTGGCCCAACCCCAGGGTGAGCTTGGTCCCATGGCACAAGGACTGGCGCGGGACTGGAGTCAGCAGCACAGGAGCTCATCCTGGGACCAGGCATCGATGCCCCAGTGGGATTCCTCTAGGGAAGGTCAGCTCAGCCGTTCCCCACCACCAGCACAGCATTCCTCACCATCTTCCCTTCTGGACTGCTCAGGGGTCACCTGGCAGAGCCATTCCCCATGGAGGGGCCTCTATGCCAGCAGTTTCAGGGTCTGAGTCAGGGGACGAGGGGGCACATCTTTGGTTCTCATCTGAAGATTCATCCTGGGAACACTCACCGGTGCCTCGCAGAAATTACACCACACTATATCACAGTTGTGCTTATCAGGGATCTCCAGCACTCGGCACTGACCCTGAGACTCCTTACCACCCCCACCACTGGCACTGGCCTCAATGCGTCCAGTGTGGTAATGTGGGAGGAAGCACTCCTCATCATTATTCTGGCACAGGGAACACTGAGCTGGACATCAGCCTCACCTGCACCGACACGATGCTCCCTGCACAGGGACATCACTGGTGCTGGTGTACAAAAGAGGATGCTCCCTGCATGGTGCTCGGTGCAGGGAAGTGGACTGCTCCCCTGCACAGGGAAGGAGACCCTCTGGCACAGGCCTTTGCACTGCAGACCTTTAAGAATTGGTCCACACAGTGGACTGCCTGGGGATCCTGGAGCTCACCACAAAGGGACCCCACATCCCCCAGGTTGTCAAGATCTACCACATCCCAAGGGCAACGAGATGTAGAAGTGTCTGAGGAAGATTTGGACCCCAGAGAGGGTCCTTCGGCCTGGGGAGAAGTGATTCTCGGGTGATGTCATCCTCTTCCCCGGATGAAGCAGCTTACCAAAAGTCAGGGAGGACCTGAGAACACACCAGGAACTCCTGAAGTGCATGGCTGCAAACCTTGACTTCCCCATTGAGGTTGTCAGGGAGGCAGCACTGGAACTAGGCATTTTGGTACCTGGGGTATGCCATAGCAAGCAGCAAGGAGCATGTGCCCCCCAATTGAGCAATCGAATGCAGCTGCTTGATACAGCACCTGGGGGCAAGGCCCTGGTCACCCTGCCCTAGTTACAGCCTTGCAAGGAGGACTTTGACCCCCTCTTCAATGTAGGGGAGGACAACTCACCAGTAAGACTCATGGTGCAATGCACAGTGAGGTCCTGAAGATTGCCTGTGCCAGATGGCAGACTCTATCCTCTGTCCCCCTGGTGGGACAGAGGGACAGAAGGGACAGAAAGGAAATACCATGCTCCTGCAGACAAGTTCAGTTTCCTGTTCACACACCCCACCCTGGCTTACTTGACAGTGGATGCCATAAACCAGCAGGAAAGGTGGGGCCATCCCACAGCTATCCCTAAAAAATAAAAATGCCAAAAACCTGGACTTCTTCGGAAGGAAAATTTATTCTAGCACGGCATTACAGCTGTGTATAGCCAATCAGCAAGCCCTCATGGGCAAGTGCATCTTCAACCTGTGTACGTCCATGCAAAGGTTCAGAGACCTTATTTCCTTGAACCACACTGTGGACTATGACTTCCTCATTGAGGAAGGCCTGCTGGTGGCACACATGACCCTGCTTTCTTCATGGGACACGACTGACATGGCCAGCAGAGGGGTAGTGTCGGCTATTGCCATGTGCACAGCAGTTTGGTTACAGGGGTTGGGGTTATCCCCCCAAATGCAAGCGTCCATCCAGGACCTCCCTTTTGAAGGTCTGTCCTTGTTTGCTGCACACCAGGCTGCACAGCATGAATGCCACCTGGATGACACTTTGGTCATTGGGGATGTACACTCCGTAGGCTGCTAGACAATCCTTTCAGGCACAGCAGCCACAGCCCCAACACCAACAGCAGTAACACCAACGACCACAGCAGCAGGGAGCTTGCCACCGGCCCATTCAGTCTTCCCAATGCCACTGTGGGAGCAGGGACAGAGATAGAAATAGGGGTAGCAGGGAGGTGAGGGCACAAGGAAACAGCCAGCCCTCCCACCAAGGAAGCAAGGGCTGTCCCCCGAGCAAAAGGCAGAGGTTTTGACCTCTTGCCCGAGGGCCACAGCCAATCCAAGGACTCCCACACATTTCAAAACAGACTGATCCCTTTCTGCCACTGGCAGTCCAAAATCATATCGAACCACTGGATCCCGGACACAACATACCATGGTTACTCCATTCAGTTCAAGACCAGGGCCCCCAAAAGGAAACCACCCCCTCACTACCAAGTTGGGAATCCAATCCATGAGGCCCTCCTGGAGCAGGAAAGCTGCAAGCTCCTAAACCTGGGGGCAATAGAACAAGTGCCCACCAGGGAAAAGGGGAGGGGCTTCTTCTCAAGGTATTTCTTGATCCCAAAGGCAAATGGGGGTCTGAGACTAATCCTAGACCTAAGAGCCCTACACAAGTTCCTGAGAAAAATAAAGTTTTGAATGGTTTCTCTATCTCAAATCATTCCTTCACTAGACCCAGAGGACTGGTTCATGGCCTCGACTTAAAGGACACTTACTTTCACATATTGATAAGGCCAAAACACAGGAGGTTCTTATGGTTCAGATAGGAGATGAACACTTCCAGTTTGCGGCCCTCCGCTTTGGACTTTCATTAGCCCCAAAGGTTTTCACAAAATGCGTGGTGGCGATAGCAGCCCACCTTAGGAAACAAGGGGTTTGAATCTTTCCGTACCTGGACGATTGGCTGATGGGGCAAATCTAGAGACCAGGTCTGGCATAGCATCAGCATTGTCCGAAAGCTGTGTGACAGGTTAGGCCTCCTCCTAAACCTGGAAAAGGCAAAACTGACTCCTCCCCCTATCCAGGTTTCAGTCAGTGTCGACCATCATTTCAGAACTGCACCATGCCTTGACCACAACAGCGAGGTGATCCCTGCAGCTGCTGGGCCACATGGCCACCTTCACCTACATGGTAAGGATGGCATGCCTCCATATGAGGCCATTGCCGTCATGGCCAGTGGGGGTATCCCATTCCCAACGCAATGCCCTAGATCTGGTGGTCACAACCAAGTGTGGTCCTAGATTGTCTCACAATCTGGCGGGATCCAGAATTTGCATGCAGGGGTGTCCTGTTCAAAGCCCAGAATCCCTCACTCACCTTGATCACAGATGCATCAGACCTTACTTAAGGAGCCCACATCATGGGCAGCATCTCCACCCAAGTAACATGGTTGCAGGTGAACAGCCTTCTCCACATAAATGTGAAAGAACTGAAGGCAATCCACCTGGCTTGTGGGGTGTTCTTGAACAAAATAAGCAGGCAAGTGGTACAAAGCCTAACAGACAACATGGCAGCCCTGTTCTATCTCAACTGCCAAGGGGGAACCTGCTCACCTGCATTGTCCAAAGAGGCGAAAATGGCACTAAAGCACAGCTTCCACCTGGTGGCAGCCCAGCTGCCAGGGGTCAGCAACTGTCAAACAGACAGGCTCAGCAGACAATTCCTTCTCCAGCATGAGTGGTCCCTACACCTGGGGATAGTGAACTAGCTTTTTGAGAGATGGGGAACCCCCCACATAGACCTCCTTGCCATTCAAGCAAACTGCAAATGCAACTTCATCGGCTTACTGAAGGGGAGGGACAGGGACTCCCTATCAGACGTCCTCCTGATAAGCTGGGAGGGCCTACTCCTTTATGCCTTTCTCCCCATCCCATTGATCTACAGGGCCCTGTTAAAGATCTAGGGACAAGGTGGATGTAATTATGATAGCCCTGGAGTGGCCTGGCCAGCCTTGATACAGTATACTCCTTGATCTCTCAGTAGCCCCACCCATAATGCTCCCGCTCAGAGCAGACCTACTAACACAGGACTCAGGATGCCTGTGACATCTGGACTTCAGTTCCCTCCACCTAACTGTCTGGAAGCTACATGGCTGTGCCTGGACAAGCAAGTTTGCTACAGGAAGGTCCAATGAGTTCTGATTTGAGGACGAAGCCCTCTATGAGGGCAACCTATGGGGCTAAATGGAAGCAGATCTCCCTATGGGCCATGGATAAGAGGGTGCCCCCAGAGTCCATGCCGATTCAGGCCATACTCGATTACCTGCTAGAACTAAAGGAGAGTGGCTTAAGGCTACCTTCCCTCAGGGTGCATCTGTCAGCCATCCCAGTATTCCATAGCTCCTTTGATGGGGTGACCCCCTTCTTTCACCCCATGACGGCAAGATTCTTCAAGGGATGGGAGAGACTCTGTCCCTGGGTCAGGGTGCCAATCCCTCAATGGGATCTGAACCTGGCACTAGAAGGGCTTACAACCCTCCCCCTCTCCCCACAAACCAATAGACTCGTGTATGCTGCTAGACCTATCTTGGAAGGGTGGCATTCCTGGTGGCTATCATGCCAGCCAGAAGGATGTCCAAACTAAAAACCCTGTCTTCAGAACCTCTGTACACAGTATTCCACAGGCACAAAGTACAACGTCCTCATCCAGCCTGCCTACCCAAGGTTGTTTTGCCCTTCCATATTAACCAGGAAATTTGCCTCCCACTGTTCTTTCCAGACCCACAGGTAACAGAGACACAGAGAAGGTGGCATACCCTTGATGTCAGAAAGGCACTCACCATGTATATAGAGCAGACCAGACCCTTCAGCAGATCGACTCAGCTGTTTGTAGGGGTAGCCAAAAGCATGAAGGGCCAGGTGGTAACATCCCAACACATTTCGTTGTGGACAACAAGCTGTATTAAGGACTGTTACCACAGATCAAACACTCCCCTTCCAGGGAAAAAAGCCCATTCCACCAGTGTGCAAGCATCCTCCATGGCCTTTCTTGCACAGTTTCCTATCCAAGAAATATGCATAGTGGCCACCTGGTCCTCAGTGCATACCTTCTCATCCCATTATGCAATTGTCCAGCAGGCAAGAGATGATGCTGCCCTGGGCACAGCCATTCTATGAGTGTGGAAACCTTAATTTCGCCCACTATCCTAAGTATGGCTTGTAAGTCTCCTAGTTAAGTATGGATGTGAGCAG
>ML681988.1:6118082-6225751 GCA_007922195.1 Podocnemis expansa | reverse complement strand
CCAGGGGACCCTGTGGGTGGCCTACTCGTGGTTCCAGGCTGCCCCCATCATGAGGCTAGGCCATTGCGGGTCTCAAGACACTGGATTATTAAAGGAATTTTTTAAAATGGCTCTGTTTATCTTTTGGGTTGTTGACCCCTGACATAACCCATACACTGCAGTTGGCAGGAATTGTATCTTGGTGGAAGTCAGTGTAGAGAGTGGTGGTGTCAGGCATTGGTAAACCCTTGATTCTTCACATTTTCTACACCTATATTTTTATCCTGAAGAGACCCGCAGTATTTCACTATTCATGAGCCATATATTTCAGAGAGGGTTTTCTGCATTAATCGCTGTACTCTTTGCTGCCAAAGAGATGACAGGTTTATTACTGTGAGCTCTCCAGAAAGGGATGGTGGGTGACATTCTTTATGTTTTAATCTCCAGAGAGAGACTCTTTCTTTCCAGGGTAGGTGAAATGTTACTATCATCTATTAAAAGGTGGGGAGATGCTTTTGTCCTAGAATCTAACTGTATCTCAGAAAAATGCTGATACAATTGTATACAAAAAACAGATGTGATGAGAGACATTTCTCCCAATTTCTGCTGCTCACAATGGAAACAACTGGGATTTGATGAGCAGTAACAAGCTGCCCCACTGTGAAACTCTGCCAACCCTGATTGTTTATGCCACATATGCTGAGCAACCAACATTATGAAGAGACAGAGTCATGTCTGGCACAATGAAATCCAAACTTGTGTGTTGCACAGTTAATTCTTGATCTCAATGCTAGTGATGAGGGCTCATCTATAACTTTACACATACAAAAAGTCTCATAGATAAAATGGAGGCTATGGACCTGCGAGTGAGCAGACCGTAGAATGTATCAACTTTTCCTCCTCATGAAAATAACGTTTCTCTTCTTCAGCCCAAAAATTCCTTCAAATGGAAAAAGACTAATTATTTTGTGAATTAAAGGGATCTATAAATACAGTAAACTAAAATTTAACCAAGTGCATTTTCTGCTGATTAGAAAAGGTAAGAGATTGGTTTGCATAAAACACATTTTAAACAGATCTGCACAGTTCAGCTCTGAATCCCCAAAGTTCCAGTGGCCTGCTGGGTGCTCTGGGGCAAGTCACTTCCCTCCCCACGTCTCTATTTCCTCATAGGTAAAATGGACACAATGATACTTTCCACCTGTATAACACACTTTGAAAATTATGGCTGAGAACGGTGGGTTACCGATGTAAACATCCTTCTTCAAGATGGGCTGGTCACATACATTCAGTTACAGGTATATACGTGCTGCAGCACACGGTATCTGGAAAGTGTTTTAGCCCTAGCCTGTCAGCTCAGGGTCAGCGGCCACCGCCACCTTCATGCAGTGACCACAGCTGTATATGTGAGCCTGACCTTCATCTTCCTCAGGCCCTTCTTTTTGCCAACTCTGAGTAGCGGGGACGGAGGGAGGGATCTGAATGTATGTGAGTAGCCCATCTTGAAGAGGGATAACATCAGTAACCCACCATTCTTCTTCAAGCACTGCTCACATCATTCAGGTACATGTGACTGCTAGCCATACCCAGGATGGTGGGCAGAGTTACAGCTAACTAACATTGAATATAGCTCTGCCTAGTGCGGGATCCTCTTGGGCCTGTTGGACGATAGCATTGTTTTTCATGAAGGTATGCACTGATGACCACGTGGCTGCTCTGCAGATCTCCTGGATTGGGACCTGCACAAGGAAGGCTGTTGAAGAAGCTTGGACTCTTGTTGAGTGCACCCTGGCCCTCCTAGGGAGAGGTGTACACGACCTTCCGTAGCAGTCTTTGATGCAGTTCACTATCCACTTAGAGATGCACTGTGTTGTCACTGGTTTTCCTCTTTTCTGCTCTGCAACCGCGACAAAGAGTTGGGAAGTCCTGCGGAATGGGCACGTGTACTCGATATATGTCAGGAGTGCTCTTCTGACATCTAAGGTGTGCCACTTCCTCTGTTTTTCTGTAACCTGAGGGTCTAGGAAAAACAGTGGGAAGCAAATGGCCTGGTTCAGGTGAAATGGGGAGGCCGCTTTGGGGAGGAACAATGGGTGTAGGCATAGCAACACCTTGTCAGTGAAGAACCTCATATATGGAGGCTCCAAGGAAAGGGATCCTCAGCTCCGAGACTCATCTCGCTGAGGTTGTGGCTACTAGAAAGGCCACTTTCCATGAAAGGACTAACAACATAGAAGAGTCCAAGGGTTCATAGGGTGACTCTGTTAAGCTGTGGAGCACCACATTTAAGTCCCATTGAGGAGTGGGATCTCTGGGTTGTGGGTAGATCCTCTCAATACCCTTCAGGAACCTAGCGGAAATAGGGTGAGAGAACACTGGGACTCCTTCCACCTCATCATGGAGGGCCAAGATCTCCAGTTGGTGAACCTTGAGAGAGGGAGTCAATAGTCCCTTATCTTTAAGGTCCAAGGGGTAGTCAAGAATGGAGTGAATGGGAGCTGATTCTGGTACTATCCCCCTTTCTCTGGACCAAAGGGAGAAACATCTCCAGTTAGCCATGTAGGTAGCCCTAGTCGAGGGTCTCCGACTGGCTATCAGTACATCTTTAACCCTCACTGAACAGAGTTTCTCAGATTAATTCAACCATTCAGCCTCCAGGCTGTCAGGTGCAGCACTTTTGTGTTCGGATGCTGTAACCAGCCTGAGTCCTGTGTTAGCAGATCTGACCTGTGGGGAAGGCAGAACGGAGTGTTTATCAATAGGTCCCTTAAGATCAAATACCGGTGCTGCCTGGGCCAGTCCGGAGCGACCAGTATCATGTCCACTCTGTCCTTCTTTATTTTCAGGAGGACCCTGGGGATCAAGTTGTGACCCAGGCCTCCTGGGACAGCCTTCTGAATGTGCCAAAATCAGGGCAAGCTGCAAAACCAGGGGCTAAACCCCCAAACCACTGACGGGTGGTACTTAAAGCAGTCTCCCAGTCAGTAACAAAACATGCTTCTGATTCCCCACTCCGGTCATCACCAAGCATAATAAACTAGAAACAGCCCCCTTTCTGCACATCAGATCCTATGGTCCCCTCTAGCCACTGGGCCTCTTTAAGAAATAGGTTCTCCTGACCCCAAAGGGCCAGCCACATCACCCAGAACAATATAGGTTTGGATCTTACCCAAAACACCATGCTGCCAGCCAATCCTTTAGTAACTACAACTAAAGGTTTAATATAAAAAGAAAACAAGCTACATATGAGAGATGTTAAAGGGTCAAAGTGAATCACATACATACAAATGATTCAGAGTCCATAGAAAACAAATCTTTAAAGATCTGGTAGTTGCAGATTAGTCCCACTCCTCTGGTATGCACCCAGCAGCAGCAGCAGCAGCTGGGTGGGCCTCAGTCCTTTGTTCAGTCCCAGAAGAATAGTTTCAGAGGCAGGTGTTGGTTGCACATAGACCAGAGACTGAAGACTAAAGACAAAATGGAGAATGGTTGATGGCCTTTTATCTCAGATACCTTGCCAGATCCAAATAGAGGTGGGCCACATGGTCGGTCCAGGTAATTGGTCAAACAGGTTTCTTCTTGGGCCCACTGTAACTGGGAGTTCCCTCCTGATGGGCCATTAATAGGATATTAGGTTGCAGAGGCCCAGTCTGGGATTGCCTCAGCTCAACCAACTTGGAACACACATAAAACAAATAAGATTCCTAGATTCTAATACAAATATGATACCTATATAAAAATCATATAAGCATTCCTAGCATATTACAACCTTTCTATTGATACCAAACATGGCATATCCCCTATGGATTATTACACATATGAAATACTAATATGAAAAATAATCATAACCAGTCCCCTAGACACAGACAGCATCACACAAGTGAATTGGTGGAAACGCGTACATCAGTGGACCCCCGCATGGAATTAGAAAGGCATCAGAGAGTGAGCCCTTCTCTCAACCCCTGAGAGAACAAAAGTGCCGATACTTCCGATTCTGACATGTCATGACTAGGCCCACCTGGGGTGTTCCCAACTGACTGATGATGTGGGACACAATTTCAGTGTGCAGAGACCACTCGTGATGGGAGAAGGAGATCCTGCTCAGTGAGTCTGTTATACTGTTGTCCAGCCCGGGAAGGTGGGTTGCCACCAGGGTAAACTTGTGCCTCAAGGCCAGTGCCCACAAGTTGGTGGCTTCTGCACAAAAAGCTGGGGATTGAACACCCCCCTGGAGGTTTGTCTAAAACATGGCTGTTGTTTTGTCCATCAGGACCTGGAACTTTCCCCCTTTATCAAGTCCAGAAAGGCCGTGCAGGCTAATCAGATGGCTCTGAGCTCCTTCACGTTTATGTGAAGGGGTCTGTCCCTGGATGACCAGTTCCCATCTGTTGATAGTCCCCCCATGATGTGGACCCCCACCCCATGACCGATGCATCAGTGATCAGCATCATTGTAAAGTTGGAGGTCTCGAATTGTATCAGCATTTTTCTGAGATACAGTTAGATTCTAGGACAAAAGTGTTTCCCCACCTTTTAATAGATGATAGTAACATTTTCCTTAAGTGTTTGTTTAGAGCTTTGAGGTCTAAGATGGGCCTCAGGTAACCATTTGGCTTGGGAACCAGGAAGTAGTGGGAGTAGAAGCCCTTCTCCCCTGCCTCCTTGGGACCCTTTCTATTGCTCCCACGGAGAGCAGTTTTTCGCACTCCCATTGTAGCAGCTGATTTAGCTCTGGATCCCCAAGGTTTGAGTGAGGGGGCGGTTTTCTGTTTCAGGGTATTGATTTGAATTGTATGGAGTACACTTTGACCCTCTGTCTAGTATCCAATGATTGGTTGTGATGTTGGCCCAATGATGTAGGAACAGAACCAAACGGTTGTAGAAGACAGGGTTGAGTGGTGGTTTGGCCAACAGGATGAGAGGAGTCATTTCCCTGTTGGGGAACCTGGCCTGTGGACTGGGGTTTGGATCCCCTGCTTGACCAGTTTCTCTCCATGTCAGTTCCCCTGTACTGGTGCTGAGGTTGCTGATAGGACCTCAGGCGGGACCCCTGTGGCTGAAGCTGTTGTTGCAGCTGCTGGGACTGTTGCTGTGTGTGCTGGGATCTGAAGAAGCGTCTAGTCACTTGGGGTATATACATGCCAAAGAGTGTTAAGGTGGCCATAGAGTCTTTCATGCCGTGCAACTTGGAATCCATGGGTTCTGCAAATAGGGCAGGACCTTCAAAGGGGAGGTCCTGAATCTCCAGTTGCATTTGCTGAGAAAGGCCAGATCCTTGCAACCAGGCTGCTTACCGCATTGAGACTGCAGAGGCAGTTATGTGAGGCCATGTCAGATGCGTCCCAGGAGGTCATCAGGGCATCACGGGAGGCCAAGACGCCCTCCTCTACCATTGCCTCATAGTCGCGGAGGTGCTCGCTGGAAACTATGTTGCGGAAGTGCTCCGTAGATCTCCAGAGGTTGAAAATATACCTCCCCATGAGAGTCTGGTGATTGGCTATATGCAGGTGAAGGGCTGAGGTGGAGTAGACCTTCCTGCCAAAGAGGTCTAGCTTCTTGCCTCCTTATTTTTAGGAGTGGAGGCTGACTCACCCTGTCTTTCCTTTTGATTGACAGCATTCACCACCGAGGAACCTGGAGTGGGATGGTGGAATAAAAAGGTGAATTTGTCAGATTGGATGTGGTATCTCTGGTGCGCAGCCTTGGGCCCAGGGGGAGTGGAGGTCGGAGTTTGACACTGCGCTCTCGTGGTTTTATATACCCCTTCATATAGAGGAACTGAGACCCTGGTGAAGTAAAAATCCTCTTTGATGACCTCCTGGGCACGGGAGTCATCCCCGTACGCCAGGGGCTTTTGGTACATGACTTCAGATGACCTCGTGGGGTCCCTTCCAACCCTATGATTCTATGATTCTATGATTCATCTGGGCAAGAAGATGAGGGAATCCGCGATCTGCTGTGCCGAACAGTGCTGGGACTGGTTTCCTCATCCAAGGCTTCAGAAGAAACAGAGGTTCTTGAGGAAGGCAGTACTGAAGGGCCTGGAGAGGCAGGCTCATCCTCCATGGGCCAGTCCATCCATCTGCTAGACCAATCTCTGAAACATGGTGCAGAGTCGCGGTGCATCGGGGAACGGCCTCTTTCCCTGCCGTGGCTCTCAGTGCTGCGCAGGTGTTTGCAAGATCGGCTCTTTGTCCCAGCTGGTGCCAGTGAAGTCAGCCAAGATGGAGTCGGTGCTGAAGGCATCTGTACTGAAGGAGACAGGGACAGGTCACCCCAGCACAGTGGAGTTGGGGAGGACTTACGGTGATGTTTCCCTGCAGGCTTTGAAGCCATTGGGGTCAGCTCCAGGATTGATGGGGAATGGCGGTGCCAGGGCTCGTTGTGGGGGGAAGCGGGGGAGGCAGAGATAGCTCTTGCATGCCTCAATCCCTGTGAGCAAGATACCGAAGGCTCACATGAGGATTCAGGGGAGGAAGGGTATCCGTTCTCCGCCCCTTGCTCCGGCTCCAGCTAGGTGCCATTTTCCAGTGCTGAGGGAGATCTTGGTGTTGGCCTGCCTGTTGAAGTTGTCTACTCCTCCGAGAGGAAGGGTGGTTTGCCCTTAGACTAGGCGGGCCTCTGTGGTGTGAGGGCAGGAAGTTGGAACAGTGTCTTTGCCACGATGAAAGCCTCTTGAGTCAAAGGCATTGGCAGGTGCTTCAGTTGCTTTGCTCAGGGTGCAGTTGCTGGCAGCAAAGTTGCACAGCGCCAAGATGGTGCCGAGTCAGAGGCTGATCATGGCTTTTTATTGTTAGCCGGAGAATGGCGCCAAGATGGCTCCAGTGCCAACCTGGCATGTGGTAGTGGTGAGTCCTTGGGCACATGGGGTGAACCTGGCACCAGCTGCAAAGCCTGTTCTTGGGCAATATTGTTCAGCCTTTGCTTCTTGTCCTTGCACATCCTCTGTTTGAAGGGCCTGCATATGGAACATTTATCTGCCAGGTGCGACTCACTCAAGTATACGAGGCACTTCTCGTGGGGTTGTTGATCGGAAAAGCCTTGCTGCAACTCACGCAGGTCTTGAAACCGGGCATGATGCAGGAGAACAGAGGACGACTCCAGCGAGGGATTCAGTAGGAAAATAACAAATTAGACAGGTGCTTGCACTATGGCAAGAGTGGGCTGTTCCAGTACCATCACTGGGCAGAAATAAGGAACTGAGGAGGGTCAGGGTCAGGGTTATATATATAGCCACAGTCACGGCAGGGATGGGGCGTTGGCCGCTGACCCTGAGCTGACAGGCTAGGGCTAAAAGACTTTCTGGATACTGTGTGCTGCAGCACATATACACCTGTAAATGAATGATGTGAGCAGCACTCGAAGAAGCACTGTATCAAAATTAGGTATTACTAATTGTTCCAGAGCTATAGCCAGTTTAAGAGAGTCCATCAATGTTGACTCCTCCAGTAGATGAGTCACTCTTCCTGCACAGCTTGAAGTGCGTATGTGGATCCTCAAGGAAATAGGGATTAAAACATTGCTTCACTTGGATTGGCTGGAGCATTTGACACCAAGGCAGTGCGGTTGCTTTGTGATGGTAGGACTCTATTCAGAAAGATACATTATTGCAAATGTGCTTTGTTCTTATTCTGGATAGACTGTGGGAAGTCTCCTTGCCCACTCACTTCTTGCCATCCCTAGTGAGAATGCTAACAAAGGTCTAGTCAGTGCCATTGCATTTTGTGTCATGGGCACTTCTCCACTGGGAAGTGGATTGAGACCACTCAGCTCATTTCATATAAACCACAGAACAACTTTCAAACAGTAACATTCTTTGGTCACTATATATTTTGAGCAAGTTCTGTACTTGGTTGTAAGAACATCTTACCTATATTATTGCAAAATAAACAAGGAGTCCTCTGACTCTTTTAAAGACTAACAATTGCTTTGAAGCATCTGATGAAGTGGGATTTTCTCTCATGAAAGCTCATGTGATAAATACATTTGTTAGTCTTTAAAAGTGCCACAGGACTCCTTGTTTGTTCTGCTGAACTAAACTAACACAGCTACCCCTTTGGAACCTATATTACTGCAGTAGATCTTGAGACAGTTCAATGCAAACCAAAGCAGATCAAATCAACAAATATTTACATGAGCTAGCTTCTCTGCATAGGCACTGGGATCACAAGGTTAGCAGAGAGGAAAGTTCTCAGTAATTAAATAGCTTAGGGCTAACTTATCAAGTGCCTGGACTCCTTAAATAAACACAGCAGGAGAAGAGGGTGGCTGTGTCCCCTTCTCCCCCCATAACTAACCTTTTTTCAGTAAATGTCTGCAGACCACTTTGGTACGTGACTTTTACTTTTACAAGGCTGCTTGTTTTCAACTGCAACAAAATCTGGTGCCTGTAAAACTCTTAGCTTTCTATTATTGACTACAGAAAATGGCCCACATCTTGATTGAGTTATTGATTGCCAGTGCTCTCAATCTCTTGCTTGGGGATCTTCAAAGGACAGTTTGGAGGGCTTACAGGATCATTAGCAATTTTCCAACTTTCCCAGTCTGGTTATAGGGTACTTAAATGTCAGCAGTTGAACACATTTGTAGTATTAACTCTTTGTGCACCAAACATTTATTGAACATTAGGAATGCTCTCTTCCGTGCCATTCTGAACTGCTCCGTGAATCATCCTTGAACTGAATGTACTCTCCTGCCTTGAGTCCTCTCTCATGGGTAGTGGGGTGTTCATTTTCTATTTCATTTAATCCTTTTCTGACATAAAGTTCTCCAATCTTATCTCAGTCCATAGGTAGTCCTAAGCCACCCATACCAGTTTTGTCAGCTCAGCCTCTTTGTGCACATATATGTGTGTGAATTCAATGCCCTTGAAATATGGCTCTGGAAAATGAAGTCCTCTTTCTAGAGCAGTGGTTCTCAATCTTTTGTGGGTTGCAACACACTTGGTCATGTGTTGTGACTCTACAGGACACACCAGCCCACTCTCTCCTGGTCCAAATCCAGCCATCTCTCCATCTCTCACAACACACCCCTGTATGGTCACACAGTATATGTTGAGAACCACTGATCTAGAGAAGAAGCATCAACACACAGAGCAACAGCATCAGCTTCTCTATGCTACAGCAATATCCCTCAGCCCTGCCTGTGAGAGATCACCTATAAAAATGATACTCTATAATTATGCCATTTAGTCCGTGGGCTCTCAACCAAGGCTATTTATTGCCTGTTGTGGTGCAGGTTTTTCTAATGCACATACTTGTCTACAATGAACAGGACTGAGACTACACCTGATTAATCATAGCTTGGTCGTATGACCATCCAGTAGTAATTTTTGCGCACTGGTGCCAGGAGCTAGATTCAAAAAAGTGTGTCTCCATATTCTTGGTACTAAGAGATACAGTATTAGGGTCCCAGAGGAATTTGGTCTTAAAAGTTTTATTGCTTTGTCTTTTTAAGAGTATATTCTGGAGTATATACAGTGTGTGTCAAACCACAGGTTGAGGGACAAACACCCAACATTAAGGGTTCTGTTGTATAACTGTTACTGAGATAAAATGTGCAAAGAAGTCAGTGGGAGTTATGTCTGAGTAAAGACTGCAGGATCTTGCCTCTTACATGGAAGTTGTTTCCATGCTTACAGTTTTCCGTCTCACCACTGACAGTGAATTGTCTTGCCTTTCAGGGAAGGGAGTTCTGTGTCAAAGTTATTTCCTTTTGTGACTTGCTTGTGGTTTTCCAGCAGTTTGCTAGCTCCTGTTAATGTAGGAACACTCAACCAGTGGGTGATTTTATTCAGTATCTTACCAAGGTAGTCTTTGTAGTCTTCGCAAGATGTTTAATAAGAAGTTCCCCATTCTCCAAGTTAGAGTGATTACAAATTATCATTATTTATTTAAGCTCCTGCCCACAGGAGGTTACGGTTTGATTTAAAATAGGCTAGTGTCAGGAATGGGAGGCAGATGCTATTCTAGTTGATAGACATTGCTAATACTTTTTTACTTTGGCTTGAATAGAAGGGAACATTTTCTGTGAGGTATGGCAAAAGCAGAGCTGATAGTAACTTTGAATTCTGTTCCCTGTTCACTGTTGCAGAAAAGCCAGCTGTTGCTTTTAGCTGATGTTTTACAGAAACTCTCTGGAGATTGACAGAATAAAGACGAAATGGGAGGGGGGTAGCTATGAAGCTCTTAGCAAGAGAATGAACTTCTTAACTCAAGCAGGGGGCAGATTCACTTCACTATGGAGTTTCGAATTGAGAAAGAACAAGTTAGCTGGCACCCCACTAACAGCACTGTGACTGCTGTTCTACATACCACAGAAGAATTCTCCATATCACATGTGTCCCTGTGGGGATTCGCTGTGAGTAAACCTCCCAAGTGGACAAACAGAGCTTGGGGAGTGCTGATGAGTTTAACATTGCTTCCCCCCATAGATAAAACCTACTTTGTAATGTCAACTTTAAACATCAGCAGAGTCTTGCCAGTGTCACTCCATCAGTGCCATAAATCCTGCATGGGAACTGCATTGTCTGTTGCCTCTTTTATTCACTATTCTCCTTTCTGGGTCTGAGGGAGTAAAATGAAAGGAGTAACTGTAAAAATACATCACTGCAACCCTCTTGTTTCATGCTGTATGGCTACATAACTAACATTCAAGTTGGGGGAAACCAGTGTGACCATAACTGAAGAATGGAAGAGGAACAACTGCAGATCCCACACAGTTTCTTATACCTACATTCCCCTAATATATATGCGGCTGGAAACTCTTTACAAATTCCACTAGGTGAATTCCTGCTTCTGATATGAGAATACAGGGCCAAATCCTGAAGTCCTTACTCAGTCCTTCCTCAGGCAAAATGTTCATTGACTTCAACTAGACATTTAACTAAGAGCTTCAAGACAACTCACATATGGTTAAGGGGAGAGGCAGGGTAAAAAGGGTAGATTTATACATTTGTTTCTTTAAGCAAAGGGTATACCTGGAAAGGGAAGCTGGTGAAAATTGATTCCTATTAATTCCTCTTTTTATTGTTGTCAGAGGTGAATGTCAGAGAGCTTCGCCTTAAAACAGTCTAGATTTAAGTATATTGGGTCCCTGATGTCCAAATGACATTATGTCTGTCTACACAGGAGTCTCTGTTAAGTCAATCTAACAAGGTTGACTTTAAGTTGACTTAAAGTCAACCTTGTTAAGTCGACTTAGACAGTCCACATTGAAAACTCCTGTCAACTGCCTGCTCCCACACTGGCAGGTGCTAGGTCAATCCTTCCTTGTGTCCAGGAACTCTGGTAGGGGGCTTGGAGGCCAATCAGGTCAACTTAAACATTCTCCCTGTCTACATTGGCTTAAGTCAAACTTAATATGGTTGACTGAAGCATTAAGTTGACCTTAAGAGATGGTGCTATTAAGTCGACTTAAGGAAGCACTTAAGTCGACTTAAGGAAGCACTTAAGTCAACTTAATAAAAGCCCAGTGTGGCTGCAGGAGTCTGTAGGTTGACTTAACCTTCCTTAAGTCAACCCAAGGCTTCAGTGTAGACGTACCCATTAAGACTGGCAATACAGGACAGAAAATTTGACTTCAAATCTCACTATAGCATCAACATTTGGCTCAGTCTTATTAATACCTTTACATTTTTATGTTATTTTTCATCCAGGGCTGTATCTGCACTAGATTTTACTGGGAAATCTATTGCTGGTGCAGTCTTACCATGGTAAAAATAATGGCAGCTTCAGAGATAGGTAAGAAGGATGGTCTAGTGGACAAGTTGCTGGTGGGAGACTTGGGTTCTGTCCCTAGCTCAGCCACAGTCTTGCTGTGTGACCTTGGGCAAGTCATTTAACTACCCTTAAAATGGGGATAACGACTCCCTACCTCACAAGGATATTGAAGGTAAAACTCATTAATAGTTATGAACTGCTCAGAAAGGTGGTGAAGAGCAGCATATTGTTGGACATTGGAAGAGTCCCCTGCATTAGCTGAAGACATCCACACTGAAACACTGGTGTGGTTGCATTAAGCTATGATGAGAATCATGGTTTGTTTCACCATAGTGAAGAAAAAATGGCAGTTCTTATGCTAGCCACAGTTATCCCACTTTAGCTTTACTGGTCTACAGTGAATGACTCAGTGAGAAAGGCCTTCTGTGTTTTTACAAGACTGTATCAAAATGATGGGTTGTTTTTTTTTTAAAATGAGGACCTATGTTAATCTCATCCTCAGGTGCCCTGCAGCTTTTATTTAATCAGGCCCAATTATTCATCCTATATCCATTTGAATGGTGGATAATACTGGAAAGAATTCAGTTTCATTGGGATTTATGGCTCCCTTTCCTTAAATAATTTCAAGATAAAGAGGTTATAATTACTACGGAGGTGACATAGATCAATGTCATTAAAGCAGCAATATTAATTGCTGCTAATGGTAGGGTGTATTTATTCTGCAAACAAACTGGAAAATAGGAGGATAGGAGAACACAGTCTTCTAATCTGCAGGAAAACAATCATTTATAATCATTCCACTGTTAAACAATAGAACAAATACTGCTGTTATCTGAGGCTCTCAATCTGATTAAAAGGATGCTAGCCTCTCAGCAGAGAGCAGGCAAACTGACTGGGACATGATATATGATTTTATTTTTGCTTGGAAGATTTTAGTGGAGAGGTGGACTTGCTGTCACATTAAATGCACCTTATCCCATTGGAAGTGTTTCCATCTCTTTTTTAATGCATGACTATCTTTTCCTGCCTTGGCTAACACATCTGAAGTGAGGTAGGAACCAGGTCAGTTATGGTTTGGTGCAGGGGTGTTGCTGGTGCTGGGCACTCCGGGGCACGTGCCCTGAACCCCAGCACCAGTGCCCTGGATCTCCGGCCCAGTCAGGCCAGGGATCCAGGGCCCGGCCACCAGCAGCCACAGCAGCCCCATCCCCTCCCGGGGATCGGGGGCCTGGCCGCCAGCAGCCGCGGCGGCCCTGTCCCTGGCTGGGAATGCGAGGCCTGGCTGCCTGCAGTGGTGCAGTGGCGCCTGGCCCTGTCCCTGGCCAGGGGGCGGGGCCTGCAGGCTGGGGGTGGAGCCTGTGGGCTGGGGGCGGGGCCTGTGCCTGTGCCCTGGGTCCCTCCCTCAGCCAGCAACACCCCTGGTTTGGTGCACCTTTAAGTATTTTACATTGTGCTTGGGAAGTCCCCAAAACCTCTTTCCAGCTTTCCACCTCCACCACGAACAGCCAAAACTTTATAATGTCCACTTCCTATTTTACATGCTGACAGTGTTACTTGTACTGCAGTGCTGTTTAGAGACTCCAACTAAGATCAGAAACCCATTGCAGTAGGTGCTGGCCTGTGCCAAACCTGGTAAGAGACTTCCTTCCCTAAAGATCGTACAGTGTAAATAGACAGGACAGACCCAAATCTTGGGAGAAAATAAGTAGCAGTATTCCAATTCCCAGATGTCCTGAATTCCAGACCAGTGCTGATCCACAGTGTCATCCTTTGTCTCCAGCAGAGATGGACCATACAAAATTTAGGAATCTAGATTTAAATTTGAGAATCTGGATCCAAACTTTGTGGCTCAGGCCCATCTCCACTTTTGATATCACAATAATGGAACTGTTTGTTCAAGTAATTTATGTATTTAAATAGCCACCTCTCTGAAATGGGGAAGTGTGTGTGTGTGTGGGAGGGGTATTTCTGTTTTTTTCCTAAGGGAAACATTACTGATTGATCAGTTAAAGTGAACTTCAGTTGATAGCAGTGGTCTCAAACTTATATCACCACAAGGGCTGCATGAGTACTAATACAAGGCTGTATGAGGACAGCCTGAGGGCTGCACCACTACAACCTTTTCATACAACAATATTGCAAATATTGGTAATAATAGTGTCATTGCAGACTGCAGAAAATAGCTTTAGGGGCTACAAGTTTGAGACCTGTGGTCTATAGTATGATTGATATAACCTACTATTTTAGGATCCCACCATCTTTGATTTGGAGATGTATAGAAATAAGCAAGTTTTCTTTCATCTCCTATCCAGTATGGAATAGACAAAATGGGACAAAATGTCCTCAAGTGATGGCAACAGTTTACAAGGAGCAGAGGTGATGATCAAAGAGATTCAGGCACATGCTCTTATTTTCCTTTTAATTTTTGCTGCTGGGGTGTTCATTATGTTTAAAGCAAACTTTGGGGTTTGGATGTAGTATTTTTCCAGCCACGCAACCGTTGTGTGCATGTGTGCGTTCTTACTCTTCAGCAGCAGAGATCTCTCAGGTTTCAGAGTCTCTCTGTAATTGGAAAGAAAAGCTTAAATCCTGACTTCAAACAAGAATCACCACCAATCTGCTGTGTAAAAAGAGTACTTGAAGGAGTTCCCAAGAGTGTCTTTAAAATACATTCTCCTAACCTACTGGGAGCCGGGAGAAGGAACATGGAGTACATGAAATCCCTCACTGATACACACGAGCAATCAATCAGGCATGTATGTTGCAGTGAGAGGAAGGGGGGATTATCCTACATATTGCATTTCTGTAATTTGTTTACTCAAGCTGCTGTCTCATTTAAATCAGACACTTAGGAGTTGCATGGATCCACAAATAGCATTATGTGAGAGTTCAGGGCCCTACCTGACCTCTGTCCAACTCAGCACCCACAGAGGTTCAGGGTGGAGTCAGGTTAAGAACTAAAGGTGCAGTCATGCTTTCATTGGGTATACAGGAGTATCTGAGGACTAGATCCTTTGTCACAATCTAGCCCCTTTGCACCACTTCAGTGTGGCAAAGGTGAGTTAATGCTGGCATAAATAGCTGGCGGAGAAACTCTGTGGTATACTCAGCACATTTGGCTCATGCTACACCAGGGCTTTAAATGAATAGGAGTTATAGCTGAGGCATTGCTGAACTCCCATGAGTCCTGGCTGCCAGAGGACAGTAAGCGCAAGTGAAAGAAGCTGTGTGTCTGCCTCACCTCACAGCATGGACATATTGGCCTCTGACAGCCCCAGAATTGGGAGGGAAGCATATGATGGTGTAAAGCCACCTTTAGCCATCCATGGTATCCTGTGCCTTGCTCAGCTCAGATGGCTTGACAGAGTAGGATCAGTAAGGACAGTTATGAGAATGCCCCTGGAAAGGAAGAGAGCCATAGCAAAAGAGAGCCACAGCAGTTACAAGACTGGATTATATCTCCAGTTCTCTGTGGGGTGGGGAAGAGAGTCTTCGCTTTCTGATAGTGTGAAGCCATCTTAATAGGCTTTCTTATTGTAGCCAGGCATCCTGAGATCTCAGGAGCTCTTGCTTACTGAAAGACTATTTTTTCCATTGCTGATCCAGCTGACTCACTCCACCAACACTGCACAGATGCAGATCTCAGTGCAAGGTCCTCTTCAGCAGGTGGGTAATGGGCCCATTCACAGGGGCTCTGACTGACTTGCTTTTTCATCCCTACTAAACTGTTTATCATCCTCCTTCTTCAGATGCAAGGCATGTCTAAAACTTGGATGCACTATGAAATCTGTGTTCTTTGTAGCTGTTGTGCTACAGATTGGAGCTTCTAGGGCTCATGGGAAGGGGAGGGAGAAATATGGAGGAATTTTTAATTAATAGTTAAATAAGCATGTTTCTGAGAACTGCTGGCTGGCTTCCTGCTTCCTCTCTCCAAGCCAAAGACAGTACTGGAGAGTACAGTAGGATGATCATGCCAAAAAACTCATTCCCTTCAGCCTAACTCATACGTGCTATTTCATCTTCGAATGCAAAAAGCCAACTCGGATGTTGGAGAATGCTGCAGTTGCATATCCCTGCTCTCCAAACAGCTGGCACTCCCCAGGCACTCCTTCCTCTCCCTTTGTACAATGAATGGTGACCAAAAGGAAGCTGGTGTCTCAATATGAAGAACCTACATGGCTTAGCAAGAGATCTAATTCCCGTCTGAGAGCAGACAGGTTAAAACCATTTTCATTAGTTTTGAGCTAGAAAATTCTCTGCTGTACAGTTAGGCGGTTGGTAAAGCGTTGGGTCAGAAACTCAGATGTTATCTTCTATTCTGCTCCAGCGACTAAAATAATAGAATCATAGAGTCATAGGGTTGGAAGGGACCCCACGAGGTCATCTAGTCCAACCCCCTGCCAAAAAGCAGGACCACTCCCACTAGATTATCCCAGCCAGGGTTTTGTCCAGCTGGGCCTTGAACACCTCCAAAGACAAAGATTCCACCACCTCCGTAGGTAGCTTATGCCAATGCTTCACCACTCACCTAGTAAGAAAGTTTTTCCTAATATCCAGCCAGGACCTCCCTAGCTGTAACTTGAAACCATTGCTCCTCGTTCTGTCCTCTGTTACTACTGAGAACAGTCAAGCTCCATCCTCCTTGGAGCATCCCTTCAAGTAGTTGAAGGTTGCTATCAAATCCTCCCGCAGTCTTCTCTTCTGCAGGCTAAATAAGCCTAGTTCCTTCAGTCTTTCTTCATAGGGCTTGTGCTCCAGCCCTTTGATAATTTTTGTTGCCCTCCTCTGGACTCTTTCTAATTTGTCCATGTCCTTTTTGTAGTGGGGAGCCCAAAACTGGACCCAGTATTCTAGATGTGGCCTCACCAGTGCAGAATAGAGGGGAATGATCACATCCCTCGATCTGCTGGCAACACTTCTTCTGATGCAGCCCAGTATGCCATTGGCCTTTTTGGCAGCAAGAGCACACTGCTGACTCATATCCAGCTTCCCATCCACCATGACTCCCAGGTCTTTTTCTCAAGTGCTGCTATTTAGCTGATCACTCCCCAGCCTGTAGCAGTACATGGGGCTTTTTCGTCCTAAGTGCAGGATTTTGCACTTGTTCTTGTTGAACCCTCATGAGATTTCTATTGGCCCACTGCTCCAATTTGTCTAGGTCTCCCTGAATCCTGGCCCTGCCCTCCAGGGTGTCTACCGTTCCCCCCAGTTTGGTGTCATCCGCAAACTTACTAAGTGTGCAATCTATCCCATCATCCAGATCATTAATGAAAATGTTGAACAGAACTGGCCCCAGGACCAACCCCTGGGGCACACCACTCATTACTGGTTGCCAGCTAGACATGGAACCATTGATTCCTACATGCTGAAACCGTTGATCTAGCCAGTTTTCTATCCACCTTACAGTCCACGCATCCAACCCATACTTCCTTAATTTGCCAATGAGAATGCTGTGGGAAACTGTATCAAAAGCCTTGCTAAAGTCGAGGTATAAAACATCAATGGCTCTTCCCGCATCCACAAATCCAGTCATCTCATCACAGAAGGCGATCAGGCTGGTCAGGCACGATTTACCTTTGGTGAATCCATGCTGACTGTTCCTGATCACTCGATTTTCCTCCAAGTGTTTCAGGATGGATTCTTTGAGAACCTGCTCCATGATTTTTCCAGGGATTGAGGTGAGGCTAACAGGTCTGTAATTCCCTGCATCCTCCCTTTTCCCTTTGTTGAAGATAGACACTATATTTGCTTTTTTCCAGTCCTCCGGCACCTCCCTCTTTCCCCATGAGTTTTCAAAGATAATGGCCAACTGTACTGCTATCTCATCAGCCAGCTCCCTCAGCACCCTCGGATGCAGTTCATCTGGCTCCATGGACTTGTGCACATCCAACTTCTTTAATCAGTCCCTAACCTGACCTTCTGTCACCACGGGCCTCTCTTCTTCTCTCCAATCTACCGTACCTAGTGTAGTGGGGTGGGAGCTGACCCTGCCTGTGAAAACTGAAGTAAAAAAAGCATTGAGCACTTCAGCTTTTTCCTCATCCTCTGTCACAAGGATACCTGCCCCATTCAGTAAGGGACCTACACCATCTCTGATCCTCTTCTTGTTATTAGCATACTTATAGAACTCCTTCCTGTTATCCTTCACATCCCTTGCTAGCCGCAACTCCATTTGTCCTTTGGCCTTTCTGATTTTATCCCTGCAGTCCCGAGCAATGTCTTTATATGCCTCCTTAGTCATCTGTCCTAGCTTCCACTTCCTGTAAGCTTCCTTTTTATGCTTCAGCTCAGTGCAGAGCTCTCTGTTAAGCCACTCTGGGCGCCTTCCACATTTGCTGTACTTTCTCTTTATTGGAATGGTATCTTCCTGTGCAGGGTTTCTTTAAAATGCAGCCAACTCTCTTGGACCCATTTCCCCTTCAAATCAGCCTCCCAAGGGATCATGCCCATCAGTTCCCTCAGGGAGCCAAAATCTGCTTTTCTGAAGTCCAGGGTCTGTGTTTTGCTTCTTTCCTTCTTTCCTTTAATTAGCATCTTGAACTCAATCATCTCATGGTCACTGCTACCCAGGTTGCCATTCACTTCTACTTCCCTGATCAATTCTTCTCTATTTGTGAGCAGCAGGTTGAGAGGTGCAAGGCACCTAGTTGGTTCCTACAGCATTTGTACCAGGAAGTTGTCCTCAACACTCCCCAAAAACTCCCTGGATAGGCTGTGCACTGCTGTATTAGCCTCCCAGCAGATGTCAGGGTAAGTGAAGTCCCCCATGAGAACCAGGGCCTGTGATCTAGAAACTTTTGCCAGTTGTCCCTAGAATGCCTCATCCACCTCCTCCTTCTGATCTGGTGGTCTATAGCAGACACCCACCACAACATCCCCCTTGTTGCTCTTCCCTCTAAACTTAACCCACAGGCTTTCAACTGGCTTGTTTCCACTTTCATAATGAAGCTCTGAGCAGTCATAGAGCTCCTTTACATATAGTGCTACTCCTCCCCCTCTTCTTTCCTGCCTGTCCTTCTTGAACAGTTTATACCCATCTATTGCGGAGCTCCAGTCATGCAAACTATCCCACCACGTCTCTGTTATCCCAATTATACCATAGTTCTTTGTCTGTGCCAGTACTACCAATTCTTCCTGCTTGTTCCCAGGCTCCTCGCATTCATGTATAGGCACCTAAGGTACCAGGCCCATTGCCCTACTTTCCCATTTTGATTTTCAATTCTATTGTATCTACCCCCCTGCATTTTCTTTCAGTGTTGACCTCCCCCACTTGCCTCAGGTATTAGGGCTTCATTAGAGCACCTAAGCTGGTTATTTGATTCCCCCTGCATGTTCTAATTACCCTCTCTTCTATCCCTGGAGTTACAGCCCCAGCACCCCGCAAGTTCCATCCCTTCCCCTAGGACTCCCACATTGTCACTTACCTGTGGGCTTTGGTCTGCTTCCCCCATCAGACCTAGTTTAAAGCCCTCCTCACTAGGTCAGCCAGTCTACATCCAAATATGCTCTTCCCCTTCCTTGAAAGATGGAGTCCATCTCTGCCTAGCAGTCCTTCTTCCTGAAACAGCAACCCATGGTCCAGGAAGCCAAAGCCCTCCCGATGACACCATCTTTGCAGCCAGGTTTTCATCTCCAGGATGCATCTGTCTCTGCTCAGGCCCCTACCCTTGACCACAAGAATTGAGGAGAACACCACCTGTGCTCCAAACTCCTTCACCCTCACTCCCAGTGCCCTGAAGTCACCTTTGATCTGCTGAGGATCACCTCTCGCAGTCTCATTGATTCCCACATGGATGAGAAGCATGGGGTAGTAGTCAGAGGGGTGGATGATTCTCGACAGTCCCTCCATAACGTCTTGGATGCGGGCACCTGGCAGGCAGCATACCTCTCTAGAGACCTTGTCAGGGCGACAGATGGGTGCCTCTGCCCCCCTCAGAAGTGAGTCCCCAACCACCACAACTCTACGTTTCCTCCTAGCTGTGGTGGCTGTGATCCTCCCAGCCTCGGGGGTGCATGGCCTCTCCTATTCCACCTCTTTCAACGTGTCTAGCACCACATAACGATTCTTCGCCACAACGGAGGGTGGGTTGTGAGCAGGGGTGGAGCACTGTCTGCTGCCAGAGGTAACCAGCTGCCAGCATCCTCCCCCTGCCACAGGCTCCCCATCCATCTCCAGTGTTGTGGCAGTAGTCTCTGGCACCTGGATAGTGCCCTCCTTCTTGCACGTCTCCTCGTGGATGCTGTCAAGGAACTTCTCCAGGGTGTGCATAGGCCTAAGCTGAGACACCTCCTCCTGTAACTCTCCCACCTGCCTCCTGAGAGATTCCACCAGCGGGCACCTGTCACATCGATTCATCTCCGCAGTCTGATCATCAGTGACAGGGAACTGCAGGCCACAGTCCCTCCAAGTCCACACCAAGATCTGGGTAGAGATATCTATGGTCAGGATGTCTGTCTGGCTACAGGCACAGGTGGATGAGACAGAAGGGGCGCTGGCAGCAGTGCGGCTCCTCTTCACCATCGCGGCCTCCCCAAACTCCCTCTCAAACTCCTCTGTTTGCTGTCCTCTGGTCGCTCAGCCACTGGCTTTTAAAGCCTTCTCTGCCTAGGTCAGCCCTTGCCCCTCATTAAACACACAGGGGAAGGGTGATCACAAGGCTGATTGAGGCTGGTGCTCAAAGGTGATCAGGGAACAATGGTGCAAACAGCCCCCATCCACAGTAAGAAACAACTAACAGAAGTCAGCCAAGCTTCTCTCTGTCCCTTGCTGCTTCAGCTAGGGGATCACCTTCACCTCCTTCTCAGGGCTTCTCAAACTCCCCTGTTTGCTGTCCCCTGTTCGCAAGCCAAAATGTACAGACACAGCTGCAGGAGTTAGCTCTATGAAAGTTTGCTGGAGTTAGTGTGGCTGAATTGGCTGGCCTATATGTGATTTGATGCTAGGAAGCCTTTGATGCAGGAAGCTTGATTCTGTACAGCAGCTCAAGGGGAGTCAGCAGATTTTTATACCAGTGGCTAACCCAGTAGATAAGCAATCACAGTGTTGCTTGAACAATTAATTCAAGTTGCTCTGGAAATGAACAATGTCACTTGGACTGGAGACTGGCAGAAGAACCATAAACAAAATATAATGATAATTGGCAATGCATTGTGTTAAGAGAGATGTCTAGTGCAGGCCTCAACAAATAATACATTTCTGATTGCCATGGTGACCAGTTTTAGCAGCCCGTTGCCCAGCTCCACTGCAGAAATGTAATGGAGGAGCAACCTCTAGCGACCAGAAGTAAAATTGCTGGCGCCTAGCTGTCAGCCAATTTTATCCACCCCTGGTCTAGCGAATTCCATCAGACATGGGGGTATGAGCAGGGCCAGTGCTAGGCAGTAAGCAGCCCCTGCGTAACAGGGGGGCGCTGGCATTTTGAGGGGTTTCAAAAGGGGACAGCGCCGTGGCGCTCCCCTGATGACATCACTCATCTGCGCCAGCATTGCTCTGCTGCGGAGGGGTGCCACAATCCCCAGCGCCGGCCCTGGGTATGGGGAGGAAATAACATTGGGTAAGTCTACACTATGGCTGTGTTCAGACAAGAGTTTTATTTCGAAACAACAGCCGTTGTTTCGAAATAAAATTTCTCATGTCCAGACAACATTCTGTTATTTCAAAACAAAGGGACCCATTGTTTCAAAATAACAGCAGTTGTTTCGAAACAGAAAACCTCACATGAAATTGAAATAGCTGTTGTTTCGAAACAGTTGTTTCGAAACAATGGCATTTGGATGTGTTATTTTGAAATAACCGTTATTTCAAAATAACACTTTTGCCCTTCTCCTTCCGAGGGTGCCTTCCTTTTAGCCTTTTTTGGGTGGGGGCATGGCCCAGGGAGGGGGCCATGTTGCCACACCTCCTATGGTGCCCCTCTCCTAAAGCGAATAGCAAGTCCTGTCTTTGGATATGCTATTTCGCTTTGAGGTTTTTCGTTAATCCAAATTAACATTTTCTTAATTCGAAATAACTCATTTTGAAATAAATTATTTTGAAATAACAGTTTACGTGTGAACATAGCCTATGTGTTTAAGTCAACTTAAGGGCCCTTAAGTCGACTTAAACAGAGCCCTGTCTACACTGCAGGGCAATAAAGTTGACTTCAGGGTCCAGTAAAGTCAACTTTATAAGGTCCACTTATAAAGTCGACTTTTCTGTTAAGTCGACTTTATTAAGTCAACTTAAGGCAACGTGGACTCACTAAGTCGACTTAGTAAAGTCAACTTAGTGCAGTGGGGCCATTAAGTCAACTTTATAAAGTTGACTTAAGCCAGGGCACGCATTTAAAGTCGACTTTATAAAGTCAAATTAATGTAGTGTTGACTCACTAAGTCGACTTAATAAAGTCGACTTAGCTTTTACAATGTAGACATAGCCATTAAGTCTATCTTATTTAACTTCATTAACTTTCGGATAGGTGAGGGTAAATAACATATTACTGAAAATATGGAGGAACTCTGAACAGAGGAATAAATCACAGGAGTATTGAGCAAGGTTAGCAAGGAAATAACATAAGATTCTACCTGGACAATAGCAGGCAAGTACATTTGGAGGAAAACATTCAGAACACAAGGCCATATCCTGAGCCGATTTATACTGACATAACTCTATTAACATCAAATGAGGATCTGCCCCATAACTACTTAATGGGAGAGACACACATGAGAAGCAAAAAAAGCAAGGAGTCTTGTGGCACTTAAAGACTAACAGATTTATTTATCGTATGATAAATAAATCCCATGTCTTACACTCCCCTGCATTTATTTTCATCCCATTCTGTAAGTTCCCCCTCTTCAAAGCGTCTGACGAAGTGGGATTTTCTCCCATGAAAGCTCATGTGATGAATAAATCTGTTAGTCTTTAGTGCCACAAGACTCCTTGCTTTTTTTGCTTTACTAGACTAACATGGCTGCCCCTTTGGAACTTGGCAACATGAAAAGCAGTAGTGCTGAAAGAGACATAAAGGTGACAATGGACAACAAATTGGGTATAATGTGAACCTGCAATGTGAAATGGCAGCAAGACAAAATAGCTAATGAGATTTTTGAGCTGTGCATGGCAAGGCATCAGATCACAGATCAGGGAGGGAACAATTCTCTGATAAGAGCACATCTAGAATATACTGTGTTTGGTTCTGGACTACTTCACAGTAAAAAGGTACAGATAAAATTGGAGGGAATTCGGAGAAGAACCAAAAAAAATTATTATGAGCCTGGAGGGGACTGACTTATGAAGAAAGATTATAAGAAATAAGTAAGTATAGCTTGGTTAAATGACAAAGGGGTGAGGAAGAGAGTGTAAACTCCAGAGAGGGAAAGGAATTAAATTGCTGTAGTGGGATATAAATAGGAGTGTTGGAATTAAATGACGACCAAAAGGGGAATTTAAGCTAATGATAGGATAAACTTCCTAACAGTGATATGCGGAATGGTCCTCAATGAGAAGTGGAAGTCTCAGTGGGTATGTCTACACTTAGAAGTTATTTCAAAATAAGGCGGCTTATTTCAAAATAACTTTTTCCTGTCCATGCATGCACTTTGTAATTTTGAATTACCTGGTAAGCATTTCTTTATTTCAAAATAATGAAGTAGTATTTTGAAATAGTAAAACCTGCTTTTATTTTGAAATAGTGCTTAATTGAAATTATTATTTAGAAATAAGCCATTCTAAGTTGTGACATAGGCTTATTTCAAATAATGCCCCTATTCTTTTGCCTGCCTTCCCCTATTTCAAATTAGAGAGTCTAATGAAGACTCTCTGCTTCGAAATAATAACTTCAACCTTATTTCAAATCTGAGAGTCTTCCCTGGACTCCTAATTTGAAATAATGAATTCAAAATAGTGCTCATTCGAAATAATTACTTAGCATTAAAATCGAAGTACTTATTTCAAAATAGCTATTTCAAATTAATTTTGCCATTGTAGACATAGCCTTTCTCTATATGCTGTTCTCCAGTGTTTGAATCTTAACAATGGCTTTGATTTGCTGTTACAGGATGGCCTGTTCCCATGACTTATGCTTCTCTGCATTTATTTCCTCCCATTCTGTAAGTTCCTCTATCTTCAAAGCATCTGATGAAGTGGGATTTTCTCCTACAGAAGCTCATGCAATAAAGAAATTTGTTAGTCTTTAAGTGCCGCAGGACTCTTTGTTTGTTTTACTGAATTAGACTAACACAGATGTCCCTTTGGAACTTTTTAAAACTAGTACAGTACATTTTAACAGCCTAGTCCAAAGCACTCTTTCCATTTTCTTTTTCCATAGTTGAATGCTTTATGCAGTGCTTTGAGCTGCTGTGTAGAAGCCTTGAGTTCAGTTCATAAGGTCTCTATTTGGGAGCTACAGAGACAGGGAACGGGGCAAGATGGCAGGAGATGGGAGGGAACTGGTCCCAGCAGGAAGAGTGCTGGTGTTTGGGAGGAAGGTTAGGAAACAAAATGGTGGGTTACTCTTCAGTAACCGTCCTTCTTCAAGATGTGCTGCTCGGATCCATTCAGTAATAGGTGTCTCCGTGCTGGAGCACCAGATTGGTCGGAAAAAAACTTGTCCTAGCCTGTCAGAAGAGGGGAGGTGGCCACCGCCCCTCGCGCCACCCGTGCCTATATATACAGCCACCTTCCCACCCCCTCCTCAGTTCCTTTGAGTTGCCAACTCCAGAAGCGGGGATGGAGGGGATGAATGGATCCAAGCAGCCCATCTCGAAGAAGGACAGTTACTGGAGAGTAACCCACCATTCTTCTTTGAGCACTGCTTGGATGCATTCACTAATAGGTGACTACTATCCATGCTGAAGGACAGCGGGTGGAGTTGGTACTTCCGCCTACAGCACAGCAACAAGCCCTGTAAGGTAGAGGCCCCGCAGCAAGATGTTCGCTGCAGACAAGAGGCGAACGGTCCTTGGTGGCCCAGAAGACGCAAGGGATGAGGGTCAACCAGAACAGGGCAAAACCGAACCCACTGAGGCAGTGCGCATACGCAGGTTGGCAAAGTCACTGGAGCTGAAGAGAAAGGGCGCAATCTAGGAAAACAAGTTACGCAGGCACCCCACCTAGGAGGAAAAAACGTGTAATGTAATCGAAAGACTACAATGTCTGGCCTAGGCTGTGTCACATGGCCTCAAAGGAGACCACTGAAACTGGCCAATGAGACTAGCCATATGGCCACGTCTCGCGCGAGAACAAAGAAAAGGCAGGCATAGAGCACCTGAAGGCTTTGCGGGAGCCACGTAGTCATGGCCTGATCTGGCGAATACTGAGTACGCAAGAAGAAACAAGGGGATGGCAATGCCCCTTATCTAGGATGCAGCCAAGCAAGCCATCTGGTTAAGGAGAGGAAAAGGGTACAAGGTTGCGAGGTGGGCTCGAAGGTGACTGAGAAGACCATGGGACACTAGCCACGACATATAGAGTTGAGCCAAGCAGGACAGGCCTACGGCATGCTACTTCACAACCTGGTAGCACAGGAGCATAGATTTCAGCTAAGCTGGTACCACGACTGGCTTTCGCAGGAGAGAGATCCCAGAAAGGTGCTGACTGCATGGTGGCCTGATGGAATGTTAGTGAAAAACGACCTACTAAGGGCCGGGTGGAGCTAGAATGTAAGGTAGGGGTCCCGTTGGTCTAAGCTTGCAGGGTTTTTCCCCTTGAAGCTCTCACTAAGCGTGAGGGGAAGGAAAATGGATGGTAGAGAACTCTACTACCATCTAGACAGCCCCTTGGCAACTGAGAAATTGAAGAAGGGCCATGAAAGACCGCGGACTTGGTACCTAAGGTGTATTCCTGAGGGGCAACGCTACCACTTTGCCATGCTGGGGATGCCAGGGTGGAAAACTCGCCAATAGATGGATTGTGAAGAACTCCACTGCCAAGGAAGGGTCCTGCTTAAGCTAGAGAATGGGCCGTAACAAGGTGGCAGCTGCCGTGTTTGAAGGCCACCTCGGGATCAGAGAACCCAACGAAGTTTTCTCCCCAGGGAGAGCCAAAGGGCAAATAAAGGGGATACAGCCCCAAATTGTTACATGTTGTATGGACTGGATTCTCTGTGTGTCGCACCATCATAACTGCAGTGGGTGTAAACGGGTCCTTAAGAAGGGAAAAGGGGAAACCGCAGAACTGCCAGATGTTGCCAGCGCGCATGGGGAGAAATGCTGTAGCACCAAGGGACTACGTGCGGTGTAGTGGGATGGTCCCGCCGGGGGGGCAGGGTGGAAAAGGGGAGGGTCCGTGCCAGGGAATAAGACCATGGGTCAAGGGATGACGCCAGTCTCTGAAAGCAGGGAGCCTTCTGTCTGCCGTAGACAACTGTCCAGGGGGCAGTGGATACCAAGGCGGGAGCCACATGGGACGGCACTCTAAGGGATAGACCTTTCACAGTTTCCCAACCTATGATACACAGCAAGGTATTCCCCTTCAGGGTTTAAAATAGGTGACCCCAGCTGTACTTTGGTGAGGCTGGGGAAGTGTGGGCTACCTCAGAGGCAGTAGACCAAGGTGAGGGTTCCCGAGGTGGCCCCTGGTTCCCACTAGATGACCATAGGGCAGAGACGAGGAACCGTACGAAGGTGGAAATGGGAGTGGGCCGTACCTAGGGCCTGTGCAGGGGTAAAACCCACTGTAGAGGTCCCTTTCCAATGAAGTAGCTATCCAGGTAGCTGAATTACTACACAGATATGTCCCCTTAGTGCGCAGAGGAAAGTGTTGTCGAAAAGGGAGTGGGGGGGTCACAGCGCAGAAGACAGTGGTGTGACCCGGGACATCCCTTCCTCCTCCCCTAACCCAGAACGAGGGGCCTACCTGGGACATACATCATGGCCACAGGCACAGTCCTGTTGTGAGGAGGCTTCGGATGTGCGCATCTCGGAGCCCTACCATAGCTGGGCTACAACGAGATGTGTCTCCATCTCTCGACGAGGGGTTAGGGTGGGGAGCGCGATGGGGAGTATTCAGGAAGGAGGGCTGTTAGGAATAGGAAAGAGGCAGTTTTCATCCTCAGGGAAGTCGCTGCTTAAGGAGGGCGGGGGGGGAAGGTTGGTGGTGGCTATGGTATTGGGATACCAGCACCATAGGTGGGCGTCATTACATTGTCAGCCCCGGTGTCCCGATCGAATCGTTGGTCCTGCAGTCGAGGGATGGGGAGAACAGGGAAGGATCAGGGTGGTTCTCATTGGACCTATCTTCCCTATGGAGGGAGGGGGGGTGTCCGTCTGCGACAGTGACGCCTCAGGGGCCCCTGTACCCCAAGGGTAAAGAGAGTAGTGGTCAGAGGGGCCCCTCCCTGGGGAGGGGTGACTGAAGGCCCTCTTTCTGCTGTGAGTGAGGCAGAAAGGAAGAAAAAGGGGTTGTCCCGCCCTGGAATTGGGAAGCTAAATCAGAGTGGGTAGGTCCGGGAGGGAGGAGGCTGAAATACGTGGCCTCTCGCCGAGGATCCCGGGCCGTACCCACCGCGGAGAGGGTTTCCAGGGGAAAGAGGACGTTCCCCTCAAAGGGCAGGTCAAGGACCGCCTGCTTAGGGTTAGGAGGTGCTCTAGCCTCCCTGAGCCATGCTACCCTGTGGAGGGTAACGGCCGAGGCCATGGTGCGAGCTGCAGTGTCCATTGCATCGTGGGCTGAAAGAAGGAGGTCTTGAGAGATTATGTTGCCTTCCTCCAAGAAGGCATCATACTTATCCCTGGCCTTGGGTGGAAGCATGTTTCTAAATCTCCCTAGGGACTCCCCGACATCCAGTAAGTACCTAGTGGTTATAGCCTGGTTGTTTGCCACCCGCAGTTGAAAGGCTGACAAGGAGTACACCTTGCAGCCTAACAAATGCAGTTCCCTGGTCTCCCTGGAGGGAGGGAGGGGGTCCCTGGGGGGGTTCTCCGGCCCCCATTGCCATCTGGATCATGTCCCTTGGGGGGACTGTGTGGCCAGCGAGTGAAGGGTAGTCCGATTTGGAAACCCGATACTTCATGTTCGCCGTATCCGAAACCGGGGGGACGGAGCTTGGACTCTGCCGCCGGGAGCGTGCAAGGTCCCACATGCTCGGGTGGGCTGGGATTGCTAAAGCCGCCGTGGAGGCGAATGCTGGTCCAAACAGGGTATCAGGGGAGAGGTTCAGGGGCTCCACCTCCATACCTAAGTGGGCCATGGCCCGGCACAGCAGATCAAAGTGCGCCAACAGGTTGCCCATAAGGGACTCCGGTGCTGGGAGCAGCGTGGCACCGAGGGTCCGCCACAGAGGGAGGGGGAGTGCCCTCAGGGGACCACTCTTGGAGCCGAAACTGGAAGGGTGACGGAGACGATGTGCAGCACTGGGGCCATTTGGAGCCCCTAGGAGGTTCCTCTTCTGGGCTGGAGGCGGGGGACAGGGATCAGGATTCCTGGCCCGGTGCCATCAGTGCAGTGATGTCAGCCCCCACTGAGGTGGAAGACGGGGGTCTGGAAGGCGAAGGTGAGCGTTCCAGATGGACCCAGCCCTTCGAAATGAAGGCCGGTTTGCCTCTTCTGATTGGGAGTGGGGCAGGGGGAGTTGGGAGGAGCAGCAGGGCTCGTGCTGCCTCCACCGCTTCCGGGGTGGACAGGATCAGAAGTGACTCTGCATGAGTCGTGGGCAAGTCCTTGCTAGGGGAGGGAGGACCGCTTGGGTGGGCGGGTTCCTGTTCCCTCGGTACCAGGCTCCGCGAGGTGATGTCAGGACCGGTGAGGCCGGGCTGTACCGTGCCGTCGGCACCGGAGATGATATGGCACGGTGCCGAGGCGAGCCCAGTGCCTATAGTGCTGGGCTAGCTGAGGGTGACCTCAATCAGTGCCGAGGTGCTGAGGCGCCGGGTAGGTGCTGTGGTACCAGAGTCGGCACCAAGGTGGTGTGGTGGCGGCGGCGGCCACAAGTGGCACGGTGCCGTGTAAGCTTCGGCGCTGAGCTGGGTCTTGATGCTGGGCTTTCACCGGAAGCCTCGGGTGAAGGGTGCCGAGCCTCCTCCGAGGCTAGGGCAGAGCATTGCTGTTCCCTCTCCTTAATTGTTCGTGGTTTAAAGGAGAGACAAATGGAACATGCCGAGACCATGCGGTCTTTGCCCAGGCACCTGAGGCACTTCCCATGGGGGTCGTCCCGGGGGAAGGCCTTGCCGCACTTGGCACAGGGTTTAAACTCTGGCATCATCAATGCGATGTTCCGGTCTGGTGTTGGGCTCTCACGGTGGAATTAAATCCACAAGGAGATGTGCCCTGCCAGACAGTGAATCCAAGGTGAAGAGACAGGCTGCTTGTGATTCGCAAGGAGTGGACATTCCAGATCTGACGCGCAAGGCAGAAGAAATGAAAACTGAGGAGGGGGCGGGGAGGTGGCTGTAGATATAGCCACGGGTGGCGTGAGGGGCGGTGGCCACATCCCCTATTCTGACAGGCTAGGACAAGTTTTTCTGACCAATCTGGCGCTCTGGCATGGAGACACCTATTACTGAATGCATCCAAGCAGCGCTCAAAGACGGAGTGTTACCTGTTGCATCATTCAGCTGTGTTGCCTCTGGCTCATTAAAGAGTCACAGCCAGTCCGCTTCATCCAGAAGATAGTCTTGCTCATACATCCCTGAGTGATTATGGCAGAGCAACACTGGGACAGTGAGAACCTGTCAGAGATAGGTGGAAGAGTAGGGAAAATGTCTCTCAGGGAAAGAGTCTGTGTTAATGTGTCCCACCCAAATCCAAGTCTAGATCATTGTACATCTAGTTTCTTCAGGAGCTAATATTATACATTACAATGAATGTAACACATCTTCTGGCTGATCCTAACTCTTGTCATTATGCAGCTAGCCCATGGAAGGGGTAGTCATTACAAAGAACTGTTCAGTGGGTTCTTTGGAGGAGGAGGCCACAGGAAGATACAATCTTTGTTTTATTGTGCTTACTGGGCAAAATAAGAACTAAAGTAAAACTTAGGATCTGAATTCTCCTGTATTGTAGGGAAAGTCAATTCCAGACTTTATATCTGGGTCTCTAGCTCTGTAATGGGCTGAACCAAGGCCTTCTGGACTTTCGTGAAGTTTGGATCCAAATACAGAGACTGTGTGTTGCACCAATCTCTAACTTGGTCCCTCCAGCATTTTTAAAAAGCATTGTGTTCAGTTATGTACAGAACATTTGAGCCATAAATTCTGTAACAGAACAATAAGAGTTCCTGTTATGTGGTGTTGTAGGCAAGCTGCATTAGGAAAGCTTTATATTGGATAGCTGTTTATTGGGCTGAAGAGAATGAGGAGACAGTCCCTGAATTTAATCTCACATTGTTTTCAGCAAAGATCAAAGTAAAGGTTGAGTGAGTTTGAAAATTCTACCTTGTAATTGTCATTAAGATTGTATTCCGTGATTCCTGTTTGTGAGCAGAAATAAATTAAGTACCTATATAAGCACCCTTTCTCTCCCCTTCCCAAAGTACCTAGTGCGATGAGAAACTGCAGAGAAACAACTTCCACAATTAGCTATGAGGTCACATTTAGTTCAGCACCATGGGCTGGTTAATTGGCTGAGTCTGCTACAGTTCCCCTTATCTCAGTGCCAGGCAGCATAGCTTCTAACAAGCCGCTGGCTGGGTAATTAATTCTGTCCAGGGTTTAGATTCATGGAGCTGGGGCTGATTTAAGGACCTACTTCTCTATACTGGCCTCTAAGGGCCTGCTCCTCTGTGAAGTAAAGTAAAGGTGTGCCTCATCCAAAAGCTCCTTGAAGAAAGCACAGAACTCCTTACTGGTCTGAACTGCAGAGCTGGTGTGTGGAGACACCATTGTCCCAGAGTAAAACCAGGCTTTTGTCTTGTGAAACAAATCCAGGCCGTGCCTTCAATTTCCCAGTCATGCTTAATCCCGCTCAACAGATCTGTGGCAAGGCAATGCCATGAGATATCAAAGGAACTCACCATGCAAATACAGACTGTGGTAATGAACAAAACCCTAATGAGAGATAATGATCTTGGCTAGAAAAATGAAAATAATAAGCTTCAAAACAAACTGTACAGGGGAGACAGGTTGTGTGTGTGTGTTTTTGCATTCTTCTCTAGGAGCATGAGCTGGACCAGTGGCGTTGCTAGCGCTGGGCACCCGGGGCATGTGCCCCGGGTCCCAACGCGGGTGCCCCGGTTCTCCAGCCCAATCAGGCCAGGGATCCAGGGCCCAATCCCTGGTGGTCCGCGGCCACGGCGGCCGCGGCTCCGGCCAGGGATCCAGGGCCTATCTGGCCGCCCGGCAGGCCCCGCCCCCTGGCCCAGGATAGGGCCAGGGGGTGGCTACACCTCCGCCGCCAGCTAGGCCATGCTGCAGTGTGGCGCGGCTCAGCCTAGCCTGGCCCGGCGCGGCTGGAAGCGGCCGCTGGAGGCCGGGCCTGCGGCCACAGCCCTGGATCCCCAGCTGGGGACGGGTCCACTGCAACCGCAGGCTGCCGGCCGGGTCCCAGATCCCCAGCCAGGGACGGGGTCGCCGCAGCCACCGGCGGCCAGGCCGGGGATCCGGGGCTTGGCTGGCCTCCCGTGGCGGCCCCGTCACCTGCTGGGGATCCGGGACCAGTCCAGCAGCCCGCGGTTGCAGCGGCCCCGTCCCCGGCTGGGGATCCAGGGCTGCGGCCACGGGCCTGGCCTCCAGCGGCCGCTTCCGGCCGCGCCGGGCCAGGCTAGGCTGAGCCGCGCCGCACCGCAGCACGGCCTAGCTGGTAGTGGCAGCGCGGCCTCCCCCTGGCCCTATCCCGGGCCAGGGGTGTGTGGCCTTTTGGCTGGGGGCGGGGCCTGCCCTGCAGGGGCAGGGCTGGGCCTGTGCCCCGGGTCTTTCCCCGCCCCAGCGACGCCCCTGAGCTGGACTCTGCCTTGAGTGGACCAGTGGAAGAGATAGGTGGGAGAATCCATGCACAACAGATACCAAATTCTAATCAGTGCTGTGCTCTGTGGCCAGCATTGGGAGTTTGGTGTGTGATTGTCTGCTCCTTTTGTGCCTCCTCCTAAATGCTAGGAGAAGACGCTGTTCTTTGAGCGCTGCTCACATCATTCAATTCTAGGTGTCTACGTTCTGCAGCATACGATTAGCCAGAAACTTTTTGCCCTGGCCTGTCAGAGCAGGGTTGGTGGCCAAGGCCCCCTCTGGCTGCTCCTGCAGCTATATGTATGGCCCCAACCCTGATCCTCCTCAGTTCCTTTTTCCACCCTCAGCGACAGTTACAGAATAGCCTGCTCCTTGTGCTAGTGCAAGCACCTGTCTATTCCACTCTGCTTATGAGCCACACATTCACTGTAGAAGATCTCTTTGTGGACATCATCCCGGCACAACCCGGTGCTCCTACCGAGCCTTCATGTCCGGAGTGTGAACACTGCTCCCAATTGCTTCCTGCCATGCCAGGGTTCAAACCCTGTGCGAGTTGTGGCAAGGCCTTCCCAAGGGGTGACCTCCGCGAGAAGTGCCTAAAATGCATGGGTGACTCTCACCAGGCAAATAAATACTCTGTCTGTCAGTCCTGCAAACCAAGGACTTTGAAAGACAGAGAGCAGAGGCATCGTGCATTGGCCATGGAGCAAGCACTGCAGTCTACCCCAAGTACATCAGGTGTCATATGCTTGTAGAAGATTGTGAATTTAGAGACACTCCCTAGCATGGGTCAGTGTTGTGTGAATTGGGAGACATGCCCCAGAGAAGATATAATATGGCTGCTCCCAGGTACACACCTGGATACCTGTCAGTATGATTAAAGTTCTATTCCTTACTCATTCAGTAGCATGGTCATTAATGAACCCTCAAGATCATTACATGGTGTCAGAAGATGGTGAATGAATTTGGAAACTAAAAAGACTTGGAGGAAAATTCCTGCATTTGCAACTGAAAACAGAAAAACATCAGGGATCTCTGAAAACAAAGAAAGCCTTCAGCAAGTAAGTGTAAGCTCTAAACATGAATGTTCTCTTTCGAGTGCCACTCACATCATTCAGTTATAGGTGTCTACGTGCCACGGTGCATGGTAGCTTGGAAAGTCTTCAGCCTTAGCGTGTGAGGTCAGAGCACATGGCCAACCCCCCCTCTGTGCCATGACCACGGCTATATAGGTGACTGTGACCCTGGCCCTCCCAGTTCCTTTTTCCACCCTCAGCAACGGTTTTGGATCAGCCAAGAAACTTTTGAAGCAAGTGCCTGTCTTCTACCACGCAAAATTCAAGATGCCTGGTTTTAAACTGTGCTTGGTATGCTGTAAAGCTTTCCCTCTCAAAGATCCACATGATAAATGTCTCGCATGCCTAGGTGAGTGCCACCTTGCCAAGAGCTGCCTTATCTGCCAGTCCTTCAAATGGAGGACTCGCAAAGATAGAGAATTGTGCCTCCAATCCCTTACTGGAAGCAGTGCGCACATCTCTGATGCTGCCTGAGCCGTGAGTGCTCGTCAGGCTCAACGATCGGTCCAGGCACCGGAGCACCAGGGCCACCCTTTGGCGCTGAGCCCAAAGTCTCAGTCAGTGCCTTCGTCGGTACCATCAGGGCACTGAACACCTTGGTCACCTAACCAACCCGACGATGAACCGAAAGCGGCACCATCAAGGGCACCATTGACTGCAGGCCCCTGCAATGGTGCAGGTGCAGTCCTGGGACCCTGTTCCGGTACAGCGGAAGAAACCCAGATTGACACTGACCACGTTACCAGAAACCCAGTCAGCACAGGAATCAGTACCGCCCACTAACCTGGTACCACCCAGCCTGCCACTGGTACCACAAGCTGGCACTGAGGACTGCTCTCCGGCCTCCTCTCCATGCTCCTCACGGGACCCATTGGTACCATGCTTCCAGGGTTCAGGGGCCCCATCACCTGGCTCAGCGTCAGCTTTGCCCCTGGCCTCTGTCCGCTGTTCTCCCTCACCCAAAATGGTATCGGGGTTGCGAGCATTTAGGGAAATGGAGCCACAAGTGCTCCCCCTCTCCCAAACCACGACACAAGAAAGGGATCGTTGGGAATGCCTGGGCCAGCAGAGCCTTCCCTTTCCAGTACCGCACAGACTCTACAACCTGGTCAAGGCCATTCTCCTCTAGGCCACCTTGAGGCCAGAGCATCTTTTAACAACTATTTGCATGACTGGCTGGACATGGCAGCCAAAGATACCTTAACTTCACGGCACCATTCCGTCCAGTCTCCCTTGCAGAACTTGGATTCGGATTTCTCGGGCAATGAGCGCGAACAAAACTCCACATGTCATAGCAGATCACAGGCTCACTCTTCCTCCTCACCAGATGAGCACACCTTTGAGAGATTGATTGACTGCAACGAGGACTCTTGCGCCCACCAGGATTTGCTCCGCCACATGGTAGCAAACCTGAAGCTGGTGCTAGGGGTTGTCCAAGAGGAAACCAACCCCATCTTGGACAACAGGCGTAGGGCCCCACCCACCAAGGTGTCTGTTCCTCTCCACGAAGGGGTATACAGCATTGTCAAGGACTGTTGGCAAACCCCATCCTCAACTCTGCCAGTATCAAGGGTCGCAGACCAGAAGTACCACGTCCCTCAGGACAAGTTTTCCTTCCTCTTCCAGCACCCTGCTCTGGAGTCACTGGTTGTCGATGCTGTGAACCAGAAAGAAAGACAGGGCCAGCCAGATTCCACCCCTAAAAATAAGGAGGCAAGAAAACAACCTGTTGGGCAGGAAGGTTTACTCTACAGCAGCCCTACAGCTGCACATAGCGAACCACTTGGCCCTCATGACAAGGTATACTTTTAACCTCTGGAGTGCCATGCAAGGCTTTCGTGGCATCACCCCTAAGGATCACCTTAGGGACTTTGACACGATGCTTGAGGAAGAGGAAATGGCATCCAGGGATGCTCTGATGGCTATCTGGGATGCAGTAGACATGGCCGCTCATACGATGATGTCGGCTGTGGTAATGCACTGCTCGGCCTGGCTCCAGGGCTCGGGCCTGCCGCTGCAGCTGCAACTTACTATTCAGGACCTGCCATTTGAAGGCCCTGACCTCTTTGCTGAGTCCACGGACGCGAAACTCCATGGCATGAAGGACTTGAGAGCCACGCTTAGGTCGCTGGGGATTTACACCCCACAACATAACAGATGCTCTCTAAAACACCATCAACTTCTACAACAGCAACTTCAGCAGCTGAAACAACAGATTCAACTCCAGAGTCCGTTCCCAAGGTCCCTCCAATTTTCTCAGCACCATATTGGGGACGTGGACAAGCACAAGGTCAGTTCGAGCAAGAGTGAGAAGTCCCATGCCCCACAATCAGGTGGGCGTGGGCAGGCTCTGAAAGCTCATTGGGAGAGAAACAGCAAACCCACGACCCGACTGATCCCGAACCACTTATACTGCTTCATACACCACTGGGCAAACATCACATCCGACCAGTAGGTCCTCGAGATGGTCGCGGAGGGGTATCATATTCAGTTCCTTTTGATTCCTTGGGACAGAAAACTGCCCCATCGTCCAACCTTTAGAAACCAGAAACTGCATCATCTGCTCAAGATCGAATGCCACAAATTCCTCTCCCTCGGAGCTATAGAAAGGGTTCCCAAGTGGGAGTGGGGAAAAGGGTTTTACTGCTGATACTTCCTGGTCCTGAAACCCAGTGGGGACCTCCAGCCCATTTTAGATCTCAGAGCCTTAAACAAGCACATAAGGAAAATAAAGTTCTGCATGGTGTCCCTATCTCAGATTCTCCCATCTCTGTCATAGCAGCCCTTGATCTAAAAGACGCCTACTTCCCCACCACAGACAGTTCCTAAGATTCATGGTGGCAAATGACTACTTCCATTTCACTTCTCTCCCCTTCAGGCTTTTCCTTGCCCCCAGGGTGTTCACAAAGTGCATGGCACTGGTCATGGCATAGCTGCGCAGACAGGGCATAAGAATTTACCCCATCTGGACAACTGGTTAATAGTCAGGAAATCGAGTTCCCAAGTAGAGCTCCATGTCAGAGCAATAGTGAGGCTCTGCGACTACCTGGGCCTCCACATAAACCAAGAAAAGTCAAAACTCTGCTCATCTCAGAAGGTAGAGTTCATAGGGGCGTGCCTAGATGCCCACAAGGGGTCAGCATTCCTACCCCTCTCCAGATTTTGGTCCATTTACACCATCATTACAGAGCTGCAGACGTCCCACGTGACCACAGCCCGCTGGTGCCTGCAGCTCCTCGGCCACATGGCAGCCTCCACCTCAGTCATCCAGATAGCATGCCTGAGAATGAGATCTTTCCAGATCTGGCTGTCCATGATGTTCCACATATGGATAGACTCCTTAAACAAGGTACTGTCTGTTCTCCAGCACATTCTGGGGACACTTTAGGTTTGGAGGGATCCCCGTTTCATCATTGGGGAGCATCCCCTTCAAAGACCTCAGGCCCTCAGTGACCTTAATAACAGATGCCTCGAACTCAGAGTAGGGGGCCCATATCTCTGGGGCGCTCTCCATTCAGGGGCTCTGGTCCTACACGGATGGCCCTCTCCACATAAACACAAAGGAACTATGGGCAATCATACTAGCTTGCATGACCTTCCTGGACAAGATACAGGGCAGGTCAGTCCAGATTCTCACAGACAACACCACAGCCGTGTTCTACACAAACTGGCAAGGGGGGATCCGCTCCCTGCCACTTTGCAAGGAGGCTTGCAAACTCTGGGAGTTGGCCATACAACACAACTTCACTCCAGTGGCCTCCCACCTACCGTGGGGTGAACAACAGGCTAGCGGACTCGCTAAGCAGAAAGCCCCTAGCAAACCACAAATGGTCCCTCCACGACAGGGTGTTCTCCCTCCTGATAGACAAATGGGGGACTGCCATGGAAGGTCAAACACGCCCCTTCCTGAGTCAGTCAGACTTGTTTGTGACACAGCAGAATTGCAAGTGTCCCCAGTTTTGCTCCCTCAGGGGCTGGGAGGAGGGGGTCTCCCAGCAACGCCTTCCTCATCAGCTGGTCAGGGTCCCTGATGTATGCCTTCCCACCAGTTCCCCTGATACAGAGGGTTCTCTTGAAAATCGACAGGTATGGGTCGAACATAATACTGATAGCTCTGGACTGGCCCAGACAGCACTGGTTCCCATTCCTGCAGGACATGTCCATAGAGATGCCACTCCACCTCCCACAGTGGGCGGACATCCTGACACAGGACTCGGGGTGCCTTCTGGACCCAGACCTGGGCCATCTACACCTGACAGCCCGGATGCTCTCTTATGTTCGGCGACTGCCACAAATAGCTCAGGGGTCTTGTGGAATGGTCAGGTGCGCTCGATTTAAGTCAGTCTCCTCACATCCGATGTATGCCACCTCCTCTGGTTCTGCATAACCTGGGGGTCTGGTTAAAAAACTGGCAGGCAAATTTCTTGGTTAAGATGGAAGGGGGTGGCCACCTTAGGGAGAAAGGATGGTTGGTGACGTAAAACCACTTTATCCAGCTAGAACCTCGTATATGGGGGTTCCAAGGAAAAGGCTTTCAACTCCGAAACCCTTCTGGCAGAGGTGATTGCTACTAAGAAGGCCACCTTCCAGGACAGGACCAGCAGGCAGGCTGAGTCCAAGGGTTCATAGGGCAGCTCTGTTATTCAGGTCCCAAGGCAGCGTGGGCTTACGGGGCTGGGGACAAAGTCTCTCTACCCTTTTCAGGAATCTGACGGAAGTGGGATGGGAGAAAACTGATTGTCCATCCACACTCTTGTGGAGAGCCGAGATTGCTGCTAAATGGACTCTCAGGCTACGTTTGCACACAGGGGGTTATTTCAATACAAGTTGTTTTGAAACAACTTGTATCGAAATAACGCCTTATTTCAAAATAAGTTAATTTTAATTAAGAAAATGTTAATTCGAATTCAGGAAAAAAGCTCAAAGCGAAATAGCATGTTCGGACAACAGTTATTTTGAAATGAGTCACCGTTGTTTCGAAACAACATGTTCTGACAGGATTGTTTTGAAACAATGGTTTTGAAACAACATTGTTTCGTCACCAAATGGGGTTTACGTTTTTTCGAAACAATGCCGTTGTTTCGAAACAATGAAACCCGTTGTTTCGAAACAACGGTATGTTGTGTGAACGTGGCGTTTCTTATTTCGAAACAACCTCTGTTGTTTTGAAATAAGACCGCCGTGTGAACACACCCTCAGTGAGGAAGGAGAGAGGCCATTTTCTCTTAGGTCTAGCAGATAGTCAAGGATCAGGTGTATCGGAACTGATATAGGGTTTACATCTTTGTCCCATGCCCTATGAACCCTTGTAACTGTCCTTCTTCGAGATGGGCTGCTTGCATACATTCAGGTCCCTCCCTCCACCTCTGCTACTCCAAGTTAGTGACAAGATGGGACTGAGGAGGATCAGGGTCAGGGCAATATATATAGCCATGGGAGTGCCCAGAGGGGGCGTTGGCCACCAACCCTGCTCTGACAAGCTAGGGCAAAAAGTTTCCAGCCAATCATGCACTGCAGTACAAAGAAACCTAGAATTGAATGTCTATGAGCAGCCAATCTCAAAGAAGAACGGTTAGACAGGTAACCCACTGTTTGTCAGGCTTTTCACGACAAGGAATGGTAGATTGTTGCTGGATGAGGATTAGGGGCCAGGGAAAGGTTCAGATTTTATGCATGTCATGTGCACTCTCTAATCTGAAAATGACTCCTATGTATACTCTGATAAGTTGTACCACCAAGAAGCACATATCTTGGTCTGCCAAGTCTGAGATGTAGTGTGCAAAATAAAGGACCCAAAATCAGCATATGCAGCAAACTTAAAACTCAATGGGATTCCCTCCTCTAATGTAAGCACTCATTTGTATAACCTCAGTTTCCTGATTTCTCATGTAAATATGCTTATCAGAGAGAGGGGACACCCCATTTGTGTGAAGCAAAGCTAACTTTGGGACTAAAATGAGCAATGTCCCAGGAAAAGAGGGATAGCAGAGGGAGATGCCAAAACAGAGGACAAGAGAAAATGATGGACTGTGGGCATGCGGCTGCTTGGAACCGGAATACAGATGAACACATATGTTATCCATCTGCCCACTGATTGCTGGGGAACAGTGAACAGTGGAAGTAATCTTTCGCCAGCCTGTCCTCTGGTAGACCTTTCACTGACAGGAGAACCGCATCCTGACATTCGCCAACAGAAGCCAATGTTATTCAGTGCAGAAGGTAGCCCAGTGACTATTTAGCAAAGCAGCCCAGTTGTTCTCCACTGTTTGTTGAGAATGTGACTGAGAAAACAAATGGTCTCTTATGTTTGTTGCCAGGATAAAAACCAAGTAGGACTTCCTGGATCAACCCTGAATATGTAGAAGCAACTGGTAGGTGAAGGCCCTATCTAACACAGGAATAACACACTGTAATGGAGAAGCTCTGAGAAGCAAGTACAGGGGTCTCAAACACATGGCACATGGGCTGCACGCAGCCTCTAAGGCTATTTCCTGTGCCCCACAATGACACTATTGTTACCAATATTTGCAATATCATTGTATGAAAAGGTTTCAGTGGTAAAGCCCTTGGGCTAAAGTACTAGCCCTCATGGTGATTTAAGTTTGAGACCCCTGAGCAAGTAGATGACCACACTTTACAGTGTCTTTCAATGGGCTCCAAAGTCAGCCCTATGTAGTGTGTAGTACAGTAATGTAGTCTGGAGCCCATACAGATCGAGTCAAGCAAGGGTGGAGCCTGTGGCTATAGAGGAAGAGGTGAATATCTATAGTGAACAGTGGGTTACTTACCAGTAACCGTTCTCCTTCAAGCTGGGCTGCTTGCATACAGTTAGTATTAGGTGTCTATGTGCCGCGGTGCACGTTTGGTTGGAAACTTTTTAGGCTTAGCTTGTCAGTGCTGGGTCAGTGGCCAACACCCCCTCTGGCCATTCCTGAGGCTATATATATTACCTCAACCCTGCTCCTCCTCAGTCCCTTCTAGTTGTCAACTCCAAGTAACGGGGATGGTGGGAGGGTCCTGAATGTATGCGAGCATCTCGAAGAAGGACAGTTACTGGTAAGTAACCCACCATTCTTCTTCAAGCGCTGCTCTCATCATTCAGTAATAGGTGACTGCTAGCTGTACTCTGGATGGTGGGCAGAGTTGAATTTTCCTATCTTCAGCATGACTACCCCTGTAAAGGTGAGCCCAGGGCATGGGAGGGTGCCTGAATAGTAGGCCTTCTAGCCCACATAGGGGGAATGCTCTGTTAACCCTTGATTTTTCCAGCGAGAATACCGCATAAGGGCAACACTGAGAGGTTGTGAGCCAACCTACCTGGAAGGCTGGAAGTACTAATACAGGCCTGTCCTAACTCATTTTGGACACCCTCAATGTTGAATATAGTTAAACAAACAAGGAAGAAGGGCCACATTCTGTCCACCCACTGGGTGACAAGTGATTGTCACATCCCAGGGGACACAGGGAAGGATAAACTCACCCTTCCCACATTGGTAGGATTTGACACTTCAACATGTGAGTGTCTAAGCTGGATTGATAAGACCAAGGCACTAGTAGCACATCAAGGATGGTATTCGCTGCCCAGGCAAGGCAATACAATGTTTTAACAGACGCAGTTCTGACTTGATGAAGGAGCCCCTTTTGTGATGGCTATTGTCTAACCTGGTAAGGGACAATCAGTAGCAGCCCCCTTCTAGGGGTGCACATGACTTCTAGGCGTCCTTGGTGAAAAGGGAAAGATGATAACGCAGACCAACCAGCGTCAAGGGTTTGCGATCCATGACCTCTACATGTGATACCTGTTCAAACTCGGTTGAGACGGATCCAGGCATGACTCCTCCCAGGGGAGTAGGCTGTTCTGAGGGGAGTGGGACAGAAGGCACCCAGTCATGAGCTAGGGAAGGGGGAAAGGCTCCGAGAGGGTGGCCTGTGTCCATGTCTCTAGTATCATTGGGAAACATTCTGAATCTGGATCTTTCCTTGGTAGGAGCCCAACCTAAGAATCCCCAACCTTTTGAGAAGGGAAGAGGACACATAGGGATTGGAACTAGGAAAAGAGGATAGTAAGGGGCGAAGGACAAAGTGCTTGTCTTGGGCCTAGTTGGTCTCTTTAGCGATTTGAGCAGGATTGAGATTTAGGAAGAACAAAAGAGGGAGGGATGCTAAGTCAGTAGGCATCCCTCTTTTTCTCTGTGGCAGGTGCCCAGGGCATGTAGGTTTGCTGGTGGCCCTTTTATTTATACTTTGGTCCACTTGTGGGTTGTAAGTAAGACAGACCCTGGAAGCTGAGGAGCAGTTCTGTACCTGATTGTGGTTTGGTCACTTGAGCAGGCCAGATCACACCTTATAGACTTTGTGTGTGAGCCTTCTGGTGCGGGGGATTTCTCCGCCTGAGCGTAAGGGCGGGGTGTATACTTCTATTTCCCTCTGGAGGGAAAGTGTGTTCCGCCACTTATCCGATAGTGGAGGGAAGGGGGCGGGGGGAGAGGTAGAAGAAGATACCCAAGAGAAAATCGAAAGTGTCACCCTTGTGAGGGAGGAGGGACGGGTTACCACCCCCACAGAACTAGGCCTTTCTCCACCAAAGGGGACTATGCCCAGCATTTGGGGGTGCCTTGTGACTGGTTAGTGGGAAGTGAAGGTGCAGGAACATGAGGGGGGGAGAAACCCTTAAGACAGACCATGCAGTATGTTTTCCGCTTTGTTGAGGACCTCAGTGATAAATACCACCACATGATAGATTTGCACCGCTCAGTATGGTCTGTTGGGATATGTGACATACAGATGAGCCCCTTATGAAGGCCGTCCACAAAGCTACAGGTGTCCCCACTACGTCTGATTAAGGGATTTCCTGCAAGGCCTGGGTAAGTGACAGGCCCCGTATTGGGAGCCGGGGCACCACTAGTGGGGAAGGAGAGAGGTAGGCATTATGTCTGTTATCACCTGAATGACAGTAGTTGGTCCACCCTGAAAGAGCAGGGGACAACCTAGATTAGGGCTACCAGATACCAAAGCCTGGAAGGGAGGGCAGGGAAGTCTGAAAAGGAGGACAGTGGAGGACACATGGAGAAAATGTAGTATTAATGTAATGTAACCCCACGTGGCCACATAGAGTCTGCCTTGCAGGTGGCTCTGGCCAGGAAAGGGTGTGCACGGGGACACAGCAAGGAGAGCCCCTTTGCCCCAGGGGCGCCTGTTCCAAACCCCCCGAGTGACCACACATACACTGGGATAGCACAGGGATTATAGGAATGGGGAAGGTTTATTTACAGAGGTGCAGAGGGGAAACCAACAGGGGAGATGGGGCAGCAGTGACACAGAATAACAGCTAACACAGGACCCTGTAAGGCCCAACAATGCAGCAGGCTGGAGGCAGACGTGAGCTCTGTATCTGCACCATGAGTTCAGGAGTCCTAGCACAGGTCCAGTCCAGTGTTCAGTCCAGCAACTCCTAGTCTTCAGCACCAGCACTTTCCCAGCAAAAAAACCCCCTCTGATGCCTCTTCTGCCGCTCTTTGCGAACCCAGAGTGACACCCTCCCCACTTAACTAACTACAACCTCCCCCCCTGAGTTCCAGATCCTGTACTCACAGCCCCACAGCTCCAGATGGCCAGTCATTGGATCCCGCTCTGTACTTGGGCAACTCTCCCCAGCACAGTGTCCTTCTGTGGGTGCTGGCCTGGCATCCCAGGCAGCCGCTCTGTCTTCCCTGGCTTCAGGCAGGGCCTCTCCCTCTGCTTCCTTCCCAGGGCCTCTGGCTGCAGCCCCCCTCCTCAGCTCCACAAACCCTCTCCTACAGGGCAAAGATTTAAAGGAACTACGCTCCTTAAAACGGGGCCCTGGAATGCTTTCCTCTAAAAATAAGGTATTCTATGGCATTCCAGCATACTTTGACCCCATAAGTAAAAAGCCAGACAAAATCATGTATGTTAAAATGCCTGCCAGACAGAGGACTTGAAGGTAAAAAGGAGGACATGTCCTCCTTTTGCCTGACATCTTAACTCTAACATAGATTGACCTGCAGGGACAAATGCTGAGTTGGGCATAGCGCCACTAATAGGAGCAAAGGGTCAGCCCTGGATTTGTGGAGTACAGGGTGACGAAGGGGCCAGGGAGCTCCAAGAGGTGTATATGGGAATCTGGGGCAAGGGGAGAGAGATCCTATAGGGGGCACCCATATGGGGTTCCGAGGGGACTAACATCAGTGCCCCTTTCTCCCTGTCTCCCGTACTTGGGTTTGTATCCCCAACCCCCCCACGGTCCTTTCCCCCCCTTATCTGGCCACTGGAGCTGGGGGCACCTGGCCACCCCCCAGGCTGCTCCCATTGAGCACATGCTCAGGGAGTGGGAATTTTAAAAACTCCCTGCCTGGGGGAAGCTCCCTGCTGGCCAGAAGCTTGGGTCTCCATAGCAAACAGAGACCCTGGCATTGTCTGGCCCCTGCTCCCAGCCTGTCCACAGACCCCCTGGAGCCACACTGCAGCCCACCAGGGGTCCACAGACCACAGGTTGGGAACCACTGTTCTAGATGTTCCCGGGGGAGCAGATCCAGAATCTTCTCATGGACTCCCAAATGTCCAGGTTGTATTCACCCACCAGCGCTTGGCGGTTCATGATACAGAGCAGGAAGGTGGAGGTTGAGTACACTTTGCGGCCAATAAGATCCAGCCCCCTCGCTTCCCTGGATCTGGGTATGGAGTCTGCTCAAGATTGGCCCTTCTGCTCTAAGGCAACTTCTACCACCTGGGAGCTCAGTGCTGGGTGCTGAACTAAAAAGGGGAAGCTCTTTGATGGAGTTTGATACTTGTGACCCGCTATATCTGAGACTGGTGGAATAGAAGCAGGGGTCTGCCAGTGTACCCTGGTGATGTCAAGCACATTAGAGTGCAAGGGGGCCACAATCGCGTCTGGAGAAGATATGAAACCTAAATTGAAGAGGGGTCTTGATTCCCTCTGATGGGCTCCACCTCTATGCCCACGTGTGCCATTGTCTGGTGAAGGAGGTTGAAGTGGGCACTGGGGTCCTCCCTATAGGACCATGGTCTGGGGTTCAAAGCCCTGACCGGGGTTGCAGGCAATGGTGATGTGGTCCTGGACTCCTCAGTGCCGGGGGAAGTTTCCTCAAGGACGCTTCCTTTGGTGTGGACCACTTGTGGGGTTGGTACCAGGAGGGACCCAGTGCTGGGGATACCTCATGGGCCTGCCTGACTTTCCATGAGGGGATTTGCTCCTTCGGGCTCAGGGAGTGGGTTGTTTCCCAGTGCCAAGGGCTTGGAGTCACCACAGCACCAGTGGGTTTTGAAAGGGCTGGTGTGTAGAGCCCTGCAAATCTGCAGATATCCACCTTATATCTGCATCCGCAGATACAACACGGATATCCGCGGACCATTTCTTGCGGATGCAGATTGGATATGGATCCACATATTTTTATCTGCACAGAGCTAGAGCCCTGCAAATATGCGGATATCCACAGAAGAGAAGATGGAGGGGGGATTTGATAGCAACCTTCAACTACTTGAAGGGAGGCTCTAAGGAAGATGGAGCTCAACTGTTCTCGGTAATAACAAAGAACAGAACAAGGAGCAATGGTCTCAAGTTGCGGTTAGGGAGGTCGAGGCTGGATATTAGAAAAAACTTTTTTACTAGGAGAGTGGTGAAGCCTTGGAATGAGCTGCCGAGGGAGGTGGTGAAATCTCCTTCTTTGGAGGTGTTGAAGGCCCGGCTGGACAAAACCATGACTGGGATGGTTTAGTGGGAGTGGTCCTGCCTCTGGCAGGGGGTTGGACTAGATGACCTATGAGGTCCCTTCCAACCTTATGATTCTATGATCCGTGGACCATTTCTTGCAGATGCAGGTCGGATACAGATCCACTTATTTGTATCCGCGCAGGGCTCTACTGGTGTGGTCAGTGCTAGCAATAAGGCAGTGCTTTCGTGCAAGGGAGAGGGAGAATGCCCTCCGTGGTGACTGGCCATAGGGCCTGGACTGGTGCCGGGGTACCTTTGGGGAAGGGAGAGAGTCCCTCTGTCTGTGGTGCCGGAGGACTCGGTACCGCCGTGATAGGCGGGGACAGGTGCCGCCCCAGAGCAGTCCGTGTCCCCAAGAGGAAAGCCAGTTTTTCACTCTGCTTTTGAAACTTAGGCAGCGTAGGTGTAGGCAAAAACAAGGGAGCTTCTGCAGCCTCGAAAGCCTCTGGTGTCGAGGGAACCTTTAAGACCTCCGGGCCCAGCCCCTGAGAGTAGCGCCAGGAGGAGCTGGAGTGGCACCTATACTTCAGTGCCAGGCTCGCCACCGAGTGTATAGTCCTGTGCTCCTGAGGGGAGTGGCGCCAGGAGGGCTCCAGTGCCGATCTGGCACGCAGTGCTGGCAGCTAGCAGGAATGGTTGGTTACTTACCAATAACCATCCTTCTTCGAGATGGGCTGCACACATACATTCAGTTACAGATGTCTACGTGCAGCAGCGCACAATAGCTCGGAAAGTCTTCAGCATTAGCCTGTCAGGTCAGGGCACACAGCCAATGCCCCCTCCATGCCGCGACCGTGGCTATATAGGTGACCGTGACTCTGACCCTCCCAGTCCCATATACCTTTGCCAACTCCGTAGCGGGGATGGTGGGAGGGGCCTGAATGTATGTGAGCAGCCCATCTTGAAGATGGACGGTTACTGGCAAGTAACCAAGCGTTCTCCTTCGAGCGCTGCTCACATCATTCAGTTACAGGTGACTGCTAGCCATACCCAAGGATGGTGGGAGGAGTTATAGTCTACCCACACTGAGTACAGCTCTGCCGAAAGTGGCATCGTCTCTAGCCTGCTGGGCAATGGTGTAGTGCATTGTGAAGGTATGTATTTATGACCACATAGCGGCCCTGCAGATCTCTTGGATTGGGACCTTGTGGAGGAAGGCCGTGGAAGATGCCTCAACTCTGGTGGAGTGGGCTCTCACAGTCCCTGGGAGAGGCATGCTTTACCTTCCGTAGCAGTTTTTGATGCAGTTCACAATCCATTTGGAGATGCACTGAGAGGACACTGGGGAACCTCTCACACATTTGGCAACCGCCACGAACAACTGGGAGGCCTTGCGGAAAGATCGTGTGTGCTCAATATAAATTAAGAGCGCTCTCCTCACATCCAATGTGTGCCACCGTCTCTGGTTTTCTGTAACCTGGGGGTCGCAATAGAAAAGTGGCAGGCAAATGTCTTGATTCATGTGGAAAGGAGTGGCCACCTTGGGCAGGAAGGAAGGATGGTGACGGAGGACCACCTTGTCTGGAAAGAATGTTGTATATTGGGGTTCAGAGGAAAGGGCTCACAACTCCGAAACCCTTCTAGCTGAGGTGATCACCATCAGGAAAACCACCTTCCAGGACAACACTAGTAGAGTAGCTGAATCCAAGGGTTCATAGGGCAGCTCTGTCAAAGCCCGTAGCACAACGATCAGATCCCACTGAGGGGTGGGCTTATGAGGATGAACCTGTGAAATATGGGGTGTGAAAAAACTGGGGCACCATCAACTCTTTGGTGGAAGGCTAAAATTGCCACTAGGTGGACTCTTAGTGAGGACAGGGATAGGTCATTTTCTCTTAGGTCTAAGAGGTAGTCCAGAGTTGTATGGATTGGTGCGGAGATAGGGTCTATGTCTTTGTCATGGCATCAAGTGGAGAAGCACTTCCACTTTGCTATGTAAGTGGACCTGGTGGAGGGTTTTCTGCTACCAACCAGGACCTTCTTAACCCTATCTGAGCAGCACCTCTGTTGCTCACTGAGCCAGAGAGCATCCAGGCTGTCAAATGTAGGAGACCTGGATTTGGGTGCCGAAGGAGTCATGAGTCCTGTGTTAGAAGATCTGCCCACTGAAGGAGGCGGAGAGGGGTCCTTATGGACATGTCTTGCAGGAGCGGTTACCAGTGTTGTCTGGGCCAGTCCGGAGCTATCAGAATGATGTGTGCACCGTCCGCCAGGACCTTCAGCAGCACTCTGTGGATTTGGGGAATTGGCGGGAAGGCATGCACTAGAGCCCCTGACCAGTTGAGGAGGAAAGTGTTGCTGAGAGAGCCCTCCTCTCGACCCCAGAGGGAACAAAACTGAGGACATTTGCGGTTTTGTTCCATGGCAAGCAGGTCCACCGGGGGGGGGGTCCCACCTGTTTATCAACAGGGAGAATACCTTGTTGTGAAGGGACCACTCATGATTCACTAGGGGTTTTCTGCTGAGTGAGTCCGCTAACCCGTTGCCTACCCCGGGTAGGTGATTGGCAACCAGCGTGAAATGGTGATCTATCGCTAGTTGCCAGAGCTTGCACACCTCCTCGCATAGGGCCAAGGAGCAAACTCCCTCTTGCTGGTTGGTGTAAAACACAGCCGTTGTATTGTCCGTGACAACCTGGACTGTTCTGTCACGGATTTTGTCGAGGACGGTCGTGCCAGCCAATCTGATGGCCAAAAGCTCCTTCATGTTTATGTGGAGGAGTTTCTCCTCAGGGCCCCAATGACCCTGTGTGGAGAGGCCCCCAGATAGATGAGTTCCCCAACCTGAGTGTGACACATCCATTATCAGGGTCACTGAGGGCTTGGAGTCCCTGAACGGAATAACCCCCATTGTGAAGCGGGGATCCCTCCAAATTTGGAGGGAGTCTAGGGCGTGCTGGGGAACCAAGGTTACCTTGTCCAGGCGGTCTCTCCATGGTTGGAACATCGTGGAGAACCAAAGCTGGAAGGGTGTCATCCTCAGGTGGGCTGTCCGAATTACCATGGTGGCAGCCGCCATGTGACCCAGAAGCTGCATGCACTGGCGCGCTGTGGTTAGATCCGGCGTTAGCAGCTCCGTAATGATGGTGCAAATGGACCAAAATCTTGACAGGGGCAAGGACGCCGTGCCTTGTTGAGTGTTTAGTCGTGCCCCTATGAACTCTATGTCCTGAGTGGGGCGGAGCTTTGACTTCTCTGTGTTTATGCAGAAGCCAAGAAACCTGCAAAGTTTTACTACCAGGTCAACGTGATGTTGCACTTGGTGACTTGACTTGCCCACTATAAGCCAATCGTCCAGGTAGGGGTAGATTCTTATGACCCTCCTGTGTAGAACCACTGCAACCGGTGCCACGCATTTTGTGAACACCCTGGGAGCTAGTGATAGCTCGAAGGGGAGAGGGTGAACTGGTAGTGGTCTCATGCCACCACAAACCTGAAAAAGCATCTGTGGTGGGTTCTGATGGCTATGTGAAAGTAAGCATCCTTTAGGTCGAGGGCTGCAAACCAGTCTCCTGGGGACAGGGAGGGGACAATCTGGGGCAGGGAAACCATGCGGAACTTTATTCTCTTTATGTACTTGTTTAGTGCTCTGAGGTCTAGTATCGGCCGTAGGTCCCCATTGGGTTTGGGGACCAAGAAGTAGCAGGAGTAGAACCCTTTGCTTTGTTCTCATTTAGGACTCTTTCTATGGCCCCAAGGGAGAGTAGTTTTTGGCATTTGGCCTCAAGCCTGCTTGACAGTTCCCAGTTCCCCAGAGCTGCACGAGAGGGTGGTTTCCTGTCCCACAGGATTGAAAGGAACTGGAAACATTATCTTTGTGCCACTGTGTCAAGGACCCACTGGTCTGATGTGATGTGGGTCCACCCGGGGGCAAAGTGGAGCAGGCGGTGGGGGGAAAATGGGGGCCCTGGATTGCCACCCTTGAGGGGACCATCAAAAATGCTGCTTATGGCCAGACAAGTGGTCAGATCCCTGCCCACACCTTCCAGACTGTGAGGCACTGAATTTTCCCCCTTTATCTGAGCAATTCTTGTCCTTATCCAGGTTCCCCGGTTGGCACTGGGGAAACTGGAGGGATCTCGGGAACTGGCTCGGCAGTTGGAGCTGTTGCTTTAGATGCTGTAGCTGTTGTTGGAGCTGTTGATGTGGTCTCGCTGAGCGCCTGTTGGTTTGTGGAGTGTATATCCCCAGGGATCGAAGCTTAGCCCTCGAGTCTTTCATGCCGTGAAGCTTCGTGTCCGTGGTTGGGGCAAAGAGGTCTGGGCCCTCAAAGGGGAGGTCTTGAATAATTTGTTGCATCTGTGTGGACAGGCCCGAGCCTTGGAGCCAGGCCGACTGGAGGATGACAACTGCGGAGGCCATAATGTGGTCGGCTGTATCCACTGTGTCCCAGGTTGCTGCCAGAGCATCCCTGGATGCCCTCTCTCCCTCCTTGAGCATTGCTTCAAAATCTCTCAGGCACTCCTCAGAGACAGCCGTGTGAAAGTTTTGCATGGCCTCCCACAGGTTGAAGATGTAGCACATCATTAAAGCTGAATGGTTGGAAATATGCAGCTGAAGGGCAGTGGAGGAATAAACCTTCCTTCCCAGGAGGTCAAGCTTCTTCGCTTCTTTGTTCTTGGGTGTGGAGCTCAGCTGGCCCTGTCTCTCCCTTTGGTTTACAGCATCTACCACCAGGGACCCTGGAGTGGGATGATGGAATAAGAAAGAGAACCCCTCTGGAGAGGAAGTCATTTGCCAGCGTTCCTGGACTATGCGGTATACTCCCGAGTGCAAGGGAATTGCCACCCTCGCTGGAAGAGCATTGCAGCATGCATCGAAGAGAGAGTTGTCTTCCTCCTGGATTACTCCCAATTTTAGTTTTAGGTTCACTGCCATATGGTGGAGGAGGTCCTGCTCAACGCGGGGGTCTCCTTCACGGTCTGCAGACATGTCAGTTAGGCGCTCATCAGGTGAAGAAGAGGATTGGGCCTACAATATACTATGTTGTGTAGAGTCAGTGTCAGGCTCATTGTCGGAGAAATCCAAGGACTCCAGCAGTGGCGACTGGGCATAGCGAGAGGAGATGTCATCGGTTGCTGTGCTCAGCCAGTCAAGGGTCCACTCGTTATGAGGTGATCTCGCTAGAGGTATAGGTGCCATGGAGGGAGTGGAGACTTCTCCCTGTATCCGTGGTCTTTTTGGCCTCACTGAACTCGGGGATACGGAGCTCTTCTGAGGTGTCTTCCTCAGGCACTCCTCCTGGGTGTGAGGGAAGTGGTTCTTGGAGGATGATCTGGAAGACCCTCCTCCTGATGTCTGGGAGCCCGCTACCGAGAGCTCTTCAGAGGAGCGATGGAGTGGGGTTTCTTGACCCTCTGTACCGGACTGTGGTACCGGTGGAGGGCTGGGAGGTGCTGTGCTTGGTCCTGGCATTGGGCTACATGCCGGTACAGGTATTGGCGTTGAATCAGCTGGGGGTACTAGGTTTAGCAGTACTGGGCTTGCCATCAGTACTGGGCTTGCCATCGGTGCTGGACTTGATGGCGGTACTGTGGGCGGTACCAGGTTCTGTGGTGCTGATGAAGATGGTGCCGCTTTGGTCCTTTTCTTCTTCTTCTGCACCGGAGCTGGATTTGGGTGCCCATGACAGGCCGTAGGGGTTGCCTGTGCTGGCACCCTTCTTGGGATGGCTGAGAGGCTGCCTGGTGACAGACAGGCTCAGTGCTGGGGTGGTACCATGGCGGGTCAAGATTTCGAGCCTGGTATCGATGATCGGTGGCAGGCGTTCTGAACCCAAGCCAATTGTGGGTCCGGTGGAGTGCTCATGGCTCGGCTGTTTTCTGGGGTGGTAGCTCCACTCCCTAAGACCAAGAGGAGGTGGCGGTCTCTTTCTAGCTGAGTCCTTTGCTTGAAGGACCAGCACATGAAGCAGTCCGCCGCGAGGTGGGACTCGCCCCGCCAAACGAGGCATTTCTCATGCGGCTTGTCCATTGGGAAAGCCTTGCAGCACCCTAAGCATGGCTTGAAACTAGGCATCTCAAATTTCACACAAAAGACAGGAACTTGTGTTTTTCAAGTTTACGCTCATCCAAAACTGACGCTGATAGTGGAAAAAGGAACTGGGAGGGTCAGGGTCATGGTCACCTATATAGCTGCGGTTGCAGCATGGAGGGGGTGTTGGCTGTGTGCCCTGACCTGACAGGCTAATGCTGAAGACTTTCCGAGCTACCATGCGCTGCGGCATGTAGACACCTGTAACTGAATGATGTGAGCAGTGCTCGAAGGAGAAGACCCCAGTTCTCCGGGGATAGGCTGCCACACTTGCTCTAGGGCCAACGTGCGACGCCTCTGCTCCCTCTCTTTCAGGGTCCTCGGCTTAAAAGACAGACAGATGGAGTAATCGGTAGCCTGGTGGGATTCTCTCAGGCACCTTAGGTGCTTCTCATGGGGGTTGTTCCTCGGGAAGGCCTTGCTGCAAGTAGCACAGGGTTTAAAACCCGGCATTGTTGGCAGCAGTTGGGAGCAATCTTCTGGCTCCGGGTTTGTAAGCTTGGTAAGAGCAGTAGTTTGCGGTGGAACGATGTCCACAAACAGATTTTCCAGGCTGAATGGGCGGCTCATACACGGCTGAATAGACAGGCGCTTGTGTAATCGTAAGGAGTGGGCTGTTCCGTAACCGTCGCTGAAGGCGGAAAAAGGAACTGAGGAGGATCAGGGTTGGGATCATACATATAGCCACAGGAGTGGCTGAAGGGGGCATTGGCCACTGACCCTGCACTGACAGGCTGGGGCTAAAAAGTTTCCAACCAGTTGTGCACTGCGGTACATAGACACCTAATACTGAATGATGCAAGCAGCACTCAAAGAAGATGTGCAGTCTCCTAGCCAAACACAAAATGAAAGGAGTGAAAATCTTGCTGGATTTCCTGCTAAGCATCTCTCTAAAAGGCCCCTCTGTTTGTGAATCTTGTCAACAATAAAAAGACATTGAGTCGCTTAATAAAGTGAAAGGATAAAATCTTTCATTATCAAATCACTTATTTACCTCTGTAAATTTATAAAATGCTTTACAAAGCATTTGTAAGACAAGCTGCCTCCCCAGGCATTTTACAAATTAAGATAGGTGAGACAAACATGCAGATGTGGGACAATGAGAGGAGTTTTTTTGGTTAGAGAAGAATTGCTTTTAAAGGTGATAGCTGAGGAAGAGCAGGGGGTGACTTTGTGATCAGGAAGGGAGAGATTGTGCCAAGCATATGAGGTCACTGTAATGAACTGATGATGAGTGCAAAGCTGAGAGTGTGAAAAGTATGGGGAGAGATTGGGAGAATGCAAGGTAGAGAATAAGGAATAAGAACAGAAATAGGGGCAGTAGAGGCATCTGAATATTATGAGACAATTAAATGAAAGGCTGGGAGACAAGGTGACATGATTGTGCCAGGGGTGGGGTGTGTGTGGAAGGGAAGTTTTGAAGTTACTTTTTGGTTAGACCAGCGGGGAAATATGAGAGGAGAATGTAATCAAGGCAAGAGATGGGACAAGAATTTTAACAGGGGAGAAGTTGAGGGCAGGTATCAGACTCACCACTTCCTCTATTGCCCTAGGTTACATCTCTGATGTCCAACTGAATATTTTTTTGCCTTTTCATCCTATTCTAATTAATTCTAATCCAGGTTATAGTTTTTAAAAAAAAACAAACCAAGGAGTCGTGTGGCACTTTAAGACAAACAGATTTATTTGTCTTAAAGTGCCCCACGACTCCTTGTTTTTTTTTTTTTTTGCTGGACTAGACTAACACGGCTATCCCTTTGGAAATTAATAGTTTTTAGAAAAAGACCATTGTCTCTTAAATAATCCCCTGTTTACAAAACAGTCTGCCCCTCCTGTAGCTCTGAAGGAAGAGAAAGACATCTTCTGAGGCAGGTATTAGAGGGAAATGGTGTCATCAATGAAGTTGCTAGTTTCTATAGATTCCTTCCTTTTGTGGGGCTAATGGGAGGAGATAGAGTGATTTATGGCCCCATTTTTCTTATTGCAGCTGGGTTTGGCATGACAGTTGACCAATAGTATGATGTATTCACTGCTATCTAAATGTCTATCTACAGAAAAAGTTAGGAATCAGTAAGGAATGCAAAGACTCGTTATTATAGCTACATATATCATTCAGTTTATCATTGGTCCAATAAAAAATATTACCTGCCCTACTGTTTCTCTCTGATATCCTGGAATCAAGATGGCTACAATATTGCAAACAACAGTGGAAGATATTCTGTTAATAGTTTTTTACTAACCACTTCCAGTCATGGAGTGTGAATTACTGATGAGTATTTTCCAGTACCTCTGTGTCATTGGGTCTTGCATTTTCATGCTGACAGTTTCCATTGCTAAAAGATTCAAAGAAAATTATTTTAAGAAGGGAAGAGACACTCCAGTCTAAGTGTTTAAAAATGGCACGAATCACCTCCCTGCTGGAAGCCAAGTCCATCTGTCTTTTCTTTATCCTTACTCCAGAACCATGTACCAAGTATGGGGTTATCAGATAACAAAGCATGGAAAGGAGGACAGGGAAGTACAAAAAGGAGGACATTGGAGGACCCATGAAGAGAATGTAGTATTAATATAATATTCTTCTGTTTTTAGGGGCCCCTGGAATGCTTTCGCCTAAAAATAGGGTGTTCCGGGGTGTCCCAGCAGATTTTAACTCCTGTAAGTAAAAAGCCAGACAAAATAATGTATTTTTAAAATGCTCGCCAGGTGGAGGACATGAAGGTAAAAAGGAGGACATGTCCTTTTTTTGCCTGATATCTGGTAACCCTAACAAGTGCTAGCTAATTTATTTACAAAGAATGAGGGAGCTATTGTTCAAGGGAATATGATTACATTCAGGCCACTTTTAGACATACCACCTGAAGACTTCTCAGTAGTATTCCTGTGAACACTGGGACTCTTAAATACAGCACCAAGAATCTTGAGAAGCTGTTCACTACAAGGAATAACATTGTTGGTGGATTTTTTTGAGTATTCAGACAGAAGTTTACAGTTTTTTCTAAATGGGATTCACTTTAAAAAAGTACCTGGGATAGGTAAGGATGCTTTTCCTCTGCAGCCAAGCTACCCAAATGCATCTGTTATACCAGAGGTGGTTCTGGTTTCAACTGGAAGTTGGGAATGGTGGGTTACCGATGTAACTGTCCTTCTTCAAGATGGCCTGCTCACATACAGTTACAGGTGTCTACATGCCGCAGCGCACAGTAATCCGGAAACCTTTTAGCCCTAGGCCGTCAGGACAGGGTCAGCGGCCAACACCCCCTCTGCAATGACTGCGGCTATATATGTGACCCTGACCCTGACCCTGACCCTCCCAGTCCCTTCTTTTCACCAATTCCGGTTTGCGGGGGTGGTGGGAGAGATCTGAATGTATGTCAGCAGCCCATCTCAAAGAAGGATGGTTGCATCGGTAACCCACTGTTCTTCTTTGAGCGCTGCTCACATCATTCAGTTACAGGTGACTGCTAGCCATACCCAGGACAGTCGGTGGAGTTACAGCTTACCCACATTGAGTACAGCTCTGCCCAACTGAGCGTCCTCTCTTGCTTGTTGGATGATAGTGAAGTGTGTCATGAAAGTATGCACTGATGACCATATGGCTTCCCTGCAGATCTCCTGGATCAGGACCTCTGCCCAGAAGGCCACGGAAGAAGCCAGGGCTCTGGTCGAGTGGGCCTGAACCCTGTCTGGGAGAGGTGTACCCCACCACTTGTAGCAGTCCTTAATGCAGTTTACTATCTATTTGGAAAAGCACTGCGTTGATACTGGTTGTCCTCTTTTCCTCTCTGCCATGGCAATGAAGAGTTGAGAGGACTTATGGAATGGGCATGTATGCTTGATGTATGTCAGAAGCACTCGTCTGACTTCCAGAGTGTGCCACTTTCTCTGGTTCTCAGTGACCTGGGGGTCTGGAAAGAACACTGGTAGGCAAATGTCCTGGTTGAAGTGGAACGGTGATACCACCTTTGGGAGAAAAGCAGGGTATGGGTGTAACAACACTTCATCCACAGAGAACCTTGTATAAGGTGGTTCTGAAGAGAGGGCTCTTACCTCTGATATCCACCTCACTGAAATTATTGCTACCAGAAAAGCTACCTTCCATGATAGATGAGGAAGGTGCAAGAATCCAAGGGCTCACGTGGGGGCTCTGTCAGATGCTGAAGCATCACATTTAAGATCCATTGAGGAGCTATAGGCTGTGGGTATATTCTATCAATGCCCCTCAGGAACTGTGATGTGGCTGGGTGGGAGAAGACAGGAAAGCCTTCCACATTGGTATGAAGGGCTGAAACCACCTCTAGGTGGACCGGTAGGGAAGAGGTCCACAGGCCCTGATCCTTAAGGGTTAGGAGATAGTCCAGAGCCGAATGTATAGGGGCTGACTCTGGCACCAGCACCTTGTCCCTGGCCCAAGAGGAGAAGAGTTTCCACTTAGCCCAGTAGGTAGCCCTGGTAGAGGGTTTTCTGCTACCCACCAGTATTTCCCTCACTCTGTCCGAGCAAAGCTTCTCAGAGTCATTTAACCATGCAGCCGCCAAGCAGTCAGGAGAAGCAATCTCGGGTTCAGATGCCACATTATGCCTGAATTCTATGTCAGTGGGTCCCCACTGAGCTGAAGGCGCACTCAGGCATCTATTGACAGGTCCCTCAGAATCAGGAACAAGTGCTGTCTTGGCCAGTGCGGAGCTATCAGGATTATGCGTGGGCTGTCTCTTTTTATCTTTGGGAGTACCCTGTAAATCAGAGGAATCAGGGGAAAAGTGTACATCAGCAGTCCCCCCCATGAGATTAGGAAGACATCTCAGACTGAGCCCTTCTCTTGAGATCTGATCGAGCAGAAACGTTGACACTTCCTGTTCTGGCAAGTACCAAACAGATCCGTTTGTGGTGGGCCCCACCATTCTAGTAAGTGGGACAGCACTTCCTTGTGCAGTGACCTTTCGTAATGCGATCGAAAGGTTCTGCTCAGCGAGTCTGCCACACCATTCTCTATGCCTGGCAGGTGTGCTGCTATTGGAGTGAAATTGTATGTCAGATCAAATTCCCACAGATTGGTTGCTTCCGCACAGAGAGCTGACGAGCGGACACCCCCATTGGTTTGTGTAGAACATGGCTGCTGTGTTGTCCTTAAGAACTTGGACTGTTTTCCCCTTCACTAGGTCCAGAAGCACATTGCATGCTAGACAAATGGCCCGGAGCTCCTTCACATTTATGTGGAGCAACCTGTCCCTGGGGTTCCATGCTCCCTGGGTTGAGAAACCCCCTGTCACAGGCGTCACCCATCCTGTGTCTGAGGCATCTGTTATCAGAGTCACTCTGGCGGTCGAGGTCTCAAAGGCAATCCCCCACCTTGCTAAGAGAGGGTCCTGCCATATTTTGAGAGTTTCTAGAACCTTGAGTGGGACAGATAGTACTTTGTTCAAGGGTGCTTCTGGGGATGGAGGACTGTGGCTACCCATTCTCAAGCCGGCTGTTTTGATAACTGAGGTTGAAGCCACCATGTGACCCAGCAGTGGAAGGCATCACTTGGCTGTGGTGATTGGGGTCCTCTGGAGTTCTGAAATGATGGAATACATAGACAGAAGGAGTCCAGGAGGGCCCTGATGAACTCCATCATGCAGGTTGGGGTTGGTTTTGACTTTTCTTGATTTATGCAAAGACCCAAGGGGTTGCACAGTCTTTTCACCAAAGTGACACTGTGGCGCAGCTGGTGCTTGGATTTTCGCTTTATTAGCCAATCATCGAGGTAAGGGTAGATCTTTACATCCTGCCTTCTCAGATAAGCTGCCACTGACACCATACATTCTGTGAACACTCTGGGCACTAAGGTGAGCCTGAATGGGAGGGATGTGAACTGGAAGTGCTCCCTCCCCATTGCGAACTTGCAGAACCTTCTGTGTTTTGGTCTTATCACTGTATGGAAGTAAGCGTCCTTTAGGTCGAGGGCCATGAACCAATCCCCTAGATCCAGGGCAGGGGTGATCTGCGAAACTTTATTCGCCTTAGATGCTTGTTTAGAGCCCTGAGGTCCAGGATGGATCTCAGGTTGCTGTTTGGCTTGAGAACTAGGAAGTATTTGGAGTAGAACCCCTTCCCCCGCTGACTCCTTGGAACCTTTTCTATGGCCCCTATGGAAAGCAGTTTCTGGCATTCTTTTTGTAACAGAAGGTCTAGCTCTCAGTTTCCGAGACATGGACGAGGGGGCAGTTTCCTGTCTCAGGGTATAGTTTTGAATTGGATTGAACAACCTTTGGATATCTTGTCTAGTATCCAACAATCAGTGGTGATATTTGCTCATTGAGGCAGAAAATGGGCCAACTGATCGCGGAACCATGGTGAGTGAGCGGAAGGATAGGGACCCTTTGGCTGATTGTCAAAAATGCTGTTTTTGGGCCACTGACCAGGAGCTACTGTTATCTTGGTGGGAAGCTTGGGCTGAGGATTGAGGCTTTGAACCTTTACCAGAATGGCTCTCCTTCTTCGGAGTCCCATATGGACACTGTGACTGTTAGTAGGGTCTCTGATGGGACCTTTGTGAATAGTTCTGTTGCTGAGACTGCTGAGATTGCTGCTAAGGTAACTGAGGCCTGAACAGGTGCCTAGAACCTGGGGGCACATACATGCCCAGGGACTTTAAGGTGGCCCTCGAGTCTTTCATCCTGTGCAGTTTAGAGTTGGTGGATTCAGCAAACAGGGCTGGACCCTCAAAAGGAGGTGCTGAATGGTTTGCTGCATCTGTTGAGACAAGCCAGAGCTCTGTAACCAGGCAGCCCGGCACATGGACACTGATGAGGCCATGTTACGATAGGCCATGTTGGATGTGTCCCACAATGCCATAAGCATATCACGGGCAATTAGAACTCCTTCCTCAACCAAAGTCTCAAAGTCCCTAACATGTTCCCTAGGGCTCACGTCTCGGAATCTGTCCAATGCACCCCATATGTTGAAAGCATATCTTCCCATCACGGCATGGTGGTTTGCTATGTGGAGCTGGAGGGCTGAAGTGGAGTAAACCTTCCTACCTAAAAGGTCAAGTTTCTTTGCCTCCTTGTTCTTAGGAGTAGAGCTAGGTTGACCCTCCCTCTCCCTCTGATTGACTGCATTCACCACGAGGGACCCGGGATAGGGTGGTTAAAGAGAAAGGAGAATTTATCTGTGGAAACGTGGTATCTTTGGTCCACAACCTTGGACACTGGAGAAATGGAGGAGGGGTTTTGCCACTGTGCCTTTACAATGGAATGTACCCCCTCATGCAGAGGGACTGATTTCTGTGGGTGGGGCAGCTTCCCCCAGGTCAAAGAGGGGGTTGGACTGCTCCTGGACAATCCCCAAGTCTAGGTTCAAGTTTGCTGCCATGTGCCTAACGAGGTCCTGCTGGGCACATGGATCATCCCTGTATACTAAGGGCCTTCAATAAGCGGCATCATCCGGTGAAGAAGAAGAAGGAATTCGCAATCTATAGTGCTGTGCAGTGCAGGACTCTTGTTCGTCGTCCGAGTTGTCTGATGAGATGGGGGTTTGAGGAGACAACAGTGCTGAGTGTCGCGATGAAGCTGGCTCATACTCCAGGTGATAATTAAGCCAATAGTTGGTCCATTCTCGGAAGGATTGTGGAGTGGAAGCATGAGAAGGTCTAGTGTGACCACCTGTTTTACGAGAGCCACCTTCACTTTCAGAGCCCCTCTGGGGTCTACTTTGTGTCCCCCCCCCCAGTGCTGGTTGGGTCAGTGGGGGCATGGCCTCATCACCAGATGCTCTCTGATGCCGAGGGATGAGATGCTTCAGTGGTGAGGAGTCGGGGATCTTTCCCAGTGTTGCTTTCCTACCAGTTCCTTTCTGGTAGGGGCCGGTACCAGAAATGATATGGACCTGTGGTGCCATGGCTTATTGTCTGATGGTGCCGAGGAGCTTGAAGTTGACCTTGTACTTCCTGATCACTGCGACCGCAGTACCAATGGTTTGCTTTCCAATGCTGGAGATGGGGATAACCATTCAATGAACCCCCCTCCGGCCCCAGGGAGTCGGTGGTTTCCTCTGGTACCGGAGGGGCTCTTAACAGTGCCGGAACTGGTGCCACCCCTACCACAGAGGACCACTCTTTAGCTGAGAGGGCCAGTTTACCTCTAGACTGCACCCCCCCTTGGCGGTGCAGGGGGTGTCAGCTCTGATAATATCTTCGTTGCCGCGAACACCTCCAGTGTCGAGGGGATGGGTACCGACTCCTCTCCCCGATGCAGGGTGGATGATGAAGAAGCGGCTTGGTGCTGAGGCGGTGCCAAATCAGATGCCAATTGTGGCTTTTTAGTAATAGCCAGAGTGTGACACCAAGTCTTTTCTGGTGCCGATCTGGCATGTGGTACTGGCAAGTTCTTGGGTTTGGCGGGCGTACCTAGAGATGGTTGTGCTGCCTGATCCTGGATGAGGTTCTGGAGTCTCCATTCTCTGTCCTTGTGAGTTCTTCTCTTGAAGGACTTGCATAGTGGGCATTTTTCCATGAGGTGCGACTCACCCGGAAAGGAAAGGCACCTATCGTGGGGGTCGTCAATCAGGAATGCCTTGCAACAAGCCACACAGAGTTTAAATCCTGACATGCTTTATCATGCAAAAATAACAAACCTAGATAAGGAGATGGGCACTTGCTTAAAAGCAAGGGCAGGCTGTTTCAGTACCATTGCTGAGGGTAGAAAGAAGGAACTGAGAGGGTCAGGTCAGGGTCACATATCTAGCCACTGTTGCGGCGTGGAGGGGGCGTTGGCCGCTGACCCTGACCTGACAGGCTAGGGCTAAAAGATTTCTGGATTACTGTGTGCTGCAGCATGTAGACACCTGTAACTGAATGATGTGAACAGCACTTGAAGAAGAAGGGATTGCTTCTAAACCTATATCTGCTGGGTGTAATGACTTGCCCGTTGAGGAAGCTACCCCAACCTCCAAAACTTTCTTTGGAAACAGCCATGTGTGGATCTAAACCAGATACTCCCTCAAAGGCTCATCCACCAATGTGATTTATGCCATCATATACCAGATATGCCCCTCTGCCTTATATAATGGACTAACAGGACTGTCTCTGTGCAAAAGAACAACTGGGCACAAATCTGACATCGGAAACCACATTTCCAAAGGGATAGCTGTGTTAGTCTAGTCCAGCAAAAAAAACCCAAGGAGTCGGGTGGCATTTAAAGACTAACAGATTTATTTTTTGCATGAGCTTTCGTGGGAGAAAATCCCACTTCGTCAGATGCTTCAAAAAACTTACAGCATGGAAGTTCACCCATCTTCAAAGCATCTGAGGAAGTGGGATTTTTCTCCCACGAAAGCTCAAGTGAAAAATAAATCTGTTAGTCTTTAAGTGCCACATGACTCCTTGTTTTTTTATCAGCAATCACAACCTTCAAAAACCCATGGATCAGCATTTCAATCTTCCTGATCTTTCCATTGAACATTTACTAATTGCAGGGCTCACACAGATGAATACCAGATCAAGATTTCAAAGAGAAGCTGCAAAGCTCAAATTTACTTGCAAATTTGACTGCATTGCTTCAGGGCTTAATAGGGATTTTTTTCCCCACACTACAGCAGGTGATTTGACCTCATCTTTCGCATATGCTGTTCCTCAGTGTTTGAATCTTAACAACAGCTCTGACTTTCTGTTACAGTGTGGCCTGATCCCATGACTTACATTTCCCTGCATTTATTTCCCCCCGTTCTGTAAGTTCTCCCATCTTCAAAGCATCTGACCAAGTGGGATTTTCTCCCACGAAAGCTCATGCAATAAATGAATTTGTTAATCTTTAAGTGCCACAGGGCTCCTTGTTTGTTTTACTGAACTAAACTAACATGGCTGCCAGTTTGAACAAATGCATCCTGTAGTTTGTGGAGCCCTAAAAGGTGGATTCATTAAAGTTCTCACCCTTTAAAATTCATTGTGTTCTGTTGGGAGAGAATATCTTTGAATTTTTGTTGCAGGCACTTAATATTATTCAGAAGAATTCTCCCTGTAGGGGAGAAAATTCCCTGCAGGATGAAAGGAATTTTAAAGGGCCAAACAATATATTTCAGGTGTCACCTATGGAGTTAATGATTCTAATAGATGGATACTCAAGTCTGCTATTCTCTAATGGTTTTCTGAATGTTTTGTTGCTTTGGTTTTCTTTCCTGGTGAACTCACCAAACTTGTAATCTCTATACATTTGTTGTAATGAGAAATACCCGAATAGTATAGTCTGATGGTTCTGTTTCTTTATTTTTTGTAAGTATGTATGCATGTTTAGGGAAACCAGCTACTTTGTTCCCTGGTGAGTTACACACATAGTTCCTCTGGGTATGTCTACATCTAACTTCTAATTTCCTTAGTTCAAACTTGGCAAAGCCTCGTGTAGACAGGGATCAAATTAGTCCAGATTAAACCTCCTTAATCCAGACTAATTTGCTAGTGTAGACATAGTCTCTATGTCTCAAATTTGAGCACTAATGTTCTACAGAGCATAGAAACATATCATGCCATTAGAGAGATTGATTAGACCCCCTGGCACCAGGCCTGGTATATACTCAGATTTTGTGCTGGTATAACTATGTTAGCTAGGGCTGTGACTTCTACAAAATAATTGTAATACTACACTTCCTAATATGGGCACAATTGTAATGGCATAAAGGAGCCTTATACAGCTAAAGCTTATTTTTCCTCCCATGCAAAATAGGTGTACTGTTCTGAGACATCTTTATATTGCTATAACTACATCTGTGCTAGGAATTTAGATAAGCCCTTCAAACACATGTAGGCCTTAATATGCGGGACAGAACCTTGAAGCAGTCAGGGAAGCCTACAGTCAGTTCTTCCTTGAGCGCTGCTCACATCATTCACTTACAGGTGTCTACATGCTGCAGTGCACAGTAGCTTGCAGAGTCTTTAGCCTTAGCCTGTCAGGTCAGGGCCCGTGGCCAACGCCCCCTCTGCTCCGCGACCGCAGCTATATAGGTGATCATGACTCTGACCCTCCCAGTTCCCTTTTCTGCCCTCAGCGACGGTTTTGGATTAGCCAAAACTTGTGGAAGCAAGTGCCTGTCTTTCCTTTGCATAAAAATTAAAATGCGGGGCTTTAAACCATTTCTGGCATGTTCCAAGGCTTTCCCACTCAACGATCCTCACAAAAAATGCCTTGCGTGCCTGGGTGAGTCTCACCTTGCAGTGAACTGCTCCATTTGCCAGTCCTTTAAACACAGGTCTCTCAAGGACAGAAAATGGCTCTTACACACTTGCCAAGGACTGTGCACTTGCCTCTGATGGCACCTGAACCACTAGTGCTCTGCCAGCACCCTGAGCAACTCCTGCACTAGAGTCCCGGCACCAACCCATGGCGCAGAGTTCAAAGCCCCAGTCAGCTTCCTCCTCAGTATCGCCGCAGCACCATTTGCCTCAGTCGCTGAGTTCCCCCTCCAGTGAACCAGCATTGGGGCTATCTTCAGTCCTGTCGACACCACGAGCCCCAACAAAGACTTGGGCTCCATGCCAAGACCTGGCTCCAGTACCAGCCAAGAAGGCCAGGTTGAAGTCTACACTGGCTCCGGTACCCAGAGAACAGTAAACGCAGGGGTCGGCACCGCCCTCAAGCCCACTTCCGTCAAGCCCTCCACCGGCACCGCAAAATGGCACCAACAACTGCTCCGAGGCTCTTTCCTCTCAGCACTTGTCCCATGAACCCTCAGTACCTTGCTCTCAGGGCTCCAGAAGACAGAGGTCCAGCTCATCCTACTCATCATCTCCAGTCTCTGCCCATTCCTCTGAATCTCCTAAAACTGCTTTGGAAGCTGGAGAACGGGCAGGTAAGCATCATCGGAACTGCTCCCCGACACCTGTGCCATGGAGGAAGACTATCCCGTCAGCCCCGCTATGGTCTCCGCAGCCTAGTTCCTCTGGTACTGCTAAGACCTCAGGCAGTGGCCGTTCCTCCCTGCACCATGTCGCGACCAGAAATTCTTTTAGTGACTGGTCTCACGAGTGGCTAGACACAATGGCTGATGACAGCGCAACCTCACGGCACCATTCGACACCATCTCCACATTGGACTCTGGACTCCTCGGTCATTTCCGATGATGAGCCCGATCCTGACTCTACACAGCGCAGTAGATCCCAGGCCCCTTCATCCTCATCTCCAGATGAGTATACTTTCCGAAGGCCTGTGCCCTCTAAGGACAATTCCCGTGCCCAGCAGGCTTTACTTTGCCAAATGGCAGTAAATCTAAATATAGAACTTGAAGTGGTCTAGGAGGAAACTGACCCCCTCTTCAACGTGGAAGAAAATGTCCCACCAGCCAAGGTATCTTTTCCTCTCCATGAAGGGGTATACAGAATTGCCAAGGTGCGATGGCAGAACCCATCTTCAATTCTGCCAGTGTCAAAAGCAGCAGATCACAAATATCATGTTCCCCAGGACAAGTTTGTGTTTCTCTTCCAGCACCCTATGCTGGGATCATTAGTAGTTGACGCAGTAAATCAGAAAGACAGATGGGGCCAGCTGAGCTCTACTCCTAAGAACAAGGAAGCTAGAAAGCTCGACTTGTTGGGCAGGAAGGTTTACGCCACAGCAGCTCTACAGCTGCACATCTCCAACCATCTGGCCCTTATGACAAGATATGCCTTCAACCTCTAGCAAGCCATGGAAGGGTTCCGCGACCTTATCCCCAAAGATCGCCTCAGAGATTATGAAGCGATGATTGAAGAAGGGGCATTGGTCTCTAAAGACACCTTCACGGATGCTTGGGAAGTGTTGGACACAGTCTTATGTACTATGGCCTCCAATGTGGTGATGCGTCGCTCCACCTGGGTTCAGGGCTCTGGGCTGTCTCCACAGATGCAACTTATCTTTGAAGACCTGCCATTTGAGGGCTCTGACCTCTTTGCTGAGTCCACAGACATCAAGCTACATGGCATGAAGGACTCAAGAGCTACCCTCAGATCGGTGGGAATGTACACCCCGCAATCTACCTGGCACTCCCTTAAACCCCATCAGCTCTTGCAACGGCAGCTGCAGCAGTTAAAACAGCAAATCCAGATGCAGAGTGCTCTTCCTCAGTCCTACCAATTTCCCAAATGACATCTCGGGGACTTGGATCGGGATAAGACCCACTCGAGCAAGGATGGGAAGTTCCATGCCTCACAGTCTAGCAGGAGCAGACAGGGTACCAACCACTCTTCAGGAATGAAGCAGCACTTTTGACGGTTACCCCAAGGGCAGCGAACTCACAGCCTTAACCCCAGCCTTCACCAACCGCCTACACTGCTTCATGCACCACTGGGCCAACATCACATCTGATCAGTGGGTCTTCAAAACAGTAGTGGAAGGGTATCGCATGCAGTTTCATTCAACTCCTCGGACCAGAAAACCACCCCCTCGCCCAAGCCTCGGGTACTGGGAACTAGATCGCCTGCTTGAGATGGAATGCGAGAAGCTCCTCTCCCTTTGGGCCATAGAAAGGGTCCCAAAGGGAGAGCAGAGAAAAGGGTTCTATTCCCGATACTTTCTGGTCCCCAAACCCAACGGGGACCTCAAACCCATTCTAAATCTCAGAGCCTTAAACAAACACATAAGGAGAATAAAGTTCCACATGGTTTCCCTGTCACAAATTGTTGCATCTCTGTCTCCCGGGGATTGGTTTGCAGCCCTCATCCTCAAAGACACTTACTTTAACATAGCAATACATCCCTACCACAGAAAGTACCTAAGGTTCATCATGGGGGGGGAAATCAGTTCCAGTTTACATCGCTCCCCTTCGGGCTCTCTCTGGTCCCCAGGGTATTCACAAAGTGCATGGTGCCAGTAGTGGTGTTCTTGCGCCGGCAGGGCATAAGGATTTACCCCTACCTAGACAATTGGTTGATACACGGGGAATCAAGAGCTCAGGTAAAGCTCCATGTCAGAGCAGTAACCCAACTTCGTGGATACCCGGGGCTCTGCATAAAACAAGAAAAGTCAAAACTCTGCCCGTCCCAAAGTATAGAGTTAATACGAGCTGTCCTAGATGCTCACAAAGGGACAGCCTCTCTGTCCCCTTCAAGATTTTGGTCCATCTGCACCATCATTACAGAGCTTCAGGAGGCACAAGTGACCATAGCCCATCGCTGCCTGCAGCTGCTCAGGGACATGGCAGCCTCTATCTCCGTGATTTGGATGGCCACCTGAGAATGAAGCCCTTCCAGGTCTGGTTCTCCATGGTGTTTCACTCACAGAGGGACTCCCTATGCAAGGTACTGTTAGTTCCCCGAGACACCCTGGGGATACTACAGATTTGGAGGGATCCCCCATTTGCAATGGGGGGAATCCTCTTCGAAACACTAACGCCCACTGTAACACTGATAACTGATGCCTCAGACTCAGGGTAGGGGGGGCCCACATCTCGGAGAGACTTCCCACCCAGGGGCATTGGGCCCAGGAGGACAGTCTTCACATAAATGGGAAGGAACTGCGGGCCATCAGATTGGTTTGCATGGCTTTCCTGGATGACATACAGGGCAGGTCAGTTCAGATTTTAATGGAAAATACTGCAGCCATGTTCTACATGAACCAGCTGGGAGGGGTACGCTCCCCAACTCTTTGCAAGGAAGCATGTAAACTTTGGATATTAGCTCTGAGATACAATGTCACCCTGGTGGCTGCACACCTACTGGGAGTGGACAACAGGCTGGTGGACTCGCTCAGCAAAAAGCCCCTAGCATTTCACAAGCGGTCGCTCCACAACACTGTGTTCGTTCACCTGGTTCACAAATGGGGTATACACCAGACAGGCTTGTTTGTGACACGGCAGAACCTCAAGTGCACTGGCCCCTTTACACCTAACCCTTGACTATCTGCTAGACCTTAAAGACAAAGGCCTCTCTCTTTCCTCGCTGAGTGTCCACCTAGCAGCAGTCTCAGCTCTCTGTGTAAAGGTAGATGGGGCCCCTGTTTCAACCCATCCTACCTCCTCTAGGTTCCTGAAAGTGTTCAAAATGCTTTTCCCACAACCCCGTGAACCCATCCCTCCTTAGGACCTTAATGTGGTGCTCCAGGTGTTAACGGAGCCCCCCTATGAACCCTTAGACTCATGCACCCTACTGGTCCTCTCTTGGAAGGTGGCCTTCCTAGTAGTTATCACCTCTACTAGAAGGATTTCAGAGCTGAAGGCCCTTTCTTCAGAACCCCTGTATATGAGGTTCTTCCTCAACAAAGTGGTCCTGCAACATCACCCCTCCTTCCTCTCTAAGGTGGCTACTCCCTTCCACCTCAACCAGGAGATTTGCTTGCCAGTCTTATATCCAGACCTTCAGGTTACAGAGAACCAGAGGAGGTGGCATAACCTGGATGTGAAGAGAGTACTCCTAACATACATCAAGCGCACACATCCATTCTGCAAGACCTCCCAACTATTTGTGGCGGTTGCCAAATGCAAAAGAGGTCTTCCAGTGTCCTCACAGTGTATTTCCAAATGGATAGTAAACTGTATCAAAGACTGCTATGGAAGGTCAAATACACCCCTTCCTAGGGCTGTTCAAGCCCATTCTATCACGGCTCAAGTGTCGTGAACAGCCTTCCTTGCCAAGGTCCTGATACAAGAGAGCTGCGGGGCAGCTACGTGGTCACTGATACATACTTTTACAATGCACTATGCTATCATCCAACAGGCTAGAGAGGACACCATGTTGGGCAGAGCCGTACTCAGTGTGGGCAAACTGTAACTCCTCCCACTATCCTTGGGTGTGGCTAGCAGTCACCTGTAACTGAATGATGTGAGCAGCACTCAAAGAAGTCTGTAGGGGAAAGGCAGGAACTTGGGAGCACTGCCCTCGTGACAACCATCAAAAATGCTGCTTGCAGCCTGAGGATCAGTTGGGTCCCTGGCCGCACCTTCCAGACTGCAAGGCGTTGATTTTTCCCCCCTTGCCTGAGCGAGCCTTGTCCCTGTCCAGGTCCCCAAGTTGACGTTGGGGAAACTAGAGGGATCTCAGGAATTGGCTATGCAGTTGCAGCTGCTGTTTTATTTGCTACAGCTGCTGCTGGAGTTGCTGGCAGGGCCTCAGTGAACACCTGTTAGACTGCGGGGCATAAATTTCCAGGGAGCAGAGAGTGGCTCTCGAGTCCTTCATGCCGTGAAGCTTAGCGTCCGTAGATGGGGCAAAAAGGTCAGGGCCTTCAAATGGGAGGTCCTGAATGATTTGCTGAATCTGAGTAGATAGGCCAGAGCCTTGGACCCAGGCTGAGCGGCGCATGACCACATCATCCCATGTATCTACTGCATCCCAGGTTGCTGTCAAAGCGTCCCTGGATGCCCAGTCCCCTTCCTCGAGCAGTGCTTCGAAGTCCCTGAGATGCTCCTTGGAGACAACAGTGCGGAAGTTCTGCATGGCATCCCAAAGGTTAAAAATATAGCATGTCATCAGAGCCGAGCTGTTGGAGATGCGCAGCTGGAGTGCAGCTGCGGAGTACACCTTTCTTCCTAGGAAGTCGAGCTTCTTTGTCTCCTTATTCTTGGATGTAGAGCTTGGCTGTCCCTGTCTCTCCCTCTGGTTTATGGCATCCACCACTACGTAACAAGATGGGTCATAGCCAGCCGCTAAGTTCGGCCACTCTAGGGGCCACTCATTAAGGGATGACCCCGGGGCTTCCCGCCTGGAAGGTGAGCGGCGTCTCACTGAGGGCAGTGGCACCACGGTAACATGGGCTGGAGAGCTAGGCACTTCCCTTCACCCCCGAGGTCTCTTAGATGTTCCAGCACCCGGCAGTGGGGAGCACTTACAGGACCTCTTTCGATGACGCACCTCCGGTGATGGGGAGAAGCGGTCCTTGGAGCATGATGGCAGGGACTCATCCCCCGACAGCTGGGAGCCCAGTAGCGGTGGCTCCATGGAGGAGTGGCAAAAAGAGGGAACCCTTAGCCTTTCCTCTGTACCAGATAGTGGTACCAGAGGGGGATCAGATGCTGCCGGGCAGGATACCAGCACTGAGCTGGGTAGCAGCACTGGGCTGGATCCAGGTGCTGGGCTGGGTACTGCCGGTGCCAGGCTGGATGCTGCTCATGCCAGACCGGAACCGGGAGCCAGAGTTGCAGAGAACGGTACCAATCCCAAAGGGAATGGTGCCAGGTCCTGTGCCAAGCGGGTCAATGGGGGTGAGGTCGGTACCACCTTGGGCTTCTTCTTCTTGGATGCCAGGTGATCGTGAGGCGAGCGGGCTGGTGAAGGGGAGGGTGTCGCCACTGATACCCTCGGCACCACAGTGGAACTGCCTTGGGACCAGGAAGCCCGGTGCAGAGATGGTACCACCGTGGGGGGGTCTGAGCCCGGCCCCAAGGACCAGTGTTGGGGCTCTGTTGCCCGAGCCAGCCAGGGAGCTGATGAAATACTCGCAGCTCGGGAGCCCTCAGGAGCGGGTAAGCCATTCGCTGAAATTGACCGGAGGCGGCGCTCCCTGTCCGAGCGGGTCCTCCACTTAAAGGCCTGACAAATGGGGCATTCTGCTGCGAGGTGGGACTCATCCAGTCAGGCAAGGCATTTCCTATGTGGATTGTCCAAGGAGAAAGCCTTGAAGCATACCAAACAGGGCTTAAAACCGGGCATTTTGAATTTCGTGCAAAGACAGGCACTTGCAATAGCAAATTTGTTGCTGATCTGAACTGGCGCTGATGGTGGAAAAAGGAACTGGGAGGATCAGGGTCACAGTCACCTATATAGCTGTGGCCGCAGCAAGGAGGAGGCGTTGGCTGTGTGCCCTGACCTGACAGGTTCAGCTTGAAGACTTTCCGAACTGCCGTGCGCTTCGGCATGTACACCTGTATCTGAATGGTGTGAGCAGTGCTCGAAGGAGAACTGTCCTTCTTCAAGATGTGCTGCTCACATACATTCAGACCACTCCCACCATTCCCGCTAACAGAGTTGGCAAAGTTATAAGGGACTGGGAGGGACAGGGTCACGGTCACCCAAATAGCCGCAGTCGCGGTGCAGAGGGGGCGTTGGCTGTGTGCCCTGACCTGACAGGCTAAGGCTAAAGACTCTCCGAGCTACCATGTGCTGCGGCACGTAGACAGCTGTAACTGAGTGCATGTGAGCAGCCCATCTCGAAGGACAGTTATTGCTAAATAACTCACCGTTTTTCAAGGCTGAAGAAATTTGTTTGATTCAGGCTCCAAACTCACCTTATTCCGGAGACCATTCACATTGTTTTTAAAGCAAACAGAAAATTGGTAGTGGGGTGTTCTGCTCTAATAGACTGCAGGACTACAAGGACCACACAGGTGTGTTTTCTCCTCCACATACAGCCAGTTTTTGGACAAGGGGTGTGTGTTTCTTGTGGAGAGGTGCAGATTGGGTCTAAGTTGTGGTAGTTTCTTTCGAGGGCTGCGCCATTTTTTACTGTGAAACCCTTTCTGTCAGGGTTCAGTTTAAATGTGTGCCTCCCAAACTGTGGATAAACTGCTTTCTTTAGTTTATCTACAGAACAAACGCAGCATCCTTCTCTTACACTTCTCTACTGATGTGCCCCAGCTCTGTCCCACAAAGACCACTGCCAAGTGCATGGAAAGAGCTAATTTTTTATTTACCTTCCATCAGTCGCTGGCCTCTGCTGAGCGTGCTAATGAGCAGGTTCAATTAGAAGCAAAGCATGGATGCTTGTCTACTAGGAAATAAACAGAGCCTACCACTGTTTTTCATACATGACAGTCCAAACAGTAAATAACGTTTGGCTAGCTCCTGACCTTCCTGAAGCAATGACCCAGAGGTGAAAACTCCAGATCCCATTGCCCACCCCCTGGAGCCATCCCAATTTCTCACTATATGAAGAGCTTGCAAATGAGCAGCATGGAACGACCTTCAGTTAAAAATGAAAACACACGTTACTAAAGTGGAAAGAAATGCAATCTAAAATTAGAAGTGACCATTTCATGTTTGATGTAATTCAGAGGAGCCTGTTCCTCATTTAGGCCATTAATAGTTGTAACAGAAGCAGTGATATTTTAACAACAGTGGTGATTAAGAACACAAGGAGCAAAGTGGCAGCTAATCTCCATCTAAAAAGAGCAAACTAGCCCAGCCTGTAGCCCCCACTGCACTGTCACATTTAAATACCATGAATATTCACGGTCTGGCACCCAGCTGGCAGCTGAGCTGTTTTGACACAAAAACCTTCAAACTCAAAGAGTTTTTAATCAGGCTGTAAGACAGAGAAGAAAGTGAAAAAAAGAAATAAGAACAGAGAAAATGAATCAATGAGTTCAACAGTGAGTCAGAATCTAGTTAACCCCTTCGCTGCACTGTGTCCATGACCAATATCTTTCTTCTAAAGTGATGCCCTTTCCTAAGCCTGTGGGAGTGTAAGAGTTGCATCTCACATGGACAGCTCCCTCCTGTGTTGACTCTGCATATGATTGTCAAGAACTTTCTTTCCTGGTCTTGTGAACTAGTTGCATATACATTAGAATTATTATTCATTTTTAGACTACAGTAGTTCCCAGATTATGCAAGAGACAGAGGAAGACAGTCTCTGCCCCAAAGAGCTCATGGTCTTAAAAGAGATAGGCAGATGACTGGCCAGGGCAGGGCTGTAACTAGAGTATTTGGTGCCCAGGGCAAGCAGCCCCGAAGGCACCCCTCCCCCCACTTGGGCCATGATCTGTTCCCGGCCCCATCCATCCCGGCAGTGGGCAGCCAGATCAGGCCCCAGTACCCTGGACAGGCAGGTCAGGTGCCTTCACCCGCCGGCTGGCTGATCACGGCCACTGCCAGGTGGGGGTTTGTCTTCCACCGCCACGGCCAAAGAGCTGAGCAGGGGCTTCCCTTTCCCTCCACCACTGTCAGAGAGCCGGGCAGGGGCTTCCCTTTCCTCCCACTGCGGCCAGACAGCTGGGTGGGGGCTTCCCTTTCCCTGTTGCAGCCAGAGAGCCCGGTGGGGATGCAGCCAGGACGAGGTGGGGGGTTCCCTGGCCGCTCTGAGCCAAGCAGCAGGGTTGGCTGCCCCCCCCCGCCCCCCAGCCATGCTGAGCTGAGGGGCAGGGGAAGCAGCCTCCATTGCCCAGCTCATCATGGCTAAAGCCGGGCAGGGAGCTCATTCCCCAGATCACAGAGGACTCTTCCCGGCCAGGAATGATTTGGTGTGGCGCCCTCTTTAATAGGTGCCTGGGGCTTTACCCCTTTTGCCCCACCATAGTTACAGCCCTGGGCCAGGGTCAGAGATTTAACACATGACTAGACCTCAACTTTCAGTCTCATCCTTGCCTTGCCTACATTTAGTACAAATTTGCCTACATTTCATACAAGTTTCTCACTTCTGTTCGTTGAAAATTGATTCACATCAGAACAAATCATGAGACAAGTTACAGAAAGGATTATTTACATTAAAATAAATAAATCCCACAGCACTTCATCTACTGCATGAATTATTTTTGTAATCCTTTTTGAGTATCTTTGTCACACACTGCGCCCTGCACTTCAGTCTCAGGCAGTGGAGCAATCAAGAGTGCTGCAAGGCACATGCTATGTTTCCTATGTGGTTGTTGGTTTTGTTTATTGCACACTAAATTCTCCCCCAGTTCAGCCCTTATATGTCTCCTACACTAATTTTCAGCTTAAACTCCAAGTTCCTTGCACCCCAACCTTTCAAAATTCAACCTTCTCCCTCCAGAGAGGCTATGACATGCCACTCACAATGGCATGTTCTGTGTCCACAACTGTCACTACAGGGTGTGGCTATACACCATAGCAAAAGGCTCTAGCAGTGGGAAGACAACAGGAAAGGCTCTCGCAGATGTTCTCTGTAGCCTTTTCCCTGAAGTGGGGAAAGGACCTGGCAACTGTGAGATGCTACACTGCTAAAAATAGCAGTGAAGCTGGGAGAGACACTGGATGGGTGTGTAGAGAGCTGTGTAGGGTACATACATTGGGGATTCAGGGTCAGTACTCTACTTGTCTATGCCAGTGGTTGTCAAACTTTTTCCCTTGGGACCCTGCTCCGGACCCCTCTGCCATGTGGTGACCCTCTACGGAAAGAAAGCGGCCGCAGCCAGAAAACTGAACAGTGACCATGGCTGCAGCTGGGTGGGGGGAAACACCTCATGACATGAGCCTTCTATGCTGAGTCTCTCCATTTGTACTGCTGTTTATATCCATGCCAGCTGCCTTGCATACAGCATCTCTACTCTACATCCGACTGTAAGTGTAGAGGCGGCCATTGGGGAGCAGTTTGCTTCTGAGGTATATAAGTAAAATGGATGAGTAGGGAGCTAAAGCGTCTAATTTCTTGTGGTCATCACATATGGTCTGGGAGTTCAGGAAGGTTTAAGGATGGGTGGTAGTGATTTTGAAGAACTACTGAGGAAACCCATTCCATGCATTGTAGTCACCATAGAAGGAAAAAGGGAAACTGTTATAGAGGATAAAAAAAAGCAAAGAGTCCTGTGGCAATTAAAGGCTAACAAATTTATTTATCACATGAGCTTTCGTGGGAGAAAAATCCCACTTCATCAGATGCTTTTCTCACGAAAGCTCATGGGATAAATAGATTTGTTAGTTTTTAGGTGCCACAGGACTCCTTGCTTGTTTTGCTGAACTAGACTAACATGGCTGCACCTTTGGAACTAGTTATAGGGGATGCAGACAAATAGGACAACTAAGCAGCCATTGCTGGTGCCATGAATACAGCTACCAGATACCAAAGCCTGGAAAGGAGGACAAGGAAGTACGAAAAGGAGGACATGGGAGGACACATGGAGAAAATGAAGCATTACTGTCATAGTCTTCTGTTTTTAGGGGGCCCTGGAATGCTTTCCCCTAAAAATAAGGTATTCAGTGGCATTCCAGCATACTTTAACCCCTGTAAATAAAAAGCCAGACAAAATCATGTATTTTAAAATGCCTGCCAGATGGAAGACATGAGATGAAAAGGAGGACATATCCTCCTTTTGCCTGACATCTGGTAACCCTAGCCATGAAGGGCAAACTTTGTAGTTAGGGAGCAGATGGATTAATTGGAAGAAGCAGCATTATGCAGGACCTTAAATGCAGTGAAAAGATTCTTGAACTGATGAGGAGATGTGATGGGCAACACAGTTTGATTGCTAGGCAAAGTTTCTAAAATCATCTTCTTCATTTTGTCTGACTTGGAGGGGGAACACTGTGGGCCAGGGAAGCTGTGAGGAGGCAGTGACAGGAATCAAGGTGGGATATGAAGATTTGGATGGGATTCACTTGTATGGACAGAATAATCTGTAATTCATTCCCAGACAGCAGTCAGAGTGGCTTTAGCATAGATTGGTACTTCCACTATTCAAACAGATTATTATTGAACAGTGTATTTGCTATAAAGCACGCTAGAATATCATCAGACCCTACAAAAGCTGTGTGAGGAATATTCATTAGCTATACTTCCAGGATACATACTGAAAAGACTCACAGCTGGATAAGGAGGTTCTACTTCCATGTATGTTTAAATGAGGAAAATGGTGTGCATCTTCCCCATTCTCCTTTTTCCAGGACCTGGCTATTACTTATAATGCTTTGTTGCATAATTTCTGTTAAAAATACAATCGCAGAACCTCCCTTAGAGCATGAAAAAATATGGGAATCTGTTCTCCCAGCCTGAAAGTAAGGTATTAAAATTAATCGCAGTCATGAAGTATCCAGACTATATTCAAAGTCTCTTCTATATTTGGCATGTCTTGAAAGGTCTGAATCAGGAATGCTTTACTGTCCATGGCATTCACTTGCAAGGTTTCATAGAGCCTGACTCTCTCATATTAACATGTAGTTAACAGGTAGCCTTCATTTATTAGATGGGAGCATTCTAGGACAGTGGTTTTCAAATGTAGGGTTGGGACCCAGTACTGGGTCACAGACCCTCAGGCTCTAGTTCGTGACACCCCCTGCCACCAAAAGACTGGAATGTATTGCTCAAGTACGTAATTGTTGGGTCATGGGCATAAATGATTTTTGTTTTTCACTTGGGTCCCAAGAAAAAAAGTTTGAAAGCCAGTGCTCTAGGAAAGAGCAAGGTGGGGCAGAGGGTGTCATTTGTGATTCAACAGGCGGTGCTTTCTCTTGGGTCAGGCCCCAGAACGGAGTCAGGACCCTTGTCCTGGCCACCCATGGTCCTTAAAATTCTATGATGTCATTCTGATCCTGAAAACTATCATAGCCACAAACAACCTACTTAAGCTCTCTGCAGGCAAGTAGGGTGTAGCCTGAAAAGAACACACAAGCTGTGACTGACATTCACCACACTATTGTATCAGGTATAGTGTAAGGCAAGGGTTCTTGAGTTTTTTCCTCATATTGTGGACCGCATCTTAATGAAAGGTTATAGAACATACAATATTAAAGGCTGGGAGGGGCCCCAGTAAATTATTGAATCTAAGCCCCTGATTAAGTGCTGAGTATGGTTAACTGCTGTTTGCCTTCATGTGAGTTGAGCACTTCACAGGACATAGTTAGTACTTCATAACCTTATTCTAAAGCAGTGGTTCCCACCCTGTGGCCTGGGGGGCCCAAAATTACCCACGGGGCATGGGTGTTGCTGCGACTGGGCCTGCAAGGCCCAGATTGGGCTCTGGCCACTTGCTCCTGGCTGGCAGCCACAGGAGCCGGATCCAGGCTGGGGCTACCTGCCGCACCTGGCTGGCAGCGCAGCGGCAGGAGCCAGCTCCAGCTCTGGACCACCTGCTGCTTGCTGGCAACAGCTGGGGATGGATCAGGTCCGCCTAGGCTGCCTGCCACTGCCAGATCAGGCTCTGGGCCGCATGCCAGAAGCAGCAGGAACTGGAGTTGGCTCTGAGCCTCCTGCTGCTTGCCGGCAGTGGCAGGGGCCAGAGTGGACTCCTGGCCATTTGTCAGCAGTGACTGTGGCCAGACTGGGCCCACCCAGGCCGCTTGCCAGCAGTGGCTGGGGCTGGATCAGGCCCCCAGGCTGGATCAGGCCTCGGCAGAGGGCAGGGCCCGACCCTTTTTTGGTGCAGGCAATGCTCCTGCCATGGGGGCTTTCAAAGGGGCTTGTGGCTCCCCTTCTGCTGGCTGCAGAAGGGAGCTGCTGCCTAAAGATCCTGGCAGCGCATATTTCCTTGGGGTTAAAAGACCCATCTCCTTGTTGCAACCACGAGGATATGAAATCAGCACTTCCTTCCCCTGGCTCCCACAGAGAGCAAAGCACATTTTTAGGTCCCAAGGTGCTGAGGTCCCTGCTGGAGCAAGAGGGAGGGGGACACTGATTTCCATCCCCCTGGCTGCACAAGGGAGCCACTCCACTACCCAGGTAGAGTGCACAGGGCAACAGGACATGTGTGGCTTTGTGGCTACATCCAGGGTGACAGGAGGTCAATGAGGAGGTTGGGGGGGGGCTCATTCTTGACTTTCTTCCCCACCCAGCCCCCCTTACTGACCACCCACCCTCACCACCTGTCCTGATGCCTGGCCCCTGGCCCTGCTGCTGACCCCCTGCCTGCTCCCCAGCCAGGCCGCCCTGTCCCTGCAGGCAGGGCCCTGTCTCACCATGGGGTCCTGGGCAAATACCCAGGCTGCGCCATAACTAAGACCAGGGGTTAAAGTATAATTTGGGGCACCCTGGAACACTCCTGCACCAGTGGGCCCCCCCCCCCCGCACTGGTGGTCCCCCCTGGACCCCAGCTCCTGACCCCCAGTGCCACCATCTCACCTCCTGCCCCATAATACCCCTCCAGTGCGAGTCCACCACACCTGCTCACTGGCAGCATGGCTAGGGAGGTGTGGGTGGTTGTCCCCTGTCTGGGCAGCACTGAGGCTGTGGCACTGCTGCAGGCCCCAAGGTGGTGGTGGGGCATAGAAGGGGAGGGGTTTGGGGCAGGGCTTGAGCCCCCTAGTAATGCCCCTGGCCCCTGCACCTCTCCCTTGCCCACTGGAATGCAGCGGAACACTGCTGCGGGGCCTGCTATTTTTGGGACCCCAGTGTGCGGGCCCCTAAAAATAGATTGTGGACCCAGAACACTGTATTCCAGGGCCTGCAACACAGCGTTCCAGCTCCATGTTCTATTTTTTAGGGGCCCTGGAATGCTGATCCCCTAAAAATAGTGGGCCCCAGAATGGCGTTACAGTGTGTCCCCCCCTTACTTTAACTCCCATGGCTGTTGAAATATTGCACTACTAGGCTGTTAGAATGCAGCATCTTTTTGTGACTCATTTACGGATGCAGCACTGTGGCATGGACACTGCGAACATAAAATGGGACGTCACATCTTGATTCCTTTGCAAATTCAGTGACTTCTTTCAGTGTCATATTTCACTTAGCACCCTCTCCTCAGTCTTCATGTCTGCCTGAAAAGAAGGGACTCTGCTTAGTGACTCTTTTCCTCTCTCACAGGCAGTGGTTAAAGTATAATTCAACAGACACTGGAACTGTCCTAATCTCTGGCCCTCCCTTCCTGTATTGTCTGGGCCCCCTTCATGCATGTGACAGTGGGGTGTTCCACACAATTTTTCTAGATTCTGGAGTCAGGGCCCTGGAACTCTGGCCCATCAGACTTGTGGGGCCCCAGGATGATGGTTCTAGGCATTCTCACATACTTTAACCCCTCTCTGTGTGGATCCAGGTACTGAGCACTGGAAGCCAGAGCTCTGAATCATCCTGACACCCAGGGGATGGGGGAGGCTGGATGCTCCAGCCAGAACAGAAAAATAGTTCATCTCATTCTGGATTGAATGGTGATAGCACACTGGGCTTTAGGATACCTGGGTTCTGCTCCTGGCTTTGCCCAGGAACTTGGGTGAGTTCCTGCCTCACTCAGTGCCTCAATTTACCCTCCCAGTGGGACACTGATCTCAGCTGGATCTGAGCAAGGTGCCCATCTACTCTGCAGTCCTGTAATCCACACCACACTGCCTATGGTGTGCCCTACAGGACTGGGGCAGGTGGGCACCAGAGAGCTAGGTTCTAGGCCAGCCCAGGGGGTAATGGCTGTGTCAGGACGATGCAGCCCACAATTTTGCCTGGAACAAGCCAGCTGGCTCCAGCGCCCGGGAACTGAGCCATTCTGCCTGGCACCTATGCAGCTCAGTGCACTTTCAGCCCCCGGCATTGCCAGACCCTTTAGAAGCAGGGGTCAGCTCAGCCATGGGGGGTGAGGGGAGGGGCCTGCTCTGAGTTAGCCACTGGCACCCCCCTTCCTTGCTGGGGTGAGGGAGCGTCCCCCTGGTGGCGGCCTGGTGCTAGCCACCCCTGCCGATGGCTGGGGCCTGGCACCTGGGGGTGCTGTGCAGTGCAGTGGTTGCGTCCCTGTGCACAACAGGCAGGAGAGGCAGAGTGCAGCGCAGCATGGTCGGACCCAGAGTGGAGACTCACCCTGCCAAAGCAAGCGGCTGCCGAGGCATAGGGCTGGGTCTGATGAGGCATTGTCATGCTCCATGCGCACTGCTAGGCCGGCCGTGTAGAACTGACATAGCCCAGCTGGGGGCCAAGCAGGGCCAAGTGAGTGGCACAAGCCCCTCCAGCAGTGAGCTGCTCACACCCCCACCCACTCTGGTTGTCTTCATCTATCATGCTGACCTCTGCCATGCCAGGCAAACTTCTCCTGCGTGCACCACTGCCCCGGCCCTACTTGTCCCCCTAAAAGGGAAGGCAGTTTTTATTTGCTGCACTTTACCCTCACCTGGCTGATGGGCAACCTAGATGGGGCATACCTCGCCTGCATGGGGGAAGCGAGGGCAAGGGGAGGATTAGGATGACGTGCACCTCGTCAGGCACTTGTCTCGCTGGAACGTTTCTCCCTCTGCCCAGTTTCTACACTGAAGCAAACCACCCTGGCTCCCTGCAGAGATTTTCAGGGAACTATTTGCTGTGGTGGAAGAATCTGGGTGATATCACTGATATGAAAGCCCTGCAAATAGTGTAGTAGCTAGCACCTCTGCTTAATATGCAGAAGGTCCTGGGTTCAAGCTCTGGGGGGTTGGACTCAATGATCTCATGAGGTCCCTTCCAACCCTATGATTCTATTCTGTCACTTGTGGTCCTGGGAAATGAGCTGTGACACAAGGAAAGAGGAAATACCTTGGGGCAGAACATGCATTCTGCCTGATCCTTTATTTTTCAGGGCCCTGGAATGCTGTGGCATTTTTAACAACTAGCAATTTTTTTTATTGCATGAATTTTCATGGCAGAAAATCCCACTTCATCAGACGCTTGAAGATGGGGAACTTAGTGTAAGTTCCCTCTTTTCAAGCATCTGATGAAGTGGGATTTGCTCATGTAATGAAGAAATTCTTTAGTCTTTAAAAGTGTGACCAGGCTTCTTGAAGGAAGAGGTTAACATAGTAAATGGTCTTTTTTTTTTTTTTAAGGGACCCATTGACAACATAGGAGAGCATCCCATTGGCCAGGTTATTCCTTTCTGTCTAGCAAATTGTTCCAGGAAGCAACCCATTTAACCAGATTTTCTGTTAAGGGATTTTAGCTGCATTTGTTTATTCCCCCCCCCCCCCAGCTTATTTGGAGCATTATAAACTGCAGAAGAGTGTTCTATAATAATTCTGTCTAAGAAAGGTCACTGAAGTGTGTGCTTCTCTGATTGTGCCTGCTGCTGGAGCTCCTCCATACACACACAGACCACACTCACAGGACCCTCTCTCTCCTGTGGCCACTGGAATGAAATGCAAATGCAGAAGATTTTATTCTCTCTCCACCAGCTCTAGATCCAGCCAGAGCAGCAGTTATAAGATTTTTTGGATCGCATACACAATGGTCTGTTTTGTTTTGATGAGTGGAGACGTACTGTTAAAACAAGGCTGACTTTAACTTCCCCATTGGGGCCCCTCAGCTGTAGCTATTGAGAGACAGAAAAACACCAACTGCTAGCAAGATAATCCCATTTCCTTTCTCTCTCTTTCTGAGGAAGACTGCTTGGCCTGCCTACCCCTATGCCATGCTGGGTTTCAGTTTGGCTAGAGCTTCTCTACCTCCTTTCTCTGCCCCTTCTGTGCCCCTAACAGGATACATATCAAAGGCTCAGCCCTCCAGGGTTCATTAGAAGGCATTTATTTCTGCATATTTGTGGAGGGTGGATGACTTTAATCAATCCATCAATCCATCAAATCATAGGGCTGGTTTATTCACAATGTGAATACATACGTTGGCCTTAATTTCAACCCTCCCTTGAAACTGGGAGATATTAAAAAAACATGAGCGTCTCTAAAATAATAAAAACTTTATTTCTGCTGTATGCCATACTGCTGCTGCCTGCAGAACTCCCTGTTATGAACAGGCAGACTGAATACGGGCAACAGGCAGTGACATTCTTTAACTCTTCTGTCGCATTGGTCTCTGTCCCCTAAAATATAGTTAAAAGTCTGGCAGAGCAGGCTGAATCCAAGTTAAAAATCTCAGAGGGTTTAATAAACATTATTTTGCAAGTAATTTTGTACAACAGGGCCAAAATACTTTGGGTGGAACTAATCCGATTCCCTCTGTGAATGCAAAGTGATAGTCTATGATTTACTAATGGGCAACAGTGAGTTATTAAAGCTCATCACACCATGGTTTCCTGTTCCCTTAGTCAGGGGGAGCCGGCTATTAATAAATCAGAACCTGGTGCCCAACTACAGGGATAAAAGGTTCTACATTAATACAAAATATTAATATCTAGAGTAGATTAACATCTAAATGTGTTAGAATTAGATCATACAATTCTTAGAATGATTGGCTTTGTGGGGGGTGGTAGGGAGAGCTTAGACATCTGTGTCAGTGCCATTTGGAGGATTAGTTTAAACAAAGGAGAGACCAAACTTATATAGACATGGATCTAACCATGTATTATGGCATTCGCTGTTCGTTCTGTAGAGAATGAGCTAGTCTGGCTTGCTGAGGTACCAGTTTGATTATTAAAATAGGGGCTGTTATAAGGGCCAAGACCAGTTAGGACCATCATTGGCCTCCTTCCTTAACTTCACTGGTAGACAACTAGTGAGCCCACCTACACAGTCTTGGAACTGGCATTGTGGATACAGCCCTGCTAATAAGCCTGGCACTCTCCTCAGATCAGCAACTACTCAATGTGTAGCAGCCCCAGTCTTGTGGTTTTGATCATCTGCTCCACCTATGACTGACTCTCCAGGTCTGGCAGCTGGCTTCTGTCTTTCTGGTACTGATACCTGGCTCTGTCTTTGGTTTAGGACTCATGTTTACCCCCTGACTCCAGCATTTGGCTTCTGTCCTGCTGAAATTAGTGCTCCACAAATCTGTTGATGTCCACTTTATATCCAGAGATATTGGCATCTGTGGACTGTTTTTATAGATCACAGGTGGATGCAGATCCAGATTTTGCATCCACACAGGGCTCTCCTGATGCTGATCCTGTCCATGTTTCCTGGACTCTGTCCACCTTTGATCCCCCTCTACCTGTAGGCTGGACTCTCACTTCCACCACCAAGCTTGACTGCCCACAGCTCAGTCCACTCCCATTGAGACACCAGTGATCAATGTGACGCTTCTACGGTCTACTTCCCTCTGAAATGTTGACTAGAAACATGGGAGAAGCAAGAGAATTATGTCTGGTGGGTCATGTTCTCCTGCTGTGTTCATATAAATGGAGGGGGAACTAAACATAGCTTACTGTGAAGGGTGGGATCAGAAGCAGGAAATATTCACTTCAGCCCAGTATCTAATGGATGGTCCTCTCCAGGAGTTATATTTCACAGATGTGTGGGACCTGTTTGAGGGATGGAGCAGATGAGCAGTTGGTCTCCATCGAATGGTCCCTTCCAGACCCTACTGTTTTCTGATTGGATGACTGAGTTTGATTTACTGCAGCAACTCCATCAGACTAGATTCCCCTCCTCAGTGCAGCTGTGGCACATTTGTCACACATGCACAATTAATTAAAGGATATGGGAAAATACAGAGAATTGTATGTGGTCACTTGCCACACTTTAACAAGATGGCTCCTTTTATTCACTCAAATCCACTGCTTTCTTGAATTTCCCATGTAGCTTCCAAGGTGTGTGTCACTGGGATATTGTACTCCACAGCTAACTTGTAAAAGCTGACATCATCTTTGCTAAGCACTGGTGCAAGAAGCCCTGAAGAATTAAAAACTTGCCTCTTGTCTGATTAAAAATGATCATTCTGCTTCATGTAGTCAGGGAGCATCTGGGCAGAGCCTGCCTTGGTGATTTTTGTAGCTCTGAATTTAACAAGTTCCAGAGGGGTACCCGTTTTAGCCCGTATACAGCAAAACCAATGAGAGTTGTGTGGCACCATAAAGACTAACCAATTTCTTTAGGCGTAAGTTTTCATTCTTCACTGTAGCTGTGAGCTAAGTTATTGCCTCTTCTTATCTGAGATCCATTCTGCAGATCTTCTCCGTGGCCAGTATTGCCCAAAGGATTCAACCCTTGCCAAATTTCGCTTTCTCAATGTAGGTGTTTTTTGTTTGTTTGTTCTTCATTTCCTTTTAAGCTTTTAAAATTAACAAACTTATTAAATATGCTCTAAATCTACCAAACTCAGTAAACCCTCAAAAAAATTACAAAATAAATTCCTTTGGGTTGCAATCTTGCATTTCGAGGTATGGTCTGAAACTGTGAAGTGGATTAGAATGGCTAAATTATAAACCTCTTAAAAATGGACAGTTTAAAAGAAACAGAAGCAACAGTTCTTTTCTATAATACTGTGACTACATCACTAAAAGGAAGCCTTCTAGGGCCTGATTTACCTGTACTTTTGAAAATCATTTACTTACGCTATCACTGAGCATCTGTTAGATGCTCCCATTCTGATTTTTGCATCCACTTTGCACTGGCATAAAGGACTACTTAAGAAGCAGAGCATCCTTTGCTGCCTGTGTCTCATTTCCATCAGGTTCATGACCACAAACCTCTGTCAGGACCTGTCAGGTCTTTGGAGGTAGAGTATTAATTATGGCCCATTGCAGGTGCTGGACCCAACACTGGTTATAGATGCATACCTACCCTCCTTCTATTTCTTGGTGTTCAAAGCCAGTGTTTTGTTTTGGGCTCTATAACGTAAGCAAACTGCAAAATGAGTTTTTCAGCACAAGTGTTCTATGTAGGTAAAATGAACCTGAACAATAAAAATATATTCAGTTTATATAGAAAGATTAAATATGGACTCTCAAAGAACCCATAGCTACAGTCTACCTAAGGAGCTTTGTTAACATGATCCATGGGAAACAGCTGTATTTACTTGAGGGTCATCTGTTGTTGGAAACCTCTTTGAGTTACTGCTTCCCAGGATAGATTCACCCGTCCTGTAAGTATGGCCTTCATTCTTCTTTTTCCCCAGATGTGTACATTTACACACAGTGATATTAAACCACACACTGTTTGCTTGTGCCCAGTTTACCAACTGATGCGGATCACTCTAAAACAAATGAGTGTACAACTGCAGTATTTGAAGTACCTGGATGTGCAAGGATTAGAATGACATCTCCAATGTTTGCTAATGAACATATTTGTAACTAAAAGGATTGATTCTCTGAAAACTCCTACTAACTTCCATGAGCATTGATTAGATCAAGAGTCTTAAAAATTTCATACAAATCCTGTAGTCCATCTGATGCTTTGAATTAAATCGCTAACTCCCACAAAGATTAATGCTTAACAGCTGTAGATTTAAGCCCTGCAGCAGGATTTGGGATCCTATTTAACGATAACGTCTGCAGAACAGTCCTGTGGTATACATGCAGTCCCTTCCATCATTTGTCAGCTTTAGCTAAAATCTTTTGGGTCCAGCCCATCACTAGTGACTGTCCAAGTGGGAGTTCATGACACTCCTGAAAAAAATAGCAGATGGGAATTAAAGTCCGTGGTTCCACAAAGCTAGTTCTAATGCCCAATCCTACGATTAAGTTATTGCTTAGTATATAATGGCTGTCATATATTAGTAAATGTGGTGCCAGTCTCATTGCTCTGTGAAAGGTTTTGGGGTGTCACATATAAAACAATCTATTCTATTAGTGGGGAAAGACTCCCAACCAGTTGAACCAGATCCATTTATGTGTGATAGCAGATGCTGCTTATTAATGTGGTCAAATTCTAAGTGTGATAATGCTGCTTACTAAGTTTAAAGTGCCCAAAAAGGGCTTGAGTCTTGGACTACTTGATGAGTAAAGTACTACTCAGTGTGTATAAAGGTGGCAGACTGTCCCCCAAAATTATAAGCTGTACAAATGAGGCATTTTTGATAGTATATTTAATTATATGGTGTCATTTTCAGGTAGGCTGCATTAAGTCTCCCTTTACGTCCTAGAGCATCAGCACTATTTATATTGTAAACTGTGTGCTAAATAGATGGGCCTGAACTGCCATATTCCATCCTCTCCTCCAACCAAAAATCAAGGCTTTGGAGAGCCAGGACTCTGGCTCAGCCCATTACAGATTTGGAGTACAACTACAAAATTCAGATCTGGATCCAGATGAGAATATGCAGTCTCTGCTCCCCCACAGTCAGAAGTGTTTACGTCCAGGATTTTGATCTAGGTCCATCTCTTGTTCTAACTCAGGGGTTTGTAACTTTTTTCAGCCAGGACCCAGATTAAGTATGGGAGTCAGCTTTGTGATCCATGGTTCAGTTTTGAATTAATAATATATATCTTTCTTCAATTTATTAAGATCATGGTGACTCACCCTAAATGGCATGACAACCCATTTTTGGGTTGTGACCCATCGATTAAAAAAACCCTGTTCTAACTTATTGAAACTAGAATGAAATGAGGTCTTTTTTGCAGACTAGTTATACTGAACCATTTTTGCTTCATTGTCTCTGTTGTGCTGTTCTCAGTATTATCTACCATTCTGATCCAAAGGTGACGCTAAATCACAGAAGATGTATTTCTGCACAGGGTTGTACTTAGCTGAAGGGACAGAAAGAAATCAATGTCTGCCTTGCCTTGCACTTCACTGCCTCTGCTTACAGAGATGGAGGGGCAGGGCTAAGGGTATCTGATACAAAAGCATGGAAAGGAGGACAGGGAAGTATGGAAAGGGGGACTGAGAAGTAGGAAAAGGAGGACACATGGAGAAAATGTAGTATTAATGTAATAGTTTGTTTTTGAGGGCCCTGGACTGCTTCCCCATAAAAATCGGGTGTTCAGGGGCATTTAAGCATACTTTAACCCCTGTAAGTAAAGAGCCAGACAAAATCATGTATTTTTAAAATGCCTGCTGGACGGAAAATGTGAAGGTAAAAAAGGAAGACTTGGCTTCCTTTTGCCTGACATCTGGTAACCCTAGGCAGGGCAGTGAGTGTGAGAGAGAAAGCAGTGAGAAGAGGAAGAAAATGAGAAAAAGCGAACAAAAAAGTAAAAAAGTACAGTGAGAAAGTCAGAGATAAACTTCAAGTTGTGGATTATTTCTCACAGATGTTCTAATTAGGAAGCTTAAAATGGAACTGTGAAGCCGTGAGGCTGCCAAATGTCAGAGTGTTTATCAGAGATCAGGGGTGTCTCCTCTCTAAGGCAGTTACAGTTTGGTGCGGTGATCCTCCTGGCTCTTTTCAACATTTGTGAGTAACACTCTGTCTGTGCTGTCACCTTTAGGGGGCTTGGAGGCAAAGCAAGGGCTTTTATAACGCCAAATAAATCCTTCTGTATATCTGTCCTGTTCATACTTGTTCAGTTTGGAACTGTTCAGCGTTAACTACTGTAATGACTCAGAGATTCCCCTAGGAAATCCCCCAGTTCAGGGATGCAGCATGTCAGCCTGCTAAATGAATGTTATCATTTTAAAAATTATATATATTTTAATGGCTGCTAACAAAAAGCTGGATTCTGATCCCTGTTACATCTGTGTAAACCTGGAGTGTCATAGCCAACTCCAGTGCCTTCAGTGAAGCTATACCAAGGAAAGGCCCCATCAAAGCAGAATGTCTTTATTCAGGACAGCACTTGAGCACATGCTTAATGGAAGCACGTGCTTAAGTGCCTTCCTAAATCAGGGCCTGTATCTGGAGTGACATACTTCATGTAGTAATGATTGGTACTCTATTTTTACTATCATATAAATGAGATCAGAATTTGGCCTCAAATCTTGTCTTTTAACTAACCAAAATGTCATATAATGGAAAAAAAAGTGAGTCATTAGTGCTAACATTTATCAAGGAAGAAGAAAAACCAACACATTTCTGTCTGATGGATGCTACAGTGCAGACATCAATGTAAGGTATTTGTTGAGAGAAAAAGGCTTCCATACACCATGTTTTTGCATACCTCTAGTTCACAGTACATTTTATCAGTACAATGAAAGTGTCTTAGCTATCTCACATAAGAGACACATTTAACCTTGGCGCAGAAATGAAATAATACTAACTCATAGCATAGAAAGTTTAATTTAAGCCATATATAAAAGATTTCTAATAATTGTTTCTGAGGATTGACACTTAGATTATTGACCATAGTGTAGTGGCTAGCACCTCTGTTTAACATGCTGAAGGTCCTGGGTTCAATTCCCAGGGGGTTGGACTTGATGATCTCATGAAGTCGCTTCCAGCCCTATGATTTGATTCAATTCAACTACTGCAAACAAGTTTAATATGGTTCCTTCTGTTTGCACATGCGGTGCAATGTGTGTATCTCTAGATGAATGTATATTTGAACAGTAGTATGTAACTGAAATCTGATACGCAATGTATGTACCTTTAGTTTTTCATAAGAGTTGATTATTTAAAAGATGACAGAAAAAGAAAAACATGTAGCACATGAAGTTACATATTTTGGATTCCAAGGCACTTATGATTAGTTTTACGGTATCCTATGCTGTCACTTCAGACATAGCACAGTCCATCATCAGGGCTGGGTTTAATTCTTGTAATCATAGGCCCTAAACCTGCCTTCCTTGTTACACCTCAAACTCCCACTAAACCTCGTGGTTTATGTTTGTATGATAGTTGCCTTTAATTTTTCTCATCTGCAAGAAGAGCATATCTTATTGCTGTGGTGTCATATTTTACTCTTCCCAATACAGAATCCTCATCACTGGGAACTAGAATTTCTTTTCTATGTCCCGCCTAGCTGTCCTGTCCTTCTTAAATGCCACCCACTACCCAGTATGTGAAGTGAACACCTTCTCTAATTACTTAATCTGTTTTTTTCATAAGAATGATCATATTGGGTCAGACCAGTGATCCATCTAACTCAATATCCTGCCTTCTGACACTATCCAACGCCACCCCCCATAGCCAACTAGCTCCATGAAGAAAAAATAGTATAGGACCATAAAAAATCGCATCACAGTCTCATCCCACACAGGGGGCTGGAAATCAGGAGGTTCCTATGCTACAGAGACAGAATGAATAGAATAGGGCAATTATTGAATGATCCATCCTCTGTCATAGAATCATAGAATCCTAGGGTTGGAAGGGACCTCATAGGTCATCTAGTCCAACCCCCTGCCAGAGGCAGGACCACTCCCACTTAAATCATCCCAGTCAGGGTTTTGTCCAGCCGGGCCTTAAACACCTCCAAAGATGGAGACTCCACCACCTCCCTCGGCAGCTCATTCCAAGACTTCACCACTCTCCTAGTAAAAAAGTTTTTTCTAATATCCAGCCTAGACCTCCCTAACCGCAACTTGAGACCATCTGTCATCCACCCCCTGCTTCTGGCAGTCTGAGGTTTAGGGACACCCAGGAGAAGAAGTTGCATCTCTGACTATCTTGACTAATAGCCTGAGGTAAAAGAGTTTCTATTAAAACACAGTGGATCAGCTAGCAGTAGTTCCGAGGTGTCCATCTCTGAGTCACTGCTTTAAAAGTTTCATATACAGTCCTTAAGTAATTTTGGTTTTTACTACATAAAAATGGAAAATATTAAAAAAAAATCTCGTGCTCTTGTTATCAGAGGTACAGTACAAAAAGTATTATTCAGTGTTTCCTGTTCCCCATTCTTGACTTGTCAGATGCTGTAACACAGCTCCCTCACTCTGACATTAACAGTCTCAACAAACAGAAAATTATTTCCAACTGGCAAACATGCTGTTTACTTTTCAGAAAAATTGCACTTTTCAATCTGGCAGTTGATCAACGGATCCCCCTGCTGCTGTCAGCAGGAAGAAGTGTTTAAACACAGGGATGGAAGTTTAAACATTTTCTCATTATCACAGAAATAAATAAATAAATAAATAAATAAAAGGCATTGAGCCTCATGGACCACCTGCTGTGAGAGTAATGAAGCTGTGTCACATGACCAGAGTGAGAGGACTTTTATCTCTGCCCCCAATAGCATTATTGAAGTGACACCTGTCACATGACCCAAGTCAGGTCTTTTATCTGTGTTCCCCAAATGCAGTTCTGGGTTATGATGGGGGTTTAGTGCACAGTGCATTGCCCATTTGTGCCATTATGTATAGAGGTTTTGTCAGTATTCATATTAGAACATTCTTTTTTTCTTGGGGTTTATAAATTGGCCATAAAAATTTGCTTTCAGCTGAGGCAAAACATAAAGAATCTTAACATGGGCAGAAGGCTGTTTAGGTTTTTAAAGGCAAATATGCCTTTTAAAAATCTACAAAGTGGGATTTTCTCCCACGAAAGCTCATGCGAAAAATAAATCTTTTAGTCTTAAAGTGCCACACCACTCCTTGGTTTTTTTGCTAAATTGTATACATTAAAAAAGGATGTTTGCTAAATTAAAGGCCTTTTTTTTTCACTCAAATTAAGTATATATATTTGTGTGACCTGTTGTGTGTTTTTTGGTGTGTCTGTCAGGCATCTTGAGGGAGTGTCCAATGGTGGATGGGAAATTGTTCTCTATGTTGATGCTATTATGAAAGATGCCTCTTCATGCCATATAGAAAGCGTTTTTTGTGATGTGTCCAGTGTTCCCTCTAAGCTGTGCAGCCGCGCGGCTGCGCAGGCCTCAGGGCTGCCTGGTGCAGGGAAGGCAGCAGCTGCTGTCCCTGTGGGGAGAGAGACTCTGAGCTGGTTTTTAAAACTCCCCCTCAGAGTCAGCTCTCACTGAGCCTGCACAGACTCTCTGTGCAGGCTCAGTGAGAGCCCTGCCAACCAGAGGAGTGGCCGGGGGCCTGGCTGCACCACTCCAGCGGCTGGGGAAGAGGGCCCTAAGTGCCCTCCCCCCCAACTCCCAGGGAAGGGAGGCTGCTCTGCCCACCTGCCCGCCTGGCCTCACCACAGTGGGATGGAGCAGCCAGCCCAGCCCACCCTCAGCCAGCTGCACCTCCCAGGGGCAAAGGGAGGCAGCACTGAGCTCCGGTGTGCGGGTTCAGGGCCCTGGAGCGGCCCACCCCACTCCCAAAGAGTTTCAGCCACTTTGCTCCCGCCTCCCTGGCCTGAATGGGCCTGCTCCTTGGCCTTGTGGGGGGCCAGGGGTGAAGGGGCCGAAACTCTTTGGGAGCAGCCACTCCAGCACCCCACCCTGCACCCCGGAGCTCAGTGCCGACCCCCTCTGCCCCTAGGAAGGCGCGGCCAGCTGGGGGTAGGTTGAACTGACTGCTCCGCACCATTGCGGTGAGGCTGGGCAGGCAGCAGAGCTTGGGAGGCAGGATCGGGCCCTCGGGGGCAGAATCAGGCCCATGGGGGGCTGCGCAGCAAGCAACACGTTGCTCCGCTATGTCGGCCCCTTAGAGGAAACATTGGATGTGTCAGTAAATGCGTAACTTCTCACAAAGGGTGATGACATAACTCAGCATTATCCCACTTTACTCACTGGAAACACTTTGCAAGCATTAATCAATTAATAACTCAGATCAGCTCACCTGTGCATGGTAATTACTTCTGACTATGGCTCATAAGGCCTGGTATTGGGCTGGCACCCTGCAGGTGAAAGAATCTGGAATGTATAATAGTACCCCCATAGCTAGCTCCTCAAGTTTGAAAAAATATGATAGGACCACAAAATTCACTTCACAATCTCCTCCCACACAGAGGGCTGATCGACTACATCCACACTTACACATTTGAATCGATTTAACATATCAATCTAATAAAATCAATATAAAAATCATTAAATTGATTTGAGTTAAATCGATTTAACAGGTCCACACCAAAAAAAATCCAAATCGAAATAGTATGTCCAGACACAGGACTTGCTATTTCCATTCAGGAGAGGGGCACCATGGGAGGTGTGGCAACATGGCCCCCCCACTGGGCCATGCTTCCACCCAATATATAGGCAAAGGAAAGCACCTGAGAAGGAGAAGGGCAAAATGTGTTAAATCGATTTAAGTTAAATTGAAATAATATGTCTGCACTGTGTTATTTTGAAATAACAATTTTGATTTAACTGTTATATCAATATAATACTAGGTTTTATTATATCGATATAACTTTCCTCATTTCGAAATAAGGAAACATCGTGTGGCCATACCATTTTTAAAATCGAAATAACCAGCGTTATTTCAATTTAAACAGTGTGTGTGGTTATACCCATAGATCTGGAGTGTCCTTCATGTTGTTCTGTGGGCGTGTTACCAGCTTTGTCCATTAGCTCAGGGTCTGCTCATTTATTAGGGTTGCTTTGCGGGGAGGGGGGCTTGCAATGCTATTAGTGTACTGCTTGTATCACTTGTGTCTATGTGGAGCTTACTTCTTCCTTCTGCAAATCCCTCCCCATGGAACCACTCTTGCAGGACCTAAATTTCCCAAGACTTGGTTTCTAAGTGCAACTGAGTGGACTGGGTCTATCAGCACTCTCAGGTGACCCCTTATGTGTCCCTGAACTCAGCAGGACGGGTTACACAGCACTTGGCTGCTGCTACCCTTATGTGCCCCTGTACCACACCAGACTAGACTGGAGTATTCAGCTGAGCAGGCTGGGTTAAAACAGCACTTTCAGCTGCCACCCTTATATGCCCCTGGACTTAATCAGGCTGGGTCAAAACAGCACTTTCAGCTGCCACCCTTATATGCCCCCTGTAGTAACCCTTGGGGAGGAAGGGGTTAACTATCTGGTCAGTGAGTCCCAGGACAGCCAATAGGAATGAAGCACAGCTTTTTGAATTGTAACAGCAGCCTGGCCTGGGCCTGTTTGGAGGCAGCAGAGCTCCTGGAAGGATCAGGAGGACGCCAGAGGGGCCTGAGGAAGAATCCAGCAACATCTTTACCAAAGATAAGTTAAATTTGTTACTGACCAGGTGTGGGTAGAACAGGGAAGGTTTACTTAGATGCAGTCAGGGTATTTTCTTTGTTTTTGGCTTGTTTCTTGGATTTCTCTGTGCTGAGCACATGTAACCCCCCCCCACTACCCTGTAACTACCTAAGTTAATTCCCAGAGAAGCAACTCTCTGTGTTTATTATCTGTTCTTTTTGATTAAAGAGTTTACCTTTTAAGTAAGTTCTGGTTCTGTTGCTGGTAAGGCAAGAGGTTTGTGTGCACGTGCCTTAGACTGCACAGGCAGCTTACTAAAGGGAACCCTGTTCCAGTTCCAGCTCATATTGCAGCTGGAGTTCAGTCACTTTCCTGAGAGAGGAATAAAGAGGATTAAAAGTACCTCACAGGGAGGAATTCCCAAGTGCGCCTTCCTGTGTCTCAAGGGGTTTTTTTGCATTTGGGTGGTGGCAGCGATACCACTCCAAGGCCAGGAATTGGAGGCCTTGGAGAGTTTTAAGAGCGGGCTTTAAGGCCAGTGGCTTTTCTGGCCTGTTGCAGGCCCCCACCTTCTGCACTCAGAGTGCCAGAGTGGGGAAAAAGCCTTGACACCCCCGGACTTAATCAGGCTGGGTAAAAGCAGCACTTTCAGCTGTCATCCTTGTATGCCACAGGTTCAGCACGCTGGTAACCCCTTAATGAGCAAACCTTACAAGGAACTGGGCATCACAGGGATCTTTGGCTAGGTAAAAGGAGCATTGCTGCAGAGCAATATAGGGAAGCCAAGAACACAGAGTAAGTCTGGCAAGCAGCTTGATTAAGAAAATTACCTTATTGCCAGGTACATAAAGTTTATGAATAATTATAAAAGGAAAGAAAAAATGCCCAAACAGTTACAATCTTGATAACCATTCAAGAGAGGGAAATGATCAAACAGGTACAATATTACCCAGTTTCAATTATAGTATTGGGGAAAGCTAGCCCAAGTGGATTACAAAAGATTGGGGTTAGAGAGTTATAGTTGGACTGTATAAGGTGAGGGGGCATTTCCGGCACATGATGGCATAAATCACATTAGTGGATGAGCAGGTGAAGGACCCTTTGATGGAGTAGCTGGCTTGATTAGGTCCTATGATGGTGTTTTTTGCAGCTACGTGGACAAAGTCGACAGCGTGGTTTGTTGCAGGGATATGTGCCTGCTTTAATGTTTCTGTTGTTAGGTCTGTAGTTGCCGGTGAGTATCTGTTTGAGGTTTGGTGGTTGTCTGTAGGCAAGGAGAGGTCTGTCTCCCAAGGCTAGAGAGAGTGAGGGGGGTCATCTTTTAAAATAGGTTGTAGGCCCTTAATGATCTGTTGTTGAGGTCTGACTTGAGGGTTGTATGTGGTGATCAATGTTCCCTCTAAGAGGCGCTGGCAGCTGAGCAACTCATGTTGCTCGCTGCGCTGCCCCCCCCGTGGGCTTGCTGCGCTGCCCCCCCCCTGCGGTCCCACTCCTGGCCACCCCCGCCCCCGGCTGCCCCCCCGCCCCCACAAACTTAGCTTGTGGCTGGAGCCGAACGGCCCAGCCACAGCTCCTGGGGCCAGAGAAGCTCTACGGAGCTTGCTCAGATTTTCTGGGCATGCTCCGTTAGAGCTTCTCTGGGCGGGAGTTTTGAAAATTCCCTGCTCCACAGGAGCTCTATGGAGGGACTCTGGCTGCCGGCCATGCGCTGCCGGCAGCCTTCTCTGCACTGGCGGCTGTGACTGGCTGTGCTGCAGCGTGCCAGTGCAGCTTAGAAGGAACATTGGTGGTGATCAGTGGCATTCTGTTGTTTCTTTTTTGGGCCTTTCCTGTAGTAGTTGACAGAAGATCCACAGAGGGCTTGCATCATGGGATCAGGAACAGAAAGAGTGCTGCTGAGAGGTAGCATATGCTTGTGCTAGGATATTCATGTTCTTCTACCCACCGAGGGGGCCAGAAAGGATGATCTGTCCTTTTGGCAATTTGGGTTGTATGGGGCAAGAGCATGTAAAACAGCAGAGAGATTAAGGGCATGTCTGCATACAAATCTTCGTCAATTTATGTTTAGTTGTCTTACAGCTACCACAGTACTCAGTTGTCTCTGATAAAGTTTAAAGATGACACACCAGAATTGGGGGCTTGTAAATAATAAAGAGGCCCCGTCACTCATACAGACTAGTCAGGATCACTTGGTAAATTGGGTACAGTGAATATGTATTTTAATACAACTAAATGTAAATGCCTGCATCAGGGCCATAACTACAGTGGTGCAAATGGGGCCAAGCCCCAGCCACAAATTTGAGAGGGTGCCAAGAACCTTCCTGACCCCCAAAGAGGAATGTGCCTTAAAGGGACATCCGTCGGGGAGCTAGGAAAGGCACTTCCCACCCAGCTCTGGCTGCAGCAGGGGAAGGGGCTCTCCAGGGTAGGGAACCCTCACCCGGCTACAGCAACATCAAGGGAAGGGACTCCTCAGGGTAGGGTACCTCTGCCCGGCTCCACCTCTGGCAGGGGAAGGAGCTACCTGGGGTAGGGAACTCCTGCCTAGGGTCACCAGATACCAAAGCATGGGAAGGAGGACAGGGAAGTACAAAAAGAAGGACATGGGGAAACTGTAGTATTAATATAACTGTCGTTACCATATTATGTCATGGAAATGGGTAATGATTAATGAATGCTGCATTAACCCTGTGCAATGTCATATGTTTTTAAAATTAGTTTAAAATAAAAAAAATTACCAAAATGTTTTCTTTTACCAAAAACTGGATTTTTCATTAAATGAAAGTTTTCATGAGCCTTTCATTAATGTTCATGAGACTAAAAAAAGTTAAAAACCAGATTTGCAAATATAAACTTGAAACGCACCTAAAAAAGTAAAAAAAAAAAAAAAGGCAGTTAATTCACCTGTCAGTTTTCATTTTCTACAGCAACCCATTTTACAGTGTAAAACAAAATTGTCCTAAATTGTTTCTATCCAGTTCAAATGTGCCACTTTATTTGTTTTACTTAATTGAACTCTGTTACTAATTTTATTTATGGTGTACTTTATTTTATTAGCGTCCCTATATTTTTGTCTCAATTCAGCCCTCGATTCAGCAACAAGCCAAAATTCTGAAGTGCTAAACATAGGTTTCAAACCCCTAGTCTTGAGATTAAGAGGCACCAGCTCCTTCCACTAAGAGCTAATCAAGATGCTGTTAGTAAACTTGGGTCAGCTAAAGCTACAGGCATGCGATTTTCAACTTCTTACTCAGGCATGGTTTGTGCTGAGCTGAGATTGAGCCGTGTGTGCATGTGATCGCCTCTAAATTCACATTTCTGATACCCAGCCGTTGGGGGAATGGACTCTCTGCTAGGCCCAGGAACTCGACTGTTATAGGGCTTTTTTTAAACATTCTATTCTTCAGAAGAAAAAAGCTGGAGAAAAACACCTATTGTTAGAATGCCTGGAGGACGGAGGACATGTCCTCCTTTTGCTGGACATCTGGTAACCCTATCCCTGCCTGGCTCTAGCTGCGGGGGTGGGGATGGGGCTCCCTGCCCCGACTCTGGATGCGGCAGCGTAGGAAACCCCACCCCCCACTGGCTCTGGCCGCTGGGGGGGGGGGGGGGGAGTGGATGGGCCCCAACTCAGGACCTGTGTGTGTGTGTGTGGAGGCACCTCTGAAGCTGCTTGTCCCAGGCACCCAAATGCCTAGTTACAGCCCTGGTCTGCATCTAGGAAGAAAGAATCTATGCCTTATCACCAAACAGAGGACTCTATTCTAGGAAGCAGTGACGCTGAACATGAGCTCTTAGTGTTACACAGGAGCATGGCTGCCCCGGGAAAGGACCTGGGGCACCAGCCTGGGCCACACCCCCTACCTGGAGGCCATGCCCCCTGGCTGCAGGCCACGCCTGGCCAGGGACGGGGTCGGGAGCAGCCGCTGCGGCTGCGGGCGGCTGGGCCTGGATCCCCTGCCGCAGACGGGGCTGGGAGTGGCTGCGGCAGCTGCGGGCGGCTGGGCCCTGGATCCCTGACTGGGGAGGGGGCCGGGAACGGCAGCTGCGGCTGCGGGCAGCTGGGCCCCAGATCCCCAGCCTGATTGAGCTGGAGACCAGGAGAGGCGGGGCCCCGCCAGACCCAGGGCACTGGTGCCAGGATTCGGGGCACGGGCCCCGTGTCCCCAGCACCAGCAATGACCCTGGTGTTACACTGTGGCCAGAAAGGCTAATGCAATCCCAGGTATGTATATACAGGGGAAATTCATGTCAGAATAAAAAGGTTATTTCATTTACAAATTTGGCATCGATGAGACCAGTGCTAGAACACCGTGTCCAGTTCTGGTGTCCACAATTCAAGAAGGATGTTAATAAATTGGATGGATTTCAGAGAAGACCCATGAAAATGATTCAAGGATTAGAAAAGCTGCCACATAATGCTTGACTCAATGGCTATGTCTTCACCTAAAATCTTAGTTTGGACTTGGTTAGTCTAAACTAAGTAGTTTGAAAGTTAGTTCAAACTAAGCACTTTTTTTAGTTCAAACTAGCTATGCTTTTTTTAGTTTGAACTAACATTTTAGTTCAAACTAAAAAAGCACGGCTAGTTCAAACTAAGTTAGTTCAAACTAAAAGACCGAACTTAATGCAAACTAACTGCTAGTTCGAATATATTTAGTTTGAACTAGCATGTCTCCTTTGGGCTAGTTCAAACTAAAAATGCAGATTAGTTCTAACTGAGCAGTTAGTTCGAACTAAGTAAAGCTTAGTTCAAACTAGTTAGTTCAGCTGGTTAGTCCAAACTAACTGCTAGTTGGAACTAATTTGCATATTTTGTTTGAATTAACCCAATGGAGACATGCTAGTTCGAACTAAGCACGGTTTTTTAATTCAAACTAACTTTTATCTCAAACTAGCTGTGCTTTTTTAGTTCAAACTAAAAAAAAGCATTGCTAGTTCAAACTAAATGCTAGTTTGAACTGAAAAAAATGTGCTTGGTTTGAAATAATTTTTGCATTATTTAGTTCGGACTAACCAAGTCCAAACTAAAATTTTAGGTGAACACCTAACCGCAGAGAAAAGTATAACATGATCCAGTGTTTGGAACTTGAAGCTAACTAAACACATTCCAAATGGAAGTAAGGCATAGATTTCTTTACAGTGAGACTATTTAATCATTGGAATAATTTACCAAGTGTTGTTCATGGTGGATTCTCCATCACTAACGATGTTTAAATCAAGATTGGATGTTTTTCTGAAAGAATGCTCCAGGAATTATTTTGCTCCAAGAATTATTTTGGGGAAGTTCTATGGGCTGTGTTATACAGCAGGTCAGATTAAATTATCAGAATGAATCCTACTTGCGTATCCTACATCTACACCAGTGTCACCCCACTGAATAGTGGAATTACTCCATATTTAAAGTTGCATTAATCAGAAACAAAGACTATTTACCCTGAATTCCTTTTGACACTGTAAGGGGACTGGAAAGTGAGCATAAATAACACACCCACTTTGAGGTCATGTAAATGTGGATTAGATCCCAAAAATATAGAGATGACCTTTGAAAAAGATCATTTAAGTCATAGTATGTCTCTCTGCCAAGGTAGGTAGCATTAAGATTGTGATGAACTAAGAAATTCAAAGTATGCCCTAAATCATCACCCTAAATTACTAATTTAGGGTCTAATCCTGCATACTTGACTCATCAGCATACTCCGCACTTCTACGAGTTTTACTATTCACTGCAGAGGCACTGCTTAGATGAGTAAGGATTATTCATGCATGTGAGGTTTGCAGGATCAGAATTTTACCACCCTCTGTTTACACTGAAGCTTCTGGTTTCTAGATTTCCACAAATCCTTGAAGATAAGAAAAAAAAAAATGCTTCAGAATGAATGAAACAGAACCGAGCACTGAGAGAAAGAACTCTTCTAACTTCTTCCAGGAAGAATTGTTGTGAGAAATGTGGTAGGGTTGCAGTTTGTGAATGAACTCCCAGCTACTCCAACCAGCCTTCTCCTATCAGGAGTCACCCAAGAGCACATTTTCTGCTCAGTCTGTCACCCACCCAGAGATCAAGGAGATCAGAACACACTGGTAAATCATTAGCGCACTGGTGCTCCATGCAGTAATTTTGCCATAAACAATCTTTGTTTTCAGTCTTTTTAATTCCTCACTGTGTTTGCCCTCTTAAACGCCTACACATATTTCGGATACAACATAAGAAGACCTTTGAATTAGGCTCTAAACAACCACCCTACAATGCGCATTTCTAATGCTCTGCTGATGTGGAATTGGTATGGTGATAATCCTGTTAGTAATGGCAGACGCTCCCCTTTGGAAATTAGAACAAATAATCTTAAACAATTCCTTTTGTTGATGACTTTATCCAAGAAACCATCTTTCCTGGAAACTTCACTCAACTTGAGGCTAATCCCCTCCTTCCCTCAGGAGCTCTTTTGTTGGAGAAGATTGTAGGCAACCCCTGGCCTGACAGGTCTCTGTAAGCCTTGGATCAGTCCTACTTTCTTTCAGTTGTCAACCCCCATCTGTCCTGTTTGTTCATCGATCTTTTGGTCCAGGGATCTCTCTATTAAGAGGCAAATGGCCGGTTTATTTTGAAGGTCCAAACTCTAGGCTGTGCTTTTACATCTTGGTTGCCAAGTCAATCTTCTTGACATTGCTTTCTAAAAAAATACAAAAGACACATCAGGACATCTGCACTGTTTCCTTCTTTTCTACTGAACGGTGACTTCTATAAAGAAATCTCCCTGGACCAAACTGTCTTCATAGTTACATCGGCATAAATCTCCTGAAGTTTCATGGACTTCAGAGCAGCAATTCTAGATGTTCACAGGTGTAATGGAGAGAAGAATCTACATCTGTAACCAAAGGATACTATTAGAATAAAAAATCCTAGGCAGTTCTTCATAGGATAAATCTGTAAATTTGAAAGAAAAAAATATAATACCATATATTCTCCAAATGTATTTGTTTTAGTAACTTTGATTATTAAAAGTGAATGTAAAATAAACTTTAAATTTTGTGTGGCCCATCTAGTTCAGCAGCACAGAGCTATAAAGGGATCCCTGCATTGGGTATTTGCATCAAAGACACCAGTATAAATAGGGGAAGAAGGCTCCTCAAAGCCACTAAATTCCCCCTCCTTCGGATGGATGGGTGGTGATGCAAGAGGGTAAAGACTGAATGGGCTAGGGCATGGAGCATATGTCACCCTAGATAGGAACCTAGCACAATTTATTCCCTCTAAGAGCACTGGGAGAACAGGAAGTAGATTATGAAAATGATATGGTTCCCCTTACTGTGGGCTCATGGCAAAGGCACCATTGTACCTTTTATGTTGTTTGTTAGTCTTTAAAAGTGCCACAAGACTCCTTGTTTGTTTTGTTATTGTTGTTGGTTTTATTTTTGCACCATATTCAGGCTGAGTAGCGAAAAAAGGCTGGCCAATTTCACTGTTTCTATTTAAGTTCCCTTTCCCTTTCTCATGCATGAACACAATGTTGTGCTTTAGAAACCAAGTTACTATTGTTTAGATTTCTTTAAAGCCTGCTTTTAATTGTCAGCTTTTTATCACAGTAAAAATATTTCTATTACATTTAACACCTCCCTTTTTTTTGTTTAGGAAAAAAAAATCTAAATCCCTACACTATTTGATTGCAACCCAGTAATTAAACCTTAGAAGAGAACTTGCGTTGACATTTAAAGTTATCTGAATGTAAAGCAAGGTGTATGTGTGTGTGTGTGGGGGGGGGAAGGAATAAGAGGAATGCATCAACTTGAAATCTAGTAAATATTTTAAAAATGAATTAAAGGAAGTTCCAGTTTCTACCACTGCCTGAGTCCCCCTCCAATTTTTGGGATTGTGCTGTTTCACAAATTTTGTGAGTGAAAGACCCAGAGTATGTCCACACGCAGGTTTTAAATCAAAATAATGCTAGTTAGTTCGATTTTTAAAAAGTGTAGGTCCATATGACATTTTTTTATTTTGAAATAAGAAGCTCCCTTATTTTGAAATAAGGAAAATTATTTCAGTATAATAAAACTTAGTATTATATCATAATGAGGGCTATATTGAAATTCTCATTTTGATATAACCCTGTGCGGTCCTGTTATATCGCTATAACAATATATCAGTATAAGGGGTTTGACCTTTTTCCTCCCAGGGTGCATGGCATCCTGGAAGGAAGCTGCACCCCCCCAGCACCCTGGCCAAGGAGGGCATCAGTACCCTGGCCAGGAAGGGGTGATGCAGGGTGGCGCCCAGCTCCCTGCGTAAGTGGGGAGCAGGGAGAAGGGATCCCTGCGTCTAGCTTCCCCCTGCACAAGCTGGGCGCAGGGGGAAGGGAGCCCCATGCACTTGGCTTGTCCCACAGCTGGCCAGGCACAGGGGATCCCATCCCCCACTGCCCGGCTAGTGCGGGGGAAGCCGGGTGCATGGGGTCTCATCTCCCCCACGCCTGGCTGAGCTGGAAGGCTGCAGCCAGTCTGGGGGGATGTCTTTTTCCCCACTGGGGTCCAGGAGCTCAGAGCCAGTGGGGGCTTTTCTCCAGGCAGGGGATTGGATGGCAACATGGCCCTGCCAGGGGACCATATTGCCATACCTCCCAGGGTGCTCCTCTCCTAAATTGAACTAGCAAGTCCTGTCCCTGGACATGCTAGTTCAATTTAGTTTTTTTGTGGGGACCTGTTAAATCAATTTACGTTAAATCTATTTAATGATCGTTAAATTGATTTAATACCCTATGTATGGACATAGCCCCAGAAAAACAGGGGAAACAGATTAAGGCTCTGATCCTGCAAACACTGAAGCATGAGTATAACTTTAGTGAAGTGAATAGTCCTAAAGCTTTTGGTGAAATTACTTATGTGAGTAAAGATAAACACGTGTTTGCAGGATCAAGACCTATATGACTACACAGAGGAACCAGTGAAACTGATTGAACAGAAACACCAATCAAGTAAAGAAACAAGCTAAAAAATGAACTGTTCCCCAGATTTTCTGTCAGTAATAGACGTCTAAAGTATTACATGTAGCAGTAGTAAGTTAAAGATTTTCAGACAGGATGAATTTTAAGTTAATAATTTCCCATTAAAACTGAAATATAAACCATGTAAAAGCAATAGTGTTATGATTTTAAAAAAACCAGGGAGTCGTGTGGCACTTAAAGACTAACAGATTTATTTTTTGCATGCACTTTCGTGGGAGAAAAACCCACTCCGTCAGATGCTTTGAAGACGGATGAACTTACAGCATTGAATGAAACTAAATGCAAGGGGGTGTAAAACATAGGATCAGGTCATACAGTAACAGCAAATCAGAGCAGTTGTTAGGTTCAAACCCTGGGAAGCCTGAAGTCAAATTACCTTTTGTAATGGGAAAAAAACCCATAGTCTCAATTCAATCCTGCTATGGGGTTTTTTTTCTCCCCATTACAAAAGGTAATTTGACTTCAGGCTTCCCAGGGATTGAACCTAACATTTGCTGTGATTTGCTCTTACTGTATGACCTGATCCTATGTTTTACACCCCCTTGCATTTATTTTCATTCCATTCTTTAAGTTCACCCATCTTCAAAGCATCTGACGAGGTGGGATTTTCTCCCACAAAAGCTTATGCGAAAAATAAATCTGTTAGTCTTTAAGTGCCACAGGACTCCTTGGTTTTTTTGCTGGACTAGACTAACATGGCTATCCCTTTGGAAATTGTTATGATTTAAGACAATGCCAACAGCTTTATCTAGTGCTTCTCAGATATCACAGCATGTATATGGCCAAATTGTGGTAATATTGTTATGCTGATCTAAACCCAAAATAATTACATGTACTGAAGCAGTCCTGGTTTTACACTGACATAATTGAAAACTTAATCAGATCTTTTGCATGCCTGGTAGGTTACTCAGATAATGAAAATTGGAGTGGTAGTGGAGAGTCAACTTGGATATATGAAATATGCCCATTTTTTGGTGTTTTAGTCATTAAAGGAAAAGGCCTACATGATAAATTCTAGTCTCCAGCTATAAGATAATTACTGTAGATTAGTATGACAAACAGCAGTCCCAACAGCTGAGAAACCATCCATCAGTGTTTTTAGGCGTAGATTATCTAATGTAGGGTATACGCACCACTGAAGGAATGTATGTACTGCAAAATCTAAGAATGATGAGGAATATTTGTTATGACTAACCCCATCCAGATGAGTAAAGTGCCTGTACATTTCCCCAGTCATTTCAACAGTAATTTCTTTGTTTAAATGGCAAATGTTTCTGAAACAAATACCAATAACTAAGTTTGAAAAAAATTAGCTACTGATCATTCTCACAAGCTAATGTGAAAACTTGATCCAAAGGGGCAGCTGTGTTAGTCTAGTTCAGTAAAACAAACAAGGAGTCCTGTGGCACTTAGGCTATGTCTACATCTAAAACCATAGTTCAGACTTACTTAGTCCAAACTAAGTAGTTCGAACTATGCATAGTTTTTTAGTTCAAACTAATTCTTAGTTCGAACTAACCATGCTTTTCTAGTCTGAACTAAAAAGTTAGTTTGAACTAAAAAACCAAGCTTAGTTCAAACTAACTGCTAGTTCGAACTTATTTAGGTCAAACTAGCATGACTACAACATTTCAAAACAGGTTCAAACTAAGCAGTTGGTTCGAACTAACTGTTCAAACTAAGCTTTTAAATTTTTTAGTTCGAACTAGGCAAAGCCTAGGGGAGACAGGATTCAGATTACTCTGGACTAAGCTTGCTTAGTCTGGACTAATTTTGTACTGTACACATAGCCTTAAAGACTAACAAATATGTTTATTGCATGAGCTTTCACAGGAGAAAATCCCACTTCATGTGCTTGATTAACTCACAATTGGCAAATGCAGACCAAGCAAAGGAAAATGTTAAGCAGTCTCATGATGAATGACATGCAATTCAAAAATATTTGAAGTAGGGAGACATCCTGGTCTCAGGGGGGTGAGCACTGGTCTGAGAAGTAGGATAGCAGGCTATGACAAACATATTGCTATTTAAAACAGAGATGGGGAAGTTAATGCGGCTAACCCTACGAGCTATAACTCCTGGAGACTTTGCTCCCTCTTTCTATGTGGCGGCAAAGAGGGGGGCCCAAGAGAGAGTGGCTGATTTTCCTGCTTAACCTTCCCTCCACTATGAGCTTTGCCACTGGGTAAGAGATGTAACCTTTTTCTCCTCTGTTCTCCTCAGTTCAGTGGGCCATACCAGCCCACATGGTTATTCTTTACAGGATCTTACTCATTGAGGATATTGGCAGTAGCTTCTCTAGTTAATAAATAACCTGTTATTTTAGGTCCTTACCTAGAAGCATGTTGGTCATTCTTGTTTTTCACCAAAATTTGCTTGAACTGGCTAGGTGATGACCCCTCTTGTAAGGAGCAAATAGATCACAGATTTCTGGCTGCAGTCTCACTCCTGGAACTGTGAACAGTGACTGTGCTGTGGAGGAACCAAGTTTGAGGAGAGAAAGTGAAAGGATGTTTATCTTACCGTACCTCTGCTGCATCTTCTGTGCTCTCACCAGGGCCACTGGGCGGGGGGGACAGGGGCAACTTGTCACAGGCCCCCACCAAGGAGGGGTTCTCTGCTCTGGTCCCTGCCTCAGCTTCTGACTCTATACATCCCGGGGAACACTGAGGCTGGGGAGGGCCAGTCCTACCATAGAAGTGACCTAGGCTGTTGCCTAGGGCACCAACAATAGGGAGTACCAGTGATGGTCCCCAGAAGCAGGGCCATCCTTGGGGGGGGGGGCAGAGGGGCAATCACCCTAGCGCTGCAGTTCCATGGGCCCCGCGGTGTCCTGCTGTGAGCAGGGCAACACGGGGCCCACACCACTGCCACCCCACAATCCCACTGTCCCCTGCCCCTTCCCCACTGCTTTCAGTGCAGAGTCAAAGGCAGCAGGGAAGGCGGGACAGAAGTGTGCAGCCAACCACTGTGCAAGGCCAGCCCACCCTGCCCCCATGGCAAGGAACAGCAGTCCCAGGGGCGGATCAGGCCAGCCCAGAGGCCAGGCTCTGCTTTCCCACCTCTCCCCTGGGCCAGTTGTTCCATCTTGGGGATGAAGGTGGGCTGGCCCAGAGGTCAGGCAGGAGACCATAGCCCAGCTCCTGGACCAGCCCAGTCTGCTCCCGGGTCAGGGGAGGGGCAGGAGTGTGGGGCCATCCTCTGGGCTGGCCTGCACCCCCCCGCCCAGCACAGGAGAGGGTATAGGGGAGGCCCGCACAGGGGCCCCACACCCCCCAGGGGTCACCAAAATCACAGGCATCTAGGGCACCAGAAAACCTTGGGCCGGCCTTGGAGTTAAGTAAACCAAGAGGGGCTTGGTAATTTGGAAGGTGGCTGGAGAGCTGAGCTAGGAAGAGACCTGGGGGTAGGCAGTGGTAGTAGGGCTGCTGGACAAGGCAAGTCTCGGGGGAGCAGGGGACTCATGGAGGAGGCATGAGAGAATAGAAGAGAGCAGAAGCAACTGAGCTGCATAGTGAGATGTATGAGTTGTATGTATGGAACAGTGAGGGGGGGCCCTCACATCAAATCTGCCACAGGCCCCCTAAGTCCTCTGGGGGGGCCCTGGCTCTCACTCCACCTGCAAGGATCTCTTCCTCCTAACGTATGATGGTGGGAGGGAGCAGCAACAACTGAAGGGACACCCAAGAAGGTCTGATCTGCGTAATGTTTCCCAAAGCCACTGTTCACAGAAATATAGGTTTGAATATGGGGAATGTTTACCCAGACAAAGCCTTCCAACTTTATTCATTTTCATGCAGATAAACTGTTTATCTGAGTAAATCACAGTTGTCCCAAACTCTTGGTGTTTAAAATATAGCATTTAATTAAGGAGCAAAGTCTTTAGAAAACAAATTTAGGTTGCTATAAAAACATATTAGCCATGAACTTGAGCTTGCAAACACTTAAGTGCATGAGTAATTTTCTCATTAATGCTCATATAAATGAAGTTGGCTGTGTGCTTATGTGTGTGCAGAATCAAGCCCTTAGTCAACTAAAATCCACAGAAATTTAGTCAAAAAAAGAGGGACATTTAACTGCAGAAAGAGCTAAAACTTCTCTGTTAAGTTTCAATTGAAACAAACCTGTAATCACTCTTCTTTGATTTACAATGCTCCCGAATTTGACAGTACAGCTTTACTATTACTGGAAGTTCCCATTACCTGATATATAAACTAGTTAAAAAACTTATTTCTCACAGCTCATTTTCTTCTGCATTTTTAGACAGGAAAGGAGAGAATGAATGTGTGTTTCTTTAACGCAGGCTCCCTTTGCCCCTAAAAATCTTGTCTATGATTTTATTTGTTTGTTTGTTCCTTTTAAAACAAACAAACAAACAGCAGACCATTATTTGGCAGAACAGTGGTGGGAATGCAATCCGCTAATCAAAAGGATTCAAATCGATCTGTGCATGGCCAGCCTCTCTCCTTCCCACCCAGTGGAGGGAGAAAAGAAAGAAAAAGAAAAAAGGGAGAGCAAAGGCACAGAGCTTCTCTCTTTCAGCAATCTCGCAAATGCAAAACCTTCCACTCCAGTGACTCCTCATTAACTTACGGAATCTGACAGTCTAATTATTGCAGCTGCTTCATGCTTAGAATAAATAAATACTAAAGTGGGTGTTTAAAGAAATTGAAAAGGGAAATTCAGTCATCTAGACAGTCAATAGAGAGAGTTTATTTAAAATTTTTATATTCCTATGTATTTATATCATTTTTGGGAAAGATAATGAGATAGTTGTCTTTCAGACTAATTGAGTTCCTAGCCTTATGGTTGTTTGCTGTCACCATCTCAAACTTAGCTTTAACTTTTGTGCCTTAGAAATCTGATCATTGCATCTCCATTTACACTTCGCTGATAACCTGGTGAAGGCAGAAGTGCATTTGAGAGAGGGAAGTGACTAAATGGTATTGCTGGTTCAGCACCTTCCACAACAAGACAGACAACTAAAGCTCTTTAAATTTGCCTGTAATGATCTTAAAGGGAAAGTGCACCTTAGAAAAACCTCTGATACATTTTTAACTAGACAAAATAAGCAAAAACGTCTAGTAACCTCTTACTGTGGTGTGTCTGTAATATGCAAGGACTTGAACAGCGCCTGCCATTTAAGAATGTTCAGCTGCCTGAGCATATTTAATTATTAAACATAAGGCCAATATAAAATTACTCTGGATTTACATTAGTGTGACAGAGAGCAGCATTTGAACCACTGTCTGTTGCACTTACTTTTCCAATCACACAAGGGCCAACTGTCTCACTCAGGGCTAGTTGTACTTTTTCAGGAGCATGAATGGGAGAATAACAGGCATAAGGAACCTTCCTTCCCTCCTCGCCTCAATCCCATCCCCTAGCTCTGCTCCCTGGTGCCTCTACAAGGACCAAGCACAGTCATTCTAGTCCTTATGCTCAGGAAGCACCAAGTCAGCTACAGGCTAATGCCTATGGTCCAAAGGATTGAGCAGAGGCTATATTCTCAGAAGCCTATGCCTTAAGTGCCCTCCTCTAGGAGTTCCTGCTAGAGCAGGGGTAGGTACCCCTGGCATGCGTGCTGACAGTAGCATCTGAGCCCATTCAGAGTGGCACATGGCTCCCGCTGCAGTACCACAGAAATCGCCACTCCTACCACCAAAAGCCACTCTGGGGACATCCTTCAGGTGCAGCTGAGACACAGGGGGGTCCTCCCATGCCTATGCCTCCATGGGGCACAGAAAAAAGTGGCCCAGAGTGGCTCCTCTCTGTAGTGTGATGCTCCCCAAAGGAGCCACTCTGGACAGCTTCTTTCTGCAGCATGCCTGGGAACCCCTGAAAGGAGCCGCTTCTTTTTGTGGCATGCCTGGGGACCCCTGCCTCCAGGCACACTGCCAAGATGAGCCATTCTGGGTAACTTCCTTCAGTGGCATGCCTGGGAAGCACTCCTGTAATGATCTTGGGAGTTCATTAAAGACCATACTACTGAATGAGTGAGCAATAGAACTTTAATCATACAGACGGGTATCCAGATGTGTACCTGGAAGCCGCCATGTTAGATCTACTCGAGGGCACGTCTTCTAATTCACACAACAGTGGCCCATGCTAGGGAGTGTCTCTAAATTCACAACCTTCTACAAGCATATCACTACAGGTCCCACTCCAGCTGTGACCACTCCTGAGTTTTCAGGCAGCCACTACACTTTTTCAGCAGAGGGGGCTACAGGCACCAGCTGAGAGTCAGGAAGGAAGGACCGGCACAGGGATCGGCAAAGACTGCCAACCCTTTTGCTAGAGTGTTGCATCTTAGCATCACTTGCTACCGAGAGCTGTGGGATAAAGGCACTCAGTCTTCACACAGGCAAGTCTCTATACAAGTCAGCATCTCAGAAAATCAGACAATTTGAGGCCGATGGGAACTCTGCCTGAGTAAGGAATGAATGAAGATTTGAAAAACAGTTCAGAAATTATCCTATAGAAAGGATTGCTTTGATTCGTAGACCAGCATAAATTGAGGTTGCTGTCTAACACCAAAGGAAGAATGTTGATATACTCCCATATAAGATGTATTAAAACTGGATTTACACATTTAAAATGGCCATAAAGTGTCTGATGCATCTAAATTTGATTATTCAACAGTGAGTCCTGAGGATGTCCCCATCCAAATGTCAGAACTCTTGCATGTCTTGAAATCTTTCATCAATAGTTCACAAAGGGTGAACTTTCTTTGCTAGCAAAGGCCTAGCATCAGTCCCATGCACTAAAATCCTAGTTAATAATCCCTCAAAATTGGACGTGAGCGAGACTTAGGGGTGATCTATACTGCCATGTGATGTCCACAGCTGTCAAAGAGAGAGATGTAAAGTACTTCAAATACCTTACATATCTCCTATCTCCCTCGGATTGCTTCCCTTCTACTCACTGCACTGCCTTCAGTATCCTGAGCTGGAGGGAAACCCCTTCCCTCTGATTCAGGGTTACTCCTTCTGTGGGGGTGGTTTTCCAGTGTTGGCTTCCTGATTGGCTGAGCAGGTCTTCACAGACTCTATCGACCAGTCAGGCAGGGAGATCGATCTGACAGCAGCAGAATCGCTGCCATCAGTGAAGAGAAGTCCTTAGTGGCTTTGGGCTGATCCTCTGCATGCAGTTGAATATCATCTTCTTTGTGAAAAAGGCTTCTGTTGAGCTGGGCCTAGTGTTCAAAGGGAAAGGCTTAGGCCTCTCTCCCTCCTCAGTCAGTGCTAATCAAACATCACGATCTTGGTTCCTTGAGTGAAGCTGCTCCCTAGTTAAGTTCTTCCTAGAAGAATGTATCAATGCCACCTGCATTATACCCCTGCTCGCTGCATTCTCAGGCCAAATGAAAGCTCTAAAGTCTTTTGCGGGCAAATGCAATGTAAAAATAGCCTAAATTTGCAGCTAAAAAATAATGTTCTGTAGCAAATATTATTCTGCCTTAGTCCTGAAGGCACACAACCTTAGTGTAAGGCTATTAGTAGTAGGGTGGTAGAATAAAGGAAACAAATTGCTGCTGCCCCTAATTTCTTGCACTTTCAGTTAAGATAATTCAGTGTTTCCACCTACATGGTTCATTAGACATAGAATTATGGAATCAAAGAAACTAGAAGGGACCATGACAGGTCACTGGGTCCAGTTCCCTGCACTCACGGCAGGACCAAGTACCCCTATTAAACCATCCCTGACAGGTGTTTGTCTAACCTGCTCTTAAAAACCTCCAATGTAGGAGATTCCACGACCTGCCGGGACAACTTGTTCCAGGGTTTAATCTCTCCAACAGTTAGGAATTTTTTCCTAATGTCGAGGCTGAACCTCTCTTGCTATAATTTAAGCCCATTGCTTCTTGTTCTATCATTTGTGATTAAGGAGAATAATTTTCTCCTTCTTCCTCATAACAACCTTTTAGGTATTTGAAAACTGTTACCATATCTAGACTAAACAAACCCAGCTCTTTCTATCTTCCCTCATAGGTCAAATGTTCCAGACCTCTAATCATTCTTGTTATCCTTCTCTGGACTTTCTCCAGTTTCTCCACATCCTTTTTGAAATAAGCTGCCCAAAACTGGACACAGTACTCAAGTTGAAGCCTAATCAGTGCAGGGTAAAGTGGAAGAATCACTGCGCGTGTCTTACAGTAGTCGTGTTAATACACCCCTGAATGGCATTTGCTTTTTTTGCATCAGTATTACACTGCTGACTACTATTTAGCTTGTGATCCACTATTACATCCAGATCCCATTCCACAGTACTCCTTCCTAGGCAGTCATTGCACATGTTGTATGTGTACAATGGGCTGTTCAACCCTAAGTGGAGTACTGGCACTTATCTTTATTGAATTTCATTCTGTTTATCTCAGACCATTTCACCAGTTTGTCCAAACTATTTTGACTTGTGATCCTATCCTTCAAAGCACTCGCAACCCCTCCCAGCTTGGCATCATCTGCAAACTTTGTAAGTTTGCTCTCTATGCCATCATCTAAGTCATTGGTAAAAATGTTTAACAAAACCGGACCCAGGACAGATCCCTGTGGTACCCCATTCATTTTATCCTTCCAGCCTGAATGTGAACCCTTGATAACTACCCTCTGGGAGTGGTTATCCAACCAGTTTTTGACCCATCTTATAGTAGCTCTATCTAATTTGTACCTCCCCAGTTTATTAATAAGAATGTGATGTGAGACCGTATCAAATGCCTTACGAATGTCTAACTTTACCACATCTACCGCTTTGCCTTTATCCATAAGGCTTGTTACCACGTCACAGAAAGCTAGCAAGTTGGTTTGACATGATTTGTTTTTGCCAAATCCATGCTGACTAGTCCTAAGCACCTTAGTCTCTTCTAGATGTTTGCAAATCAGCTTAAATTATCCTGTTCCATTATTTTTCCCGGTACAGAGGTTAAATTGACTGGTCTATAATTCCCTGGATTGCTTTTATCTCCTTTTCTGTAGATGGGCACTATATTTGCCCTTTTCCAGTCCTCCAGGACCTTACCCGTCTTCCATGATTTTTCAAAGACAATAGCTAATGGCTCAGATATCTCCTGAGTCAGCTCTTTGAGTACTCCAGGGTGCATATCATCAGGCCCTGGTGACTTGAAAACATCCAACTTGTCCAAGTAATTTTTAACTTGCTCTTTCCCTATTTTGACTTCTGACCCTATCTTATTCCTATTCCCCTCCTCTACATCAGACATCTAGGGTATGTCCACACACA